>VYXH01005094.1:102091-188968 GCA_013397275.1 Burhinus bistriatus | reverse complement strand
GGGTGGGGGGGTAGGGGGGTGTCTTTTTTTTCTGAAGACATGAACAGCAAAGAGGTGGGATAAAGGGTGTAGCTGGAAAGGCAAACTCCTCCAGCACACCATTTTCCTGAGTAGGCTGAAAAGCTCTCCCAGAGAAGGGAGATCTCTTTAAAAAGAAAGGAAAAGTAAAAAGAAAAATAAGCATACAGTTTGGACAGCCCGTTCATAGTTTTAGTGTTAGTCAGGTTATTTTAGGTCACAGCAGTTGCTTAATGGACTCTCGCGGTTGACTATGAGGCATTCCAGCGGGGAAAGGAGAGTGCTTTTCGCCATTAATTTTCTCTGGGCTTGCCCGAGCCTCCCAAGGGGAACCTCACCACCTCCCCAGAAAGAAAATGCCTCCGAAGGAAGTGCACCAGCCCAGCACACACAGCTAACGCTCCTGGGGGTCATACAGTGCACTTCCCTGGGGATTTTTTTATACTTCCTGAACTATTCCTCCTTTTTTTCACAATGAATGTTACTCCTTTGTATCCGGATTTCAGGGCAGGAAGGTGCTAGAATTGACACAAAAGGGGTCTGTAACTGTTCCCAGGGTTGACAGGGGCCCTGTAAACTTCGTAGCAGGTCTTCAGCTCAGGAGGATTTTGTACGCCTTCTCCACACCTTGCAGCAACCTCCTCCTGGCTCTGCTTTAAGCACCTCTGCCCTTCCAGTTGAATGGCAGGCACCCGCTGAAGGTGTTCAGTACTTTTCAGGCCTGACGGTAGGCGAGGGGACAGGCGTCAGCGGTGACCCTGAGCGCAGAGCTGGCCGGACACAGCCACAGAGAGGGGACAGCTTTCCTGCCTGTTGCAGCAATCGTTCGAGCTTAAAATGAAGACTCATCTCTCTGCGATGCGCTCATCAGGAGGAAGGCTGCTGCAGGTATTTGTTCTGATGCTGCTTGACAGAAAACAAACACACAGAATTTCTACCTAGTGATGACTTTTTTTTTTTTTTTTTCCCCCCAATGGGAAATACATATATAAGATTTCGAAATCTCTGGGATGGAGTGAAAGAAATTGATCTCTACCTTACCCATGGAAGACTAATGCCAAAACCAATTTCTCCGATTACTGAAACAAAAAAATTTGCTTTCAGCTAAGTTGTGGAAGTTACTGGTTTTACATTGAAAGTGCCAAGTTTTCATTGTCTAAATCTGTCAGAAAGCATAAACACCACACACACACCCCAGTTCAAACCTTTGGATTCTTTTATTTAATTGAAAGCAAGCAAGAGCTGTTTCATAAAAGGTCATCACATAATCATGAGATACTAGAGAAATCCACAACACAATGGGAAAACAAGGTGAAAAACCCTGAGAAATACAGACACTAAGGAAACTTGTCATCAAAACTGTAACCTACAGTAATATGATTTTGGAATATTGCTCAAGTTAAGTTAAGCTACATCTTTGCACCTAAAGTTTTTCCAGTATGCTTTCTTTAACAGTTCCAGCCCTGGTGGGGTAACAAAATTAACCTCATTCAACAGTTTAACAGAGAAAGCAGTGGTTTCAGTGATAGTTTTAGTGCAATGGAGGCGTTGGGTGGCATGGGGAGGGAAGGGAGCATTGCAGCCAGGGGCTTGGAAATACCAAGCATGCATTGAAACGTATTGTGATAGATCTTCCACCAGCTGGAGCCTGGCTATGGACAATCCTGCAGCTTTTCCCTAAAGAAAGCATGCCAGGTTCATGGAGAGCTCGAAAATCCTCTCTCCTCCCATCCCCTTGCAGGCCTCGTCCTTTCTTCCTGTCCTGTCTTGCCCTTAATTTTCAGAGGTTTTCGAGGTTGCAGAAACTCGATGTGGCTACCTCTGGATTGTAGGAACATCTTCTCTGTCCCTTCATCCCCCCTGGCAGCATCTCAAGCATCTCCCAGCCCTTCTCATGCCACGGTTCCCACGCTGCCCCAGCCACTGCTGCTGCCCCATGCTGAGCTCTTGCACTGCTGTGGGACGTGCCCCTTCCTGGGGTGACCACCACCATGTCTCTGTAAAGCCAGAAAAGTGGGACTAGTGGCTCCTTTGTGTCCAAGGCAGGTCCCAGTGCATACCACTCCCAACATCTCAGAGCCTCAAGGACGGAGAGCTCAGCTCCGATGGATACGGCTCAGTCCAGAGGCTTGAAAGTGAACAGCCACCCTGCCTATGGCACCTGACATTCCTGCCTTACCAAGGGCTGCAGATCCCAGCCCTCCCAGGGGAGTTGCATTGCTCCCGTGCTGAGAAAAAAGCTCCTGTTATGCTGGTGAGGATAAACAGGCTGGTAGCATTAAGGACCCCTCCTCTGCTCCCAGGTGGGGACAGGTCGGCTGGAGCCCATCCATGCCTTTGCACACCAGCATGCTGGTGTCTGATGTCCGACTGTCAATTCCTGTCTGTCTGGGAAGCCAGAGACTCACAGGAAAGTGGGAGCTCATTGGGACTCTGTTGGGTTCAAATAACATTATCCCAAAAGCACAAGTCGGGGATAATTTTGTTCGTGAAGAAAAGCATTGGAGGGCTGTGAGGCTCTGCTCTGTACCAGCTTCTTCACCTCTGTGTAATTGCTCCAGCATTAGTAATAGTAAAATTACATGCTTCCATAAGGAAATTTAAATTAAATGTAACTTAAATCAATTTGAACTTTAAAATACTGAGCTCGTACCACCTGTCTTTCCTGTAGAACAAATTATATTTAAGCCCCAAGGTCAGAAGCAAAGGGAAAACTTAATTAAAGTTGATAGCAGGCTACATAATCACACCTGAACCCACATACAAACAGATTAAGCACCAAAAGCCATTTATTTTATTCTGCTATCCTTGCTGGACTCTAATAAGATTTTCCTTTCAAAATGGCAACAGCTTCAGTTGCATTTCATCTTACAGGTACAGAAATGAATGGACACCTTGGCAAGCTGCTCTCCACCAACCCCAAAAGCTTGTTCATTAGTCTCTGACATGTTGGGCCATAGCTCTTTGCACTTCTAATTAAATCCTCATCCTTGAAGGTGAACCCTTTCCAGTATTTATAAGCAGAATCACTTCAGCTGGAGGAGCTGCGATTTAAACCAACAGGCAACACAGAATTGATGAGGTGCTGTTAAAAATAACTCTGCAGTCTTCCCGTCATTTCAAAGAGAGCCAAGACAAAACTCTGGAGAGAGGGTGAAGCTAGTTTCAGGGCAGACTTCGTTTGAGGAAGACTTGCGGTTTAGCAGCTAAAAAAGAGTAGATGTGACCAACTGACTGTGCATTTACTCCCATGGGTGGCTCGCAACATGCAGGGTATGTCTGGGATTTGGGCTGCTCTTCACTGGCCCAGGGCAGGAGTACTGCATAGCTGAACATGTTTGCCAGACCGAACAGATGGAGTCGGTGCACTGGGAATGGGTGGGATTGGAGGTTATTTCTGGTCAATCTGGCATTACGGAGCCAGCTGTCACCTGTGCCGTGAGTAGATTATCCGTGATTACGGCACGCAGACATGCACGTGCATACCCATACACACGCACACTCTTTGTCAACTGCACAGAGAACGTCAAGATTAACGTGAAAGCTGTCATCACCACCCTTTCACTACCACTGCATTGCACTTGGTGGAAGGGAGCAGGTAAAGGTGCTACAGCACCGTGAAACCACAGCAATCAGCCACTTCCAGTCACGTCACTCTCAAGTGTTTGTCCTAGCTGTGCGTGGCTGCGTAGGCAGATCTTAACTATTTGTGGCCCACCCTTTAGCAAATATTGTTCTATCCAGGAGACAACATCTCCTGATCATTTTTATAACCTCATATGTTATTCTTTACTCCTCACAGCAAGAAGTTGAGCTTCTTAATCCATTCAGCACAAGAATACAAGTCAGAGACCTTTAGGGGCAAATGCTCAGGTCAAGGTGAAGGGTGTCATTTACATTGACTAGGACTAGAAGAAAAAAAGAATTGGAGGAAGTCTGAGTGCTAGAAAGTGCTCTGCATCAGTCTTGAAAGTACAGCAAGCCCATGATCCCCCTTTACAGCTGTGAACCACTTTTCAGACACTCATGCACACAGGAGGTCCCTGGCAGCTGTATTCACTGCTGTCCCATCCCCTCCTAACGCAGCACAGCAAAACCCCTTCCATTTCCATAGGTGGCACCCAGACCAGATATGGAGATGGTCAATGTTTGCCTCCTCAGGAACATGCAGAAAGCTTTATGCCAAAGCTGGCAATGTCATGAAGAATACGTTTGTTCAAAAGACTACTGCTACTGATTATGGTTATTCTCAACAGACTTGTTTCTGCATAGCCTGATGATTAGGGTTCTCACTGGAAAAGACCACTTAGTCAACCCAAAATTTTCATGACAGTCTGTCAGTTTCAGTAACATCCAGCACAAAAACAGCCTGGTGTCCTGCCAGTTCAATCAGTTGGCCCTAGATAAATGAGAGTTACCTCAGTCTGAGGCCAACAAACCATCTACTAAAGCAGGCCTGGGCATCCCATGGCATCCAGCTGTTGTTAGCCTCTTTCTCCTGGATGCAGGGTCTAGCAGAGGTTTGTGGGGATTCAGCTTCTAGGTGGAGCTTCAGGAGTCTCTTCCCAACACGAGGGGAGATCCTCACCCTTTGGGTGACCTTGGTAGCTTCCCTCAGTTGCCTGGAAGCAGCCCAAGCCACCATCTACAGCCACAACAGGCTGAAAACAGAACGGAAACATTTGGATTTTTTTTTTTTTCCTTATAAAATAAAGACAACTTTCAGAATTTCCATTCTGAGGCTACACTTTTCCCTTGTCTGACCTGGGAGGGAAACGAAAGCTTTTCCAACACTCCCATTATCTGAAGAACGGAAAGCATTTTTGGCCACATCCAGTGATTATCACGTTGACGTGTTTTCTCCATGCTGCACTGTCTGAAAAACGGAGCAGCCAGGACAAGGCTGGACAAGGACTGGGTCTCAGCAGGCTTGACGAAATTAGCCAATAATAAGGCCCAGGGTAAAAACCACTTACCTAGCACTTCAGTGAGGGTTCCCATGCAGCACTTCTTTAGCTGTGTGTGCTGGGCCTGAAAGAGGCTTGAAATTTTGCCATGCAAATTAGTGATTGCTCAACTGACCAGGCGGCTGAACCAGCAGAGCAATCAGCTGGTGCTGACGTGCCTGAACTTATCAGAGAGCTCAAGATCCATGGAAACCAGGGTATATCGCAGCCCCTGGGGCAACTTCCAAACACACTAACAAAAAGCACACTTCCTGAAGGAAAATAGCATGTTACCTGTATGCGAATGAAACAATTTCCAGCACATAAGCTCTGAGGAAGTCTTTAGAGCTCAATAAAGAACACATGAGAAAAGAGCAAATCTTGCCCGTTTGTGTATCAATATATTGACTTGTTTCTTACATGGTTTGATTACAGAAACTCATCTCCAAAGTCTGCATAGTTCCAGTAAAATACACACTCAGGTCTGACAGGACAAATACTTTCCTATTTTTACAGTCACTGAAGTCCCAAAGACTTTAGTAGGGGTTTAGACTAAGAGAAACAGGCAGATAAGTGTGTAACAAAGAAAGTAAGTGGTCCACTCGGAGAAGAAAAATAAGAAAGACCAAGAGCTAAGACCTTGGCAAAACTTGCCACAACTTTAAATTCACCAGGTCTTGCCATATAGACAAAGTCATGCACAGTTGATGTCTGTGTCAAGATGATGCTTGACAGTACAGTTTCCACTTTTTGCAATTTTAATCAAAATTGAAAACTTCAGCATTTAGTAACAGTGGCAGTGTCAAATATTATTGCGGCTCTGACAGTGACACGATGTTGCCTCAAAGATGGCAGAATATTAACGTCAGACAACTCTGAGCTTTCCATTTAATGTTATGTGCACTGAGAAGCTAGGACTCTCCCTTCTGAATAGGGTACAGCAACATTTCTAGTACTAAAGACTCCGGAGCTGTATATCTCATGGGGGGAAATCTGCTGGTATCGTCTTTCATTGGCATTTCTACAGCACATATCAGGAGTGTAACCGAGTAACGCAGAAGCCTGAATGCTTTATCCACCCCCTGTCATACCTATGAGGAAGGGAAGGCTGCAGGGATCAGATGCTTTCCCCAAGGTCTTTCTGTAGACACAAGACTTCAGACTTCATTGGTTTTCACATAGGGTTTGATTCTGCTCAACTGTGCTTAGTGGCATGCTGCCCAGAGAAGTTGTGGGGTTTCAATCCTTTGAGGATGCAAAATACTTGGAAAATACTCCAAATTTGAGCAGACAAGCCCTGAGTCACCTGAGCTATGCTGGCCCTGCTCTGAACAGGGGAGGGATAATCCCTGAGGTGTCCTCTGGACTAAATTATTCTGTGATTTCAAAACAGAATTTCCCAAGGGAGCAGAACTGCACCCTGAGTGCCTCAGCTTTAAGCACCCACTTTCCTCTTTGCTGTTAATAGCAGAACACTGAAGTTTTTCTCTCCTGACCCTTGGGAAGGTGACAAACACTTCCACATTTGAAAAAGAAATCCATTTTCCCTGAGTCTTCAGTTGCACATCTTGCTGGGGGTCATGGGGCTTTAGGTTTAAAACGTGCTACTATTGAGCCACCTACAAAGTTTCACCTCAGCTTTGCATATATATAATGCTATAAATATTTTCCAAGTATGGTCACAATGTGGGGTCCCAAAAATCAGGTGAAAGTTTGTCCTCCATCTCCCTATACCTTAGTTTCCTGTGCTAAAGGGTGCAGTAATTGCTACTTCATCTCATCATGACCTCATGCAGAGAAACCCAGAAATGTTTGTGCAGCAGCTGGACACTGGTGACAGCGTTCATGACATGTCCGGGGAGCCAAGGAATAATTTTATGTTCATTTCAGTCTCTGAACAGTGAATTCTAAATAAAATACAGGTAGTATAAAAGAAAATAAGGAGTAATTTCCTGTTCGTAGGAATAGGAGAGGGCTGGGGAAGGGGGGGATATAGGCTTATGAAGTCAAAACCTGTGTCATAACACATTTCATCACGGAAGAGCAAGTACCATTAGTACTGCAGGGGTATCTAATTCTGGCATTTCCAACTTCAGATGGTTGACTTTGCAACCCAGTTATTTTTGATGTGCTATATAGTGTGAAAAAACTTTCTCATGTTTTGCTAACCAATGACCTTATCTGAAAAGAGCATCTATGGTATCTTAATGACTTTCAGATACCTTTTATAGCTGATGTTTTCAACCAGCAGGTTACTCTTGGGTCCAAACCTAAATATATTTTGTCTGAACTAGTGTCAATTTAAAAAAGAAAAAAAAATGCTTTACAGGTTACAATAAGGGATGTCAATTATATCTCAAAATTCCCCAGAGTGCTTGAAAATATCTGCTGACTCAATATATGTATCATAGAATCATAGAATAGTTTGGGTTGGAAGGGACCAATAAAGGTCATCTAGTCCAAATGTCACCACAATGAACAGGGACAACTTCAACTAGATCAGGTTGCACGTACACATTTGTTTAAAAAAAAAAGACAATTAAAAAGACAATACTTATAACAAAGTATGTTACTCTGGAGAAAAACTTGCAAAGTTGACTGATTTATAAAAAATTCAAATATTTCCTATACTTTTAGCAAAAGCTTGCTATTTATCGCTCTTTTTCTATTACAGTATTTACTACATGATTTCTACAGATGTTATTTTCCTTATGTAGGTAATTTCTTATGCTGCCTGAATATGTCCAGAACGTCAGTAGGTTTTTACTTCAAGACCTCTTTATTCCAACAGTTTTCATTCTCAAAATAGCATTTTCACGTATACAGAAAACACCCCAGGATTTTCACAAACTGAGTATTGGCCACATGAGAAGATGTTAGGTATGACTTTAATTCTTCAAACAGTTGAGCAATTCCCTTAAAAGAAGTTTCAAAGGACAAACGCAGAAATTTCTTTGACATGTGCAGCCAAAACAGTTTCCAGCTGCAAAGACAAAACTGTATTCATTACGCACTTCTATCATTAAAAATTGATGGAGCGGTCATGCCGTTAGCTGACAGGTTTGGGGCGGGCAGTGATGGGTTTTCCTGTGTACTGTGCTCCAGAGATAGGGGCGAGGGCTGTGGTGCAAACCCACTCCTGGTGGCACCCACTGCTCCCTTCTGGGGAAGCTCCAGGAGCCACTCTGCACGCATGGGCTCCCAAGGTCAGGTACCACCGCGGAGCAGCAGGACTGCGGGCTGCAAGGGCGAAGTCACTGAAGGCTGAAAACACTGCTGCAGGCTGGTACATGCACATGGGTTTGTGCTGGGTTTGGGGACTTTTTTTTTTTTTTTAATGCACATACATCTAAAAGGTTACGATCTTTCGTGACATTTCCGTTTCTCTTTTCTTGCTGGTGGTGGTGCAGCTGACAAATTGAAGGCAAAGAGTAACCCAAATAACTGTTTACCGAAGTCCTGTGTTTCCTCTTCCTGACTACCTCTGAGACCTGAGCAGTGTTCATGTGCCTGCTGATAAATACTTCTGAATGCTGAATTTGACCCCAGTCAACCCAGACAGCATCTGTCAGACGGCAAAAACCAGCTTCTGACTGACAAATAGAAGACTATATGTCTATAAAAATAAGGATGTTAGGTACAGCTTTTAAAGCTATTTGATCATATATCATGAGAGAACATCCCATTAGACTAATCCTAATTGACACTAATTTCCATGTTTTATGAAACCTTTTTTAATTTTCATTGCACTTTGGGAGGGCTGTTCAGAGCTTGTCTGTCCTAAAGTTAACCTCCAAAGAAGCTACAACTTGTGCAAGAAGGCTCTTTAACCAAACAGCTCCTGCAGAGCAAGATCCCTGCTTCCCTTCCCCGGGTCCTGTATACTGGGAACTCATGCTATGGGCCTCATCCCCAGCTAGTAAAATTGAATACTACTCCTTTTGCAACTGATGACATTATATTGATGTACATTACTAATACTAGTCTCTTTTTTTTGGGGGGGGTGTCTGTGTACAGGTACAGATATGGTTTCGCATCCGTATGTATAACACACTGTTTAAGTTACAGGCACCTATGTATGCACACACATTTAAATTAATGTCTGCTTGTAATATAACCAGCATGTCTTCAATTCAAATACGGGTATTAGGTAATATATTACTTCATACATAAACATAAGTGAGGTAAGATGTATGGGGAATAACTGTTGTTACACCAAAACCTGAAAAAACAGACAGGCTTTTGGGCAGATGAGTTCTTTTTCAGGTCATTTTCAGGGCTCACGTACCCCAAACTTGTCTTTCTTCCCTTTTTTATACCCGCTATGCTAACAAATAATTGTATCCTTCCCTGCAAACCTTGCTTCCCCTAGTAGCCTTAGCCCATCACAGCTCTGAGAGGGCTCGTGTTAGCTGAACACACACTGCTGCTTTCTTGAAGCTTTCTCATGGAGACATCATGTTGCCCAGGCCTGAAACAGCCCCCATTTCCTACCTGTGGAAAACCACTCTTATTTTTCTGGGTTGTTTGTCCTATCACGATCCCAGGCGCTGCAATGCATAACACATCTCCACTGTTCAGTGAGTACACAGGGTCTTGAGATCTGCTACTGTCTGCGGTGACTGAGGAGAGAAGGCTAAATTAAATCTGTCCATCAGCAGGTGAAAGGCTTCCGTTTTGTTTTATAATGGGAAGATACACAGGTAATTGCCTTTTCGATTTATCACCTCCTGTATCAGGGCTGCTGGCACAAGGTATTGTACTCTGGGTGTTGGAAGGAAAAGGGGAGGGAAGATGCAGGGGAATTTTCTCTGGCAGTCCGGTTTGGAAGACCATCTGGACAGCAGCCTGGGAGCAATTCATCAGCTCTGCAAGATAAAGCTCAGAAGCCGAATGCCTTTTTTCTTCTGTAAGAGCTAGCTAAAAGTAAACCAGATTCTGCTGCAATGAATTATTAAACGGAGTTCATTTAACATCACTGTGCTCTGGCTTAAGTACAGACAGGGCAAAGTGGTTTCCCAAATCTTACTGACTTCCTCCTCTAAGTGTCCTATTAGAGGACAAAAATGTGAGTTTGTCAGCAAAAATATCTGCAGAAGGAAACCTAATACAAAGCAACATGAGCTTTGGAGAAGGAAAATAGTTAAATGGGAGCTCCTGGTGCAAAAAAAAAAAAAAAATGCTTTAGGTTTAAGTGGCTCAATAAAGACAAATGTTGTCTGACAGCCCTGGGATACACCAATGTCTGTGAGGCATAAGGGTCTGCATCTTGGGATCACGTATTTATTCTACACATAAGGTAAAAATGTACATATGTGACAACGTAGGTATTTGTGTACAGCCAACCGCCATAGGTCGTGTCTGCACTCCAGAGTCAGGAGAGGTGATTCACCCTCTCCTTTGCCCCATTCCCGCCCTGGTCAGTGTTTCAATGAGTCATATTTCATCATCTGCCTTAGGAGTTGACTGTGCAATAACATGCGTGGTGGAGTTCATAGAATCATAGAATCGTGGGATCATAGAATCATAGAATAGTTTGGGTTGGAAAGGACTTTTAAAGATCATCCAGTACAACCCCCCCCCCGCCCCGTAATTAGCAGGGACATCTTCCACTAGTTCAGGTCGCTCAGAGCCCTATCCAACCTGACCTTGAATGTTTCCAGGGATGGGGCATCTACCACCTCTCTGGGAAACCTGTTCCAGTGTTTCACCACCCTCATTGTAAAAAAATTTCTTCCTTATATTTAGTCTAAATCTACCCTCTTTTACTTTAAAACCATTACCCATTGTCTTATTGCAACAGGCCCTGCTAAAAAGTGTGTCCCCGTCTTTCTTATAAGCCCCCTTTAAGTATTGAAAGGCCACAATAAAGTCTTCATGGAGCTGCCTCTTCTCCAGGCTGAACAACCCCAACTCTCTCAGCATGTCTTCAGAGGAGAGGTGCTCCAGCCCTCTGATCACCTTTGTGGCCCTCCCCTGAACCCATTCCAACAGGTCCATGTCCTTCTTATGTTGGGGGCCCCAGAGCTGGACACAGTACTCCAGGTGGGGTCTCACAAGAGTGGAGTAGAGGGGCAGGATCACCTCCCTCGACCTGCTGGCCACCCTTCTTTTGATGCAGCCCAGGATGCAGTTAGCTTTCTGGGCTGCAAGCGCACATTGCTGGCTCATGTCCAGCTTTTCATCCACCAGTATCCCTAAGTCCTTCTCGGCAGGGCTTCTCTCAATCCCTTCATCCCCCAGCCTGTATTGATACTGGGGGTTGCCTCAACCCAGGTGCAGGACCTTGCACTTGGCCTTGTTCAATTTCAGGAGGTTCACATGGGCCAACTTCTCAAGCCTGTCTAGGTCCCTCTGGATGGCATCCCGTCCTTCAGGCATGTCAACTGCACCACTCGCTTCGGCTAGTATACAGCAGCTGGAAAGCATCAAGCACACTGTTCACAGGTTTCAGGATAAATACGTTCAGTAACCCAGGGATTGTAAGTATTCATCAATTGTTTCACTAAAGACTAAGGGAAACACTTACCTACAATTGTTTTCTGAATGTAGCAAGCTAAAAAGACAATAGATGAACATATGAGAAGGCAGAAAAGAATGACAATAGAAGTTAACATACCAGTCCTGCAAATGTTGCACCAATTTTTCCCAGTTCTTCCAGCAGAATTTTTATTTTCTCCAATTGTTCCTCTGTACAATGCTGTGCAATTCAATTTCTCACAGCCTTATTAGCTTTGTCAGCAAGGCTTTTAAATTCTTATTTTTGCAACCACAAGTCCCAGATCACCAGGCAAAATAAGGATATGCCTCAAGCCCAGGCTGTGAAGTTCAGTCTCCAAGGCAAAGGTCCCATTAATTCAGTATTGCCAGTACTTTTTGTAATGGATCCCACATTAAAATGTATGGGTAGCACACACTCTTAAGTGCTTTAATAAATGGATAATGAAGTAGCAATGCTTTAGGGTTCCTCTTTTCTTTCCCTTCCTTCTTGTGTTCTTTAATATATGACAGCAATAATAGCTCTCTCAAACAATTAATTGGAGAAAAAAAGTAATCTGTAAATACACTTTATAACTGAACCGTTTAATAGACAAAATTTAAAAACAGAGTCCCTGAAGACAGTTCCAATATGTTTCGCGTTACTGGTACTTTTAGAAAATAAATAAAATATGCAAAGAACTATAATCAGTTCAAATCTGACCAAAGATTTAAAAGGCTCTGTCAAAAGCTATTACCACAAACTTCTGTTAAACTTAGCTTTTCTCTTTTAATTTCCAGCAGGACAGTCCAAAAAATGTCTGTGGAAAACTGTCACAATCAGTGCTGGCACTGGGCTGACCTCTGTAATTGCAGAATTTGGGAACATAAAGTTACTGGTAAGTTTGTTTTAAAAGAGCTTCAGGAGGTAGCAAATCAAGGTGTTCGGTGGGCGTGTGCATGTGCACATGTGTAACCAAGGACGAGGACATCTTTCTTTAATGTGGACTGATGACTTCAGTAAGTCTAGTCATGAAAAAGGTGCTGAGTTCGAACAAATTATGACACTTCACACCAGATGAGTGAGAATCCCAGCTTAAATTCTCCATTTTCATTTCTTTTCTTCCTCATTTTTCCTTATACCTTAATAGAATTTTGTATAGCATTAAGTAGTGAGCTCTGCAGTGACTGCTTCGCTTGTACGTTCATTTCTAAAGAATGATGGACAGTCAGGTTTTTAACGTTTATAAGCAGGAGGATCCTTGGAACGCACTACAGCTGTAAACAGTATGCTGTATATACTAGAGCTAGGACAGGTAGATGGAAACATGTGGTGGTTTTAATTTCCCTAATGAACATGGTAGTTTCCCCAATCTCATCAAGAATCAGTGTAAACTAGCTTCCTAAAAGAATTGCATTTTGCAGCTAATCGGAGTGCTTGGTTACCACATGATTATTTCCATAAATGGAAAAAATGCACATTAGCATGAATATTCAAATAAGACTGTGAACCATTAAAGACCCACTTGTTCTACAAATAGAACTGTGGTGACTTTTTTAATAAGTTTTCCTGAAAAGCAGTTTTCTACAGATATGAGAAGCCAGAAATTACATACTTACTCCAAGAAAAGGGGCAATACCTGTTGTCTTGAAGGAGAGCAACTAAACAGACCTAGGAGATCAATCTATTTTTCTGCCTGGATTTTCAGGATTGCTGTTCTTTACCATTTTCAAAAGAATAACCAAATCCCCAAATGAACTTGAATAAAATTGCTTGTTCTTTTGAGTTTGATGGACTAGTTATTTTTAGTCAGGTTTAGTCACTAGAAGCAAGTTCTTTTTTTTTTTTTTTAGAGAAAATTTGCAGAGATCCTGAAGGATTTTTATAGCACTTCAGAAGCACAGGAAAAACACTTTTCAGCACTTCTAATGCTTTCAAAGTATTTTAAATGCTTTAATGAAAAACTCCACAAAATGTCACCAAGAAACAATGTTAAACATGTAAGAATATTACCACTTGTATTTTAGCCCTGTTACTGAAATCTTTTTTTTTTTTCTATTTTACCCAAAATCTGGTACTTCACTTTCATATACTACAAAATAGTTTAGCTGATTTTTATTGTGTGTCAGTAGCTATCAATTTTGGCACATACAAGAAAAAAGACAGTAAATGGGTGGGTTTTTTCTTTTTTTTTTTTTTTGTTTTATTTTCCAATAAGGCCTTTAATGGCTAATGATGTTCCTAATAGGTTTTTCATCTCTTGTTGAAAGTTTAGTCCCTTCAGTAACAAGATGCAGAAAGACAATGAAGGAGAAATACGTAATGGACCAAGTAACTTTATAGGAGAGACTCTCCCTCGTACTACTAACATGCTCAGCCTACCCCATGTGTAACTTGCACCAGGTCTAAGAGATCAGATCACAAAGAAGCTGATCTCACATCTGGAAGCATGCCCAGTGAAGCAAATGTCTTAATTTTCTCTGTAGTGAGGTCAAAGAAGGAAAAAAAAATGGGTGCACCATGGATTTGTAAGAAAGACTGTGCTTAATGTAACTGATGGATAATCTGATCCATTTTCAGCCTTATTTTTGCTCTTTCTAAAAACTGAACCCCAAGCCCTTGATTCCTGCATACTACTTAGGAAAGAGCAGAACTTTTTTGGTGCATGTATACATGTATGTACATCTATCTGTGTATGCATATATGCGTATACATACGTGTGTATGTGCACTTTAATACATAAACACACGTTTAAAGAAGAGAGGGAAGAGCGGGGCACACGTCAGCATGCTCAGAGCAGTTCACAGTATTTGGGCCTGCAAAAATGATCCATTTGGGTTGATACCTTGCGTGTCAGTGTTTGCACGCAGCCTAATGCTACAGGAGCGAGCATTTCTAAACCACAGCTCTAGCAAATAAACATTCCACAGATCTCTGTTATACCCTGCCCCACATATTTTCCTTCTTATTTCCTTCTCATTTTTTTTCACTGAGGAAATTTACACACAGAGGCTTAAGCACCAAAACCTGAGGTTTGCTCTTTCTTTCACGCAGGCAGGCCGAAAGCACGTGTCTTTCTCGTTAGATGGCTTTTATGACTTGGAAAATGGATATTGCCATCTCAGTATGCAATTGATGCATGGTGCACAGATGCAGTGCCTTGGAAAACATTTGCATTGACTATCATGATGTTTTCCTAATTAGATGCCTCTGAATACAGATCTGTTTCCAGCATGGTTTTTGCGTCGAACTGCACAACAAATTCAGTTCAACTGGCAGTTTAGCTTACCCAAATGCCATCAACAGAAGTTAGTTGAAATAAATTAAAGAGGCAGTAATGTGCTCATAGCATTAACATTAGCATTTCATGGCCTTTAGCTAGCTCAGGCAATAAACAAACTTGAATTGTGAAAAGTTTCTTGCTTATGCGGGCAGAAGGGCATCTGATGGCTGAAGGCTGATTGCTGCTTCTCATCAGACACCATCACTTGCCCTTTCTGACGGGGGTTTTGAGAACCTTAACCACTGTCATAAAGTATCTTGTGCTCCAAGAGGGGGTTAGAGGTGGGAAGTAGAACAAAGGAAGGTAAAATGGAGGAACAACATAAAAAAAAACTTGCTTTGAATCAGCTGATGGAAGGAGTAGCTCCATAGCCGGGGATGCAGCATCTCTCCCTCCTAGGTTACTGACTGAAGTGATGGAAGTTTGCTGATTGAAAACCAGCCGGCATAGGTTGTGATTAAAGATTTTTCCCTCCAGTCGTCCTTCAACAAACAGCTCATGTGAAACAGGAGCTGTAGGGAGAGCGAGACAATCTCTGTTAGGATTTCTGGTGAAATTCAGAAGAGGTACCTCTGTTTTCTCCTATCACCCTACTCTTTCCACCACTGTTGGAAGCAAAAATGCTTTCAAGTATCTGGAGCTGCATATATAAAATACAGCTGAAGTATGATTTTACCCACTGCCTCAAGCTAATTTCCTAGAGCCACAGACAGGCAGGGACGTAAGTGGTTACACTTTAGGAAGTGCTGAGCACACAGCAACCCTCCCCGCAGAACATTATTTGGTACTTATTGAAAGTGGTTCTTCTAGAAACGATCTATCATGGCGAGAAACATGATTTCACCCAGTGATTAATGCTGTGACTTTACTGAGTGACTGCACAGGAAGAAAAGGGACAGTGTAGAGCTGGCCGCAGGCACAGAAGTGATGAGGGAGCTGCTCTGGTAGGACAAAATGGTGCCAAAAGGTGAGCTGAGATGGGGTCTGATGAAGGGAGAGGGGAAAAAGAAAAATCCCACCTTTATGGAAGTCCAAACTGTGTTGAATTGCTGTCATTTTGTATCAAATTGTCTTTTTTTGTCTTTTTTTTTTCCTCTTTGAGGAACATGGATTGCTTCAAGTACTGGGAATAAAGTATTGTAGCAGGGTAAAAGCTCAAACTGGAGTTATTTAAACGGGAACTATAAGTTCCCTCAGTAATCATATACTGGAGCTCCACATTGGGGCAATGAAGGAAGGGAGCTTCTTCTGACCCGGTTGAAGCAGATTTCCTGCCCCGGATTTGATTTCGGATGAATAGGGAGTAAGTTTGCCTCTGGCAAGAAATCTTCTAGCAGAAGGGAGCAGGTGACAGGGGTTGTGGGGTTTATGGCTCTCTGTTGCCTGTGGGTGGCACATTCGACCAAAGAAAAAATTGTTCAAGATGGGAAAACACTTCTAGTCAACAGAAGGTCCTCAAAAGAGAAAAAAAAAACAACCAACCAAACAAAAAAACACACAAAAAACAAACAACCAAAAAAACTTAAAATCTGAATCCTTTCCAGAAGCACCGTATGGAGTGACTACACCCACCTTCCTTTAAAGGACCACCCTTTATGTTGTTCATATGCCATCTAAGCAAGGGGTAAGGAGACAAATCAACAACGAATTCCTTGCTGCAAGGTTTTCACCTATATAATATGCCAAGACCTGGGCTTTCACCCATGGTGTCATCCTTCTGGTAGGTTCCTCAGCAAAGGTCCAGTCCAGAGCTTTGCAGACTGCCACCCAGGCTCCACTACCTCGAACAGCAGAGCCCAAGCTGCTGGGGCCTCTTCCATACCCTACTGCTGAGTCTGTAGCTGATGGAAGACTGGAAGATCAGTCAAAGAGGGGCAGGGACCTTGGACTACCCAGAGGGTGATGGTGAGAGCTTCCTCTGCCTGCTACCATCTTCTGAGTGGCTGAGCTGGCTAGCACACGCTGCTTCATTTCCCCCAAATCCCTCATTGCTTGAGAGCAAATCCTAAGATGTTATGACAAAAAGTTTACACCTTACCACCAAAGGGTCTCCAGTTTTTCATCTTATTCATATGAATGCGCCTTCAGCCACCACGAGAACTGCAACTCCAAAGAGCAAAAATTTTAATTTTGTTCCAGAAGATTGCAGTTTACTTAAGCACCTGCTTGCTTTACCCTGGCAGGCTAGGCTAGGATTGCTCTGGCATTTTAATGTAGCTTAGTGTTTGATGATCAGTGTATTCCATGCATTTTTTTCAGGCAATAAATACTAGCTGTATGTGGCAAAGCATCTGGAGCCATTTGTTAGTCCAACACACAAGGGAAGCAGAATAGTCAGCACAACCATGGTCTAATTTTGAGGCTAGGATTTATTTATGTCAGCTGGTCAAACTACATCCTTTCATGCACTGTGACTATAAAAGTAACTGCAGGTCCATCAATGAGGCAAATTGCACCTCCAAAAAGAAGAAAAGGCATTGCACTTTCTGCAATGAGTACATGGATGATTTTGCATGGCGGAGGAGAGAATAGCCATGAGATTTAGTACAGCTTCAGCTGAAGCCATTTCCAGTTCCTTGGCACGGTACTGAACCATAGGGGCTAATTGCAAGGCAGCCTGCAGAGCCGTTCATCAATATAGATCTAGCATAGCTTGTGAGAACAACAATTTAAAACCCATTTTTGTTGCTTAGAAATGTGTGAATACAGAAGGCAATATGACTGCTGTAGCATAAAAATACAGCATGGTAGAGTCCATGCTTGCTCTCATCAGTAATAGGACAATGACAAAAGGGTGGTTACCAAGAGTTTTCGCACCTTAAAAAGACAGACCTTGACAGCAAGTGCATTTCATGCGTTATCAGCAATATATCAGCTCCTTTTTCAGCTGAGGAAGTAAGCAAAGACTTGCTGAAAAGAGTGGAGCTTCTTTTTCTTGGCCACTGATGACTCAAGCTAAAGCAATATCAAAGTGTTTCTAAAGTTTGTCTCGTGGTGTACAATTAGTGGAAAGGGGAACAGGTCTGCATAAATATTGAAGTGAATCGTTAGCAATGTTTGTAAATATAAACAGTATACTACCATAAAACTGTCTGTAGTTGGACAACATATCATGACGTGCAGCTGGTAACACTGAAGTTAACTTTTGAAGAAATCACTCTGCCTTCAAAGTAACAGAAAAAGGAATTACTGAATGCTCATTTAGCTCATCCACTGCAGAAACAGCAAGCATGCTCTCACTAAGACATCAGTTTAACTTTAAAGCCTATAGGACAGGAGGCTTCTGTCACATTTCCCTTTCTGCCAGCAGATTGTTCATGTCAGCCTTGACAACCAGGAATTTCTGAGGCACAGAGTGCTCAGCTCTGCACAAAGAAGAAACTTAAAATCTTCTGCAGATATAACAAATGACTTTCTTATATTAGTTTATATTTGCTAAGTTGTAATTCTTAAGCCTCTTAAAGATGGTGAAGATGCAGACGGGTGAATGCTGCTTTTTAAATACTAAAAACTATGACAATCTTAAAATCAGGACAATCGCATCCTGTATGTGCTGAAGTTTGACATAATGGATTAGCTGGAGGTTAAATTACAACAAAGAACAGATGACAGATTACTTGTTCATAACAGTAACTCTTCTCTAAAAAAAAATATGCAAAATTATTTAATTCACTGCCGCACATTTACTCTAAAATAGCTGAATTCACATTCTGATTTCTGAAAGGAAAATTTTATTCAGTGTTTGAACTACATTTTCGGAAGGAAGGAAGGAAGGAGAAAGGTGACTTTGAAAACTGTAGATGTTTGCAAAAGGGGGAAACTTCTGATTGATTTATGTTTGTTTGTACCGCGTATGATGGCCACTGAAATATTAAGTAAACTGTGTAAGTATGTTGGGGAGGGCGTGAAGAATCCTGTATTAGAGAAGGTCAGGTTCTATTTTCAAATGTCTTAATTTTTCAGAATTCTAGCTTTCTCTCACACTTAATAGTTATGACATTTGCTGTGTAAATTCCTAACTCAAATATATCAGCAGAAAGACGACCTTGCCAGATTGCAGAAATATGCTAAATATTAAATCCCTTAAGGCTTAGGCTTCGCTCACACATGTAAAGAAGTTTCAAGAAATGATTATGAAATACAAATATGCATTACAGTTACACTGAACTTACATAATATCTTAAACAAGAAAGTAAAGTTTATAATAACTGAATTTCATATGCCACAGCCATGGGAAAATTCAGGAAAAAAAATAATCCTGGGATGCTAAGGGAAACGTCCTTTTCTAAAGGACCCTCTGTTTTTCATGTTGTCCCTTATTTTCACCCAAGAAAGGCAGTACCTCTCTTACCAAAGATCTCTGTCACTCATTTCTCCTTAGCCAGATGCCAAGGCAAACAGATCAGCCACCAGTTCCTCCAGCTATTCCTCTCCAGGAATTCAATTAGAGAAAACGACTGCTTGGTGAATATGCTTGCCATTAGCTTCCTCTGGACCTTGAACTAAGCTTCATTTGTAAAGCAGAAATAACCCACTCAGGAGGGTTCTCCAAAGAATAATTTCTTTTAAAGGTCATGCACACACTTTTGAAAGAACTGAACGCTTCTGCATGAGGAATTATGAGAGCTCTTACCTGAAATGCAGATTTTATATGCATCAAAATATTGAATATAAATGTTTTTGTCTTCCAGAATTTTTAAAATGCACACGTTTGTACCCACATGGGCAATATATATAGCTAAACATGACGGTTGGATGCGCTGGCCAGAAACTCACCTCATATCTAAACATCTTACATCTAGCATCTTTTTAAATTGATTGTTTGTCCACAGAAGAGAGCTGAAAATAACCTGTTCTCTGACTGACAGGTTAGTTAATGAACTTAGCTAGATAATCCTGTAAAGTCTGAAGTTAAATACCATAGCTAAGAAAAGGTATTACCTCTGTTTTTCTCCTCACTCTGACTTTACTAAACGTTAACAGTTCCAAGAAAATAGACAAGGGCTATAGCCCAGCACCCAGAAAAAATCCCAACTAGTTAAATTGTTCCATTGCTGAAGTACAAAGACGATCATCCATCAACATGTCAACAAAGTTTTAAAAGGTGGCTCCTCAATTTTTCCAGGAGAAATAGTGCTTTCTACATGACTTTGGAAACTACACTAAAAAAAAAAAAAAAAGAAAAAGAACTTTTAACCCCAGAGACTGAGACTTGCTTCTTATTTTAGCAATGCAGTTGTTACCAAGGTAAGAAGCAGAGAAGCAGTACGCTTTTCTAAAAGTTCAGTTGAATGCAGTTGTTACACTAAGTGGGAAAATAATATGGTTATTCTGCTGAACAGGGTATTTAGAAAGAAATCTCTCTTAGATCAATTAATTTGGTTGATTGTATGTAGGCGAGAAACAGATTTCTTTAAAGTATTTGGTCCTGGTTAATCAGAGAAGCACAGCGTCAGGCTGTAGCAATGAGCTCTTTTTCTTTCTTTCTTTTCAAGTTAGAGGAAAAAAAGGTTTTGTAAAAATTATCGATTTCTCACTGATGATTCCCAACTGATTTTTGACTGTAGAATGAAAATCCCTAAATTGCTACGAAGTCATAAATATCCTGGGTTATATAATAACAGCCTCCTCTCCTCATTAAAAGTGATGTCTTCAGTATCGTTTACTAATTTCTCATTTTTTCCAAGTTTGGTGAAAACTGGTTTGCAAGTAGTCCACCTCCAACGCCTGGCCTCTGTTGTTGAGGGATTTATTAGATGTGTTTCCAAGTCTCCCTTAACTGTGACTTTCCAGTCTATTAACTATTTACATCTGGTATCACATAAGCATTTCTAACATAAGCACTGCTGTAGTGAATGTAAATGCTATATAAATAATGAAGGAGTAATGGATTGAATCAACTCCATCTGGAAATGGGATAAACTCCTCTCTATCTCAGGCAGGAGCTCTTTCCATAGGACCAAACGGAGGCGAGCTTCTCACTGGAGAAAGAGGCTGGATACTTTCAAGGCTGTGTTGGAAGACGGCTTGCTGCAGCCACTGAAGCCTGCGGCAGAACCTAAATAGGCAATGGGTCAGCCTGGTTTGCCCTCCAGGAAAGGGAATTTCAGCGCCAGGAGAAGATCCTGTTCCCCCAGAGTACAGCTTTAAAGCTGGACTCGACTGAGCAGATGGGTCCCGTGTAACCGCAGAAGCTGAGAAGGGTGCGTTCCCCCCTCGAGCTCAGCCATTTCTGATGCAGCAGAGCCAGCAGCAAGGAGCTCTTAGGAGCACATCCGCAGGCGTGAACATTACCAGGCTGCTGTACTCTTCCCCTGATGAACGCAGACACCTGACATCCAGCTTGCACTTTGCAGTCCCGGAAAGATGTCTGTAGGAGCTGGACCTCAGCAATACTATTGCACCTGCCAGGAATTACAGGCACCACCGCTCTGAGCTTTCAAGACAAGGAGCACGTCTGAGATTAATTCAAACAGTAGTGAGGAAAATACCTGTTCCATACTGCTGGTTCCTCCTCAAAACTCTCCTTGCAGGGAAATACTGCACAACTGCTAATAGATGCAGATATATAACAAGACAGAATTTGTTTGGTTTTCTTTTTGAGGCAACAGACATACCAAGGGACAATCAGATGTCACTGCAGCTATGTTTACACATGGATGGCTAATAACTGGAAGCTGGTGCAAATTAAGTCAGATTTATTTTGCTTTAGGTGAGAGCTTGTTAATAACAGTGAAATGCACTATGAAGAGAGGTGCTGCTAAACTTCCCTGCTTGGCAGAAACCTCATCCATCACGGAATTGCTGCAGTTGAATATAGCACATTTACACAGTCAGTGAAAGATTTGCAAAAGCACCCAGGAGATTAAAGTGCATAAGTGCCAATGACTTTAAATGGTACTTGCTTTTGCAAATTTCATCCCCTGAGACTCCAGTAAACCTAGTCACGCACAAAAATACAGTCTGAAGTGCGATCCAGCTTTACATAGCTTGGCAAGTCTCACTTTTGTTTTAATTTGACTGATACTGTGAGGTGAAAACAAAACTGACTGCTTTTTCAGAAATTATCATACTGGAAAGTAGCATTTGTAATAATACTTAACTTGATAGGCTCACTAATACAAGTGTTCCTAAATGACAACAGATAAGAAGTTCTTCAGGGGAAATCAACAGGTTACTTTATGTCAGAGAAGAGACAAGCAAAGGGAATTAACTGGCCTTGACTAATCATCTCACCTAAAGAATACCGCTGCTGAGAGAGCACGCGAAAATGGATTCACAAGAGGGAGTAACAGAGCCTAAAGCGCGCAAACAAAAGGAGCCTTTTAAAGTTGATTTGCATCAGAGGCCTCAGCCTATTGTCTAAAAATAATAATGTTGACTCCAGCAAACCAACCAAGCCTCATCTGTAGTCTATCAACAGAAAAGCTATTCATCTGAGAATATTTTAGCAAGAAGCAGCAGGAAAATCAAGAGAGGGTGGTACTTGGTTGCTAGGACAAAGAAAAAGCAGCACAAGTGTGTGCCTGTTCATGCCACAGTAGCCAAGGCACTCCCTGGAAGTCCCACAGCAGCTGAGAAACCAACCTTCTGTGTAAACGTGTCTTTCTCGGCCATGTGGGTTTGTATTCCTGAGATGTAAAGCATTTTTCGGTGACGTTTTGCAAGTCTTATATCCATCACCTACATATTGTCAGTTATTTCCAAGGCAGAGCATTAGAAGGACGCTCCCGAACTGGCAAGCAGGCTGCTGCCATGTGAATTGCAAAGGGCACTGTCTGTTGACTTCAAGGATTTCTGATTAATATCCTTTCCAAGGAAGCAGTCAGCAGTCGCTTCCCCCCGTTCACGCACTTTGCGACACATTTGGTTATCACTTAAGTCTTGCTGGGTGGGAACACAATCCACCTCACCAAAGCTGCCCGTGGGCTGCCCACCCGCGCCTGCAGACGTGCTGCGTCCACCTGCAAGAGCGGCCTGAGGGCAGGCTGGGTTTTAGGAGCCTCTCTGACCGACAAGGAGTGATAAATTTTGAGGTGATAACTTTCAGTGCCGGCAGTGGGGAAGCAGATCCAAGAGTTTCATCTCACCTTTATGCGGCACGTCCTCACTTGTGCTGCAGCCCTGCAGCCCAGCCCCCTGCTCCACGCCGCTGGGCTGCTTGCGCAGTGAGGTGGCACGCTGTGCAAATAAAATTCAAGGGCAGAAACAAAGTGTAAGTCGTGCGGGTGCACCCAGGGCTGTTCTCCAGTGCCTGCTTTCCCGCGTAGCAGCTGCACATCGATGGTGTATGTTTGAGCCAGAGCTCTGACTGTGCGTTGGCACTGAAGGAATGCTGTGCAGATGAAAAAGGGATGTTCATCATTTTGCGTTTGTTTCCTCAAAGAAGAATTGTCTGCTTCTATGCAGGCAAGAAATGTCAACGAGAGAATTCCCCTTCTTGCTGGATACTTTCAGGATTTCCTTTACTCTTTGTATTTTTACTCTTACTTTTTTAATTGTTGCTATCCTAACCTTGAAGCTTTGACAGCTATAAACTACAAATACTATTGAAAATTACTTATTTAAATTAGTCTTATTGAGTACAAAGCTTGCAGGATTACAATTTCAATGTACAGCACAGAATCAAGATAATGGACTTTTAATTCAGATGATGGGTATTAACTCATGTGCATATGTAAAAATGGAGCAAATGTAGGTAGCTCTCTAATGCCAAGAAAAATTTACATTAATGGAAAGTGCTTCTTTAACTATGAAATGACCATTTACTTCTTTTGTATAAAAGTATATGGAGTATGATGCATAATGCATGCTTTTCCCTTGTGTGGATCCGCACAGCAATACTGAAGAAGAGCAGAAATAGAGGAGCAAATCATCCATCTTCTTGCTATGCAGCAGATGTCAATAAACTGGAGTTTGTGTTCCATTCTATTAAAATCCCAATGTCCCAGGCAATAACCTATCTTTCAATAAATGCAGGTCTAATGTCTATTGAGATGTGAGCTAATGCTGAGTGGAAAATGACTTCTATGTTTACCTACTTCCAAATTGTATTATATCCATTTTCATTTACCAGATAAAAACAATTGATTGCCTTAACTTATCCTTTGTAAAGAAAAAGGCTCTACGATCAGGGGAATATTGATGGCAGAAGAATTCCAGTGGAATAAAATGTCTTCCCCTCTGAAAAATAATTTTAATTTCTCCAAATATGATGTCTCCCAATTCACTTCTTAAGCCCAAGATGAAAGAGATGTTTTGGGCATTCTCCAGAGACTGTAGGTACCATATGTCAGGGGAAAGTCTAGAGGGCAAACTACAGGATGACTGATCAAATACTGAGATTTTTATTTTTAACTTGAAGACAGAATTTACGCAGCACAGCTGTGATCTCTAATGCCTGCCAATTGCCTTGCATAACTTGAACACATTGCAATGCCTCAGCGCTTGCAAAGTTGCCCAGGTATCCCCTAAAGACAACATGATACTGTTTAGTTTTACATAACTGAATGGGAAATATCTAAGTAATTCATTATATCAGCAAAAGAATGAGTGGGAAATGAAATGCTCCAGCTCTTCAACATCAGGCAATCACCTCCCTTCTCCGCCACCGGTCCCCCTCCACCCACCCTTCCTGCTGTAATTCTCTACCCACACCCTATGCCTCCTCCTTAATTCACTGTCATCACGTATGTCCCCTTCACCTTTCCCATAACCCTTCCCTTTCCACCACAGCAATCGCTTGCACTCACCCCTGGCTCCCACGCTTTGCTGCTGTCTCCCACTCACGTGTCCACTTTCTCCTCTTCCCCAGCGGCTGGGGCCCAACAAGCAGTGCCCAATGCTGGGACCACCCTGGACTTTAGGGGAGTGTGTTGACTCCACAGCCCTGTGGCCGATCAACCAGAAGGTCTAATCCTGGTGCTTATTTTTGGCCTGCCTGGTGTTTTGGCAATGATGAGGCTTGCCTGTTCAGGTCAGCCAGCTGCCCAGCCAGGCAGGCAGACGTGTGCTCCCATCAGCTAACCACTTACCCCACCCCAAGGCTGGGCAGGACCAGGCTGAGTTTTGTCTAAATAGCTGATAATCAGAGATTTAAAACAAACAAACAGAACCTAGTCCTACCAAGGAGACCCATGTGCCTCCATGTGATACTAAAGTGGGGACCAGACACACTTCCCACGTCTGGCTTGCGGGCAGCACCGCATCACCTGTGCCGAAGTGGGGAAAGTGGGACTGCACCAACTCTGGGCAGGGGCACAGCAAAGCAGCGACGTGACCAGCACGGTCCCTTCTGCCGAGAGGAGCCAATTTGCTGCCACCACACCAACTGAGGTTGGCCACACCAGGAGGAAGCTTACAGGTATGCCCACGCCACACAAAGAAATGTGTCGCTGTGGCTTGTGTGTGTGATCTGAACTACTTTAATGTGTTTTGGAGAGATGCCAGTCTTCTGCAGATGTGTCAATTTTCCCCTTGCTGTAGTTGTTGTTGTTGTTGTTGTTAATCATTGCCACCATCTTGTGGTTATTTTTTTATTTCATTCACTATATTAAATGTGGACTTGGCTCCCAAGAAGAAATGACAATGGTTAAAGAAAAACAGTGATATCGTTTTGCCAAAAGCTGGAAACTAAGTACAGAAAATCACTATACTTTGTATACTTGATGAGGCCAAGAGATCATCCCCTCATGTACCCTCCCTCTGTCACATATTAGTCCTGAAGACTTCAGTGGGACTATTTATGGTGGAAACTACTACTGAATGTGAGTAATAGTATCAGTTTGGCCGTTGTGAAAGAGCATTAAATCACAACGCACTGAGAAGGGGCAAGAGTCCTCAGGCTTATTTCAAGAGCTATTTTTAGATATGGATATTCAGACTTTTCTTGTCAAATAATTAGTCATCACAAATAAAGGCAAGATAACTTTTGAGAATAAAATAGGAAGTCATTTAAACCTTTTCTGAGCTTCCAAAAAAGGGTGATTTAGAGATCATTGACGCTTCTGCACCTGACTGTAATAATTTAGTAATGGGAAAGAGGAAAGCACAAAAAAGCCTGAACGAATTACCATTCCGTCCCAATTTGCAGGCCAAAGAACTGAAGATAAAGACATTTACCTGGATTTCTGTATCATCCCCGTATTGCAGAGGTGCAGTGGGACTATAAAATTAAGAAAGGTCTTTTACAGCCAGTACAGTCTCTTGTAGAAAAGGAGAGGAAAAGCCTGACTAGAAAGACTGCAGAGAGGCTCCATATTCACGGGAAATTATGTTCTGACTATAAGCCAACAAAATAATGCTGTCACAAAAAATGCCAAAAGCCATGTAAATTTGTGGCACGGGGATCGTCACTTGTAAAATATTCAAGATAATTATGCTGCTGTGCTTGGCACTGGTTACATTTCATTTGGATGGCTGCATTTCATTTCAGGCACACAGATCAATTGGCAGAGTTCAAAGGAGAATAACAAAAAATGATGAAAAGGCTTGGAAAAGGAGACCTATGAGATAAGGTTAGGGAAACTGGGTATAGCTGGTCTGGAACAAATGAATCTAAATGGAAGGAGGGAGGATTTAGGTTAAGTACAAGCCAACCTTTATAGCTTTAAGAAAAGTTCAGCCATGGAACAAGCTGCCAAGGAAGGTTTTAGCCTCACCATCACTAGAGATACTAAAAGGCAGGAGACCATCTGTTAGGCAGAGTTTAGGGATTAAAAAAAAAAAAAAAAGGAAAAAAAAAGCACTGCCACAATTTAAGAGTTGAGCTGAATAACCCATTCGTGACTAGACTTTAATGGACTAGAATTGGCGTGGCTTCTCTTTTTAGGGTAAGTTCCTAGATCTTTTCACTGTGAAGATTGTCTTGATTGTGTAAACCAACACAAGTCAATTCTGCTGATTTCAGATTGGGAAGGATATCTGCATTTAAATATTTACAGAAAATAGATTTCTAAATACTAATTTAACTGTATCAATAATACACTCTCCTTTTCTTCCCATCAGGCTTTGAACATGTGTATAGAGCTGATATTGAAAAAAGAACATTTAATTTAGGTTAAATCTGAGGTTTGTCATATGCCTTAGTATTGCAAGCAAATAATGGGCCAGAACATGCCTGTCCAGTGACCTGGGGCTTGTGATAACCGCATTCAAAAAGATTTAAGATCAGGTCAAAAATGAGGTGAGTGGTAAATGGTCAGTAATGGATATAAAAGCATTTCTGAGTTGCCATACAATTATGGAACTGAGACGACACCACAATCTAAGCATCTCTTGCAGCCTCACAGAAAACTGCTGACTGTCAGGAGGCATCTTAGGAAGCTTCCCCATGCTGCAAGGCATCTGCTAGCTTGTGGGTCTAAAGGAAAAGTTGAGCACCCTAGCCCAAACAGCCTTCAGTGGTGATTCAGCTGAACCACTGGAATTTTATTTTGGAAGTTTCCACAGTCAGCTGCCAGGTCTAAAAGGGGAGCTGGCAAGTAATGACTGAGGGTAGCAGAGGGCACCTAAGATGCCACTCAGATGCAGAGACCTCTGGTTACGCCTACACAAGAGCCCCACCACCAAGGGATAGATGTCCACCACAGCCATGTCCCAGATATGGGCTGTTATACCACCTGGGTGAGTATCATGTCTTCCCTCCTCCACACCCTCCTCAAGCTTTGGTTTTCATGAAGGAGAAACCCTGACATGCTCCAGCTGGTCTTCTGTGGCAGGGGAGCAGGGACCATGGCCATCGGTAACGCTCGCCCTCTCACATGGGAACACCCCCACTCTGCTGCCCAGCTCCCTGGGATCCAGTGGGCTTCGGACCGGTGTTTGGGAAGCGCCGGGTGGCAGGTAGGATTCATCAGGCTCCATAAACACCTCCTGGCAGTGGCCAGCTTGGCACTGGAGAGCCTGTTCTCCTTTGAAGTGTGAGCCCCTAAACAGACTGGCTGTGAGGAATCAATTACCTGAGAAATCACCTTCCGATGGCTCAGTGAGTTTCGGCAGCGCTTGCCCTTCCCAGCTGTGCTCCTCTTTTGCTCAGAGGGTTCCCTTCCACCCATCCACCTCCATTGCGTACTCCAGTAGATGTTTCACTGACATGTTTGAGCTGCTGTGCTTGTACCTGGGAGCAATTTCAAGCAGGCTGCAAGCTGACGGGTTGTGCCAGGGCCGGAGCAGATGGTGGAGCCGCTGCTGGTGCCCGTTTCAGTGAGCAGCCTGGTGGGCACACTCTGCTGCAAGGAATCTGGTGCTGACCCTGCCGCACCCGCCCTGGACCTGCCTGGGGGAAACCCCCCTCCCCAACTTCTCGGGCTGGAAGCAGGGCATTGAGCTGTGTTATATGCAGCTCGGGTGACTGAGGGCAAATAAGCCAGGGGAGGGAGATGCCGCTTGTTTCCATGAGGCCTCTGACCTTCACACTTACAACCAAAAGCGATTTACATCCCTCTCTTCTCCCTGGGAGGGACACTGGGATATGCGGAGGGACAGAGCCCTAATGTGGACAGAGAGACTGCAGGGCACAGTGGGGCTGGCAGCTCCCTGGTACCAGGACCATGGGAGCTCCAGCCAGGAGCAGGGCAGCCAGGGAGCATCAGGGCAGCTCCAGCCCCCGGCAATGGACACCTCCCTTCGGATGGGCCAATGCCAGGACATGGGCCAGGGGATGGGCCTGGCTTGGTGGGTCCATGGCTGGGCTGGGCAGGTCTGTGGGGAGCCGGAGACTGGTCCTGCTGCAGTGTCACTGGGGCAGGGGCTGATGGCCCTAGGGAGCTGATGTGGGGCCCTGGGCCCTGGCCAGGGTGGTGGAGCCCCAGGGGGCTGACATGGCGTCCTGGCCATGGTTAGGATGGGGGCAGCCCCAGAGGTGGGCAGGGGCAGTCAGGGCTGTTGGTGCCCTCATGGGCCTGACATGACCTTCCTCTCCTCAGAATCACAGAACCACAGAATCACAGGAGTTGGAACAGACCTCCGGAGATCATCTAGTCCAACCTCCCTGCCAGAGCAGGTTCCTCGTGGGTCTCAAGGAGCCTTCTGTAAAACTAAGGAGCAAAGAACAGGATTTTTCATGTAGAAAGCACTGATATAACAATTTGTCACCTCCCTTTTCATCACCTCTCTTTTCAGGTGATTTTTAAGAATGTTGCACAACCTAGATTCTGTTGGAGTCCCACTGGTGACACCCTGCTCCTGTGAGAACCGGACATGCCATCCCACCCTTTTCAGCCCCTGTCCCTTAACCAGTTTTTTTCTGCAAGAGGACCTAACCATTTGTTCCCAGACCAGTAGGCTACCAGTCTGAGGAGTGTTCGAAAAAAAGTTTAATTTATAACTCTGTACCTTCAGCAAGCCACAGGTTGACTTTGACTTGCCTTTCTGTGTTTAGCTTGATAGAATTCACATCCTTTGCCATTTCCCTCATTTGGGCATTCTTGTGTTTCCTGATGGTGTTTTTTTACTTCTAATAGTCTCCTTTGCTGTTTACTTCTACAGGTTATTTTACGGTCTAGGCAACGATGTGAACAAAGTATTTCTAAGGCTCGGGCAATTGTTCTGATCATTCAACTGTAGGTTATTCTCTTTTGGGACAATCTGACAGTAATTTGGAGCAGAAGCAGCATGGATGTGTCTGGGGAGGGTGTGGGTGTATGTGGTGGGAGCGATAACCCTGTTTCCTGCAAAATCTACTGCTCTGAATAATCTTTTGTGTTACCTACGGGAACTTTTGGTTTATCAGCACAGATTTCCACCCGATTTAAATTTTGCCTTCCATGACTTGGTCACTCCCAGCTAGGTAGTGCCAGTTAACTACAGAGCTCAGTGAGTGTCTGGAATTTAAAAGACCCACATAATACCTGGAATGTTTAAGTGTCTTCTTTTGCCCATCTTAGTGAAGTTCCTGGTTGAATCAAACTCCTTTCCTCACCTCAGCAATAATAAGATAGATCTTTGAAAAGTATGAGTTAGTGGTAAGAAAGGAAATTAAAAACTGCCACCTTGGATATGAACAAAGGATCAATGAAAAGCAAAACTCAGGAGTGAGAAAGCTCTCTCCTGGGAACATGAACTGAATCTGTGATGCAAACACATTTTCATAAAAAGGAAATTGTCTGACTGGGCAGCCACAATTAATCCAAATTTCATGTCAGTTCACTATTTCCTCATTACGTTTCACTGTATATTAAAACTGTATTTCTAAGATGCACTCTGAACTTCACATTAAAAAATAGCCCTGCTGCTGAAAGAGCCATAATTCATTTACTAACAGCCCTTGTTGCTGTGCTTCAATAATGTAATCGTTTTCTCCGTGTCCCAACCATATGATTATTCCTGTTGTGTAGGAAATTTAAGTCCAAGGAATGTCAGATCAAATATAAAAGCCTAGTGCTTACCCATAGTTTTTATTCAATTAAGTAGCCATTACAGAGCTCATGCTATTTCAAATGACATAATGCAGAACGCAAATGCAGTCCTTTATTACAGATATATGTTCATCTAAACAAAACGGCACCAACACAATCCAAACCCATTACAATTTTTAAATTATTATGCTAAGGCGATTATTATATGGTGAGCAGTGTCTGTGAAAGACAAGTGGGGAATCCGTGGCCTCCACAAACCATACTTTGAGCATAGCAGCAGCATTGTTTGAGGTTCATTTGTGAAATTCCTAAATGCAGAGAAACAGTGCTGCTAAAATATGCTCCTAGAGAGAAAGCACTGAGCTGCAGCTTGGAGCACTCTGACTTTGCAGGTGATGTGTGGTAAGTCATGCATAGGGCTGGGACCCGACACAGGCAGAGGTGCCTAAGGCAGTGTCTGGGTAGCATTTAGATGATTATCCCCAAACTAAGATCTAAAAAGCCATCTCCATTCCCACCCAGTCTCGCTGTGCCTACTAAGCAACCTCACACGTAGTCTCTGCACGTGCCTTCTACATCACCCACAGGACCCATAAGGCTTCCTCTGCTCAACATCTCTGAGGGCTCCTCCTAACCAGCACGGTCTCAGAGCACCTATCACCCACCATCAGGTTTGGGCTCCTCACTAAATTGCTGCCCAGCACCATAAGTGCCTTAACCTGCGTAAGGCTGAGGGCTGCCCCTTTGCGGTCCTGCAGCCCGCCTTCCAGGCAAAGCTTTGCACCCCTTCAGTATTGCTGTTATGGTGGGCCCTCATGGGAAATGATTGCCACCAGTGTGAGATCCTTCCTTTCCCTCTATTCCTACCCCTTGGTTGTAGCTTTCTGTTTACATGAGGGGCCTGATGATACGTGTCCTCTGTTGTGGTGATCACAATATTCCTGCGGAAGGTGGGAGAGGAAGAAACAAATCTCTCCAGGCAGAGGTGGGAATTATACCTGAATCTCTCACACCTGAAGCAGTCCCAACTCCAGGCTGTTCAGTTGAAGGCAGGCAGGCTGTCACCACTCAGCACCTCTACCTCTGTCAGCCTGGAGGGGAGGCTCACGCTGCCTTCTTGGAGAACCACTGCAAACACCAGTCCTTCAGAAAATGCTTCTGTCTCTGATTTCCCTAGAGACAAAGGTGCCTACTGGAACCCCTAAATCTGCTGACGAAGCCAAGAAGAGGATGAGATTTTTTTACACGTCTCTGCATAGTGCATGTCCCACTTGCTCAATCTAAATGCTCCTTTTTCTGAGTACAAGATTGTTGTTTAAACCTTTTCTGAACTTTTCTCATGCACTATATAGGCAGCCAATTCCTGATCAGGTCTGAAGCCAGGCAAGATCCTTAGATCCAGCCTGAAACTGGTCTGTTACTGTTTTACAACAAGGAGAAAATAGAAATACTTCCCAATTTAAGCAGACATGGTTGTGGCTGGTTTTTGTTAATCAAAAACTGGGCTAACACAGTGATAAAGTAAGGGGCTCCTATAAAGTTGAATACAGGACAGTGTAAATGGAGACAGGGAGCCTTATGATTTACTTATCAAATACTGAAAATAATATGAAAATAAAGAGATGGCATAGAAATAGTTATTGATTATGTAGAGAGTGAAAAGCTGCATCAAAAAGAGATTTTAGAGGATCAGTTTCTATTTTAACAAATAAAAAATAAAAAAAAAACACCAAAAAAAACTTCCAAAGGTTTCTGGAATTGAGTTTTGTATTTTGTGTCTGATTTACTGTTTTTTTCCATAATAGTCAATGTGGTCCAAGCTCAGTAATTCTGAACGTTATCATGCAAAGAGGAAGGACAGGGACAATTTCCCCACTTAAGCCACTTTATTGGCATAACTGCAAGACAAAAATAAACTGCTCACTGCTTCCTACACCTCTTCTCCTCATGCCAGCTTCTGTCTGCAACTTTTTACTCTCAGCTCATTACAAGAACATAATTTTATTGTCACATTTGGCTGGCAGCTGGAATTCTCCAAATGAAGTAAGCGGGGCTGAGATGCGTGCTCTCATCCCTCAGCAAAAACCTTGTAACATACGGTGCTGTTATGTCTCCAAGCTTTACGGGAAGAGGAGAACAGGCATCTGGGCTGGGTTCATTTGTAACGCTGTGGTTGCTGGATTAATATGAAAAGACAGATGAAGGCAGACACTTTAATTACTTCACCCTAACTTTTTATTACAACATCAAGTAAAATGGTGAGTTACAGAGGATAATGGGCGTGAAACATCTGGGATGAAGTCACGCACAAGCTCATGGTTTGTTATCTGCCAATGGGGTTTTAAATATTGATAATTTCTGTACATGCATCTTTGTGTTATTTCTGATTTTCTTGATAAATCATTTCAGGATTACTTTGTTTTAAGCTGTGAGGTAGGTACTATGACTGGGACCCCGCTTTTTTCTTCTGGAATTTTCTGAACTGGGACTGTATTGCCACGGCCGCCCGCTCTGTCTCTGGCGCGTCCATGTCTATGTCAAATTCCTCTTGAACCTTCTTCTGCCCATCTGCTCAAAGAAAACAAAACAAAACATCAATAATTTTTTCAAATAGTGATAATCACTGGACAGCACAGGTGAAAAAACCTGCCCCTCTCTCCTTCACAGACACAGCGTGACAATGGGGAGCATATTCAGAAAAAAAAACTGGGACCAGTTTCGGCAAACAGCTGATCAAATCCCCTACCCCCTCCCCATGGCACTCTGTGACAGCCCATTGGTAGCTAGGCACCAGGGAATGACATCCAAATGGTGCTCAGCAGTCACCGAGCATCACCCTGATGTCTGAGTAAGTCCTCTCCTGCCCGGGGAGCTAACAGTGAGGGGCAGAGGGACCCTCCTGTGCCACCCTGCAGAGAGAAATTACTCATATCCCCATGTTCACTCTAAAACAAAGGTACCTTAAAATATTTTAAAGTAGTGATTAAGACCCTGTTCCTACCACATCTCCTGCATTAAAGGAAGAGATAATACTTCCTAAGGCAAATTTCTATCCTTTTCACTTGTTTCCTGCCTCATCCTTTTCAACACGTATCGCTCTTCCCTTTGAATCATTTATATTCAATCTGTCTGCCACTGTGATGCTTTCCTCACTTCTCTTTGGGCTCTGTTGTTGCCTTTCAGCCTCGGTCCTTGGTTCTTTGCCTTCCTTTATTCCCAGTCCTCAGCTTGTGGTTCAACTGCATTCGTCCTCCACATGGACAGCCCAGTTGACTTCACTGAATTTTGCTTCATCCACCTAAATATTAACAGTGCAGCCCTGGGAAAACTCCTGCCCTCATTGCAAAGAAAACCCTAATCTGCCTGGACTAACAAAGTGAGAGCACACATTCACTCCACTAAGCTCGTCATGAGTTTCTCTTCTCTATAAACTTGTTCATTAAACTCACTTATATAATTGTTGTACCCCAGTCCCGCAGTGAACGTCATGCCAGGATTCTGCAGACAGGTCTACTTAAAACAGTTGTGGGAATTCGCCCATTTTGAACCACTTTGCTTTTTATTTGTGGGATTAATACCTCCAGGATGCTCATCCACAAGTACCGTTAATGCAAATCAAGGGAAACACTTTCAACCTGTTATTAAAACAAAAAGCAGCTCATTCCCCACTCTCTCTCTCCTTCCCACTAGAAAACAGGGATACCATTTCATGATTTTAGCATGAGTCTTGCAGTATTTCTTGCTTTTACTTCTTGTTCTTATCCAGAACTCAATTTTTGTGTCCATTTTCCATGACCAGAATCCACTCTAAACTGGGCAAACATTTAAAGGGAAGGTTTTGGCATATTCCATACTGATTTTATTTTAACTACAATAACCAAATAAATACAGCTATGTTAACATAAAAGAAATGTTCACTTAATATTTTGTTTTACATTTAAGAAGAAAGATGAAAATGTAAGAAGAAAGACAAAGTCTGTAGAGGAAGAATAGCTTGAGAGCTTACCAAAGCTTTGATTTTACAGTATAATGAAAAGTTAGGCGATCAAAACAAAGATTTTACAGAAGAAAATGAATCATACCAACACATCACACTTACACAGCCATTAAATCCAAGAATCTGCACGGTTTGTGTAACTGTTCAAGCAACACAACCACCTTAAGTACAGAAATACGATTATTGCCTTATTTTTCATGGGGAAAGCAAGGTGAAGGTCAAAAGTGACTTCCTTATGCTCACAAGCTGTTCACAAGCTAAGGAGAAAATCGAACTCTCCCATTAAATCCATGTTATATACGGAAACTTGAAGCAACTTGTTAAAGAAACAGAAATGTCTGTACTGGTTCCTAAACTAATAACTATTATACAGAGCTTTGTGAAAATTTTCCTATTGCCAGCTACCGTCTCCTCCACATTGCTGCGTACACAGCAGAGAAACAGAGATTATTTTATTAATCAAATTTCAAAAGGAACTATAATTTTCACAATGACTTAGTACCTTTTGTTGGTATTTTGGGGGGTTGATTTTGATCTGGTATTTATGGGTTAAAGGGAACTAAGACAAGAAATCACAACATTTTATATGGAAACAAACCAAAAAAAGGACTTTAAATCATCTTGCAAAAAAACTAAGAATTTTCAGTCAGAACATGTAAATATACTTTTCATTTGAAAATTTTGACTGAAAAAAAATCAATAGCCTGCTCCGCTAGCTCTAAAAGTAACCACTCCGTGATATCAGTAATAAGAAAATAAAAACTGTTTTACTTGTCCATATGTCAGAAACTCTCCTCTATTAATAGGGTCCTATTAACTTATTCTAAAAAGAAGAGTATCACTTATGGAGAAATACTCATTTCTTATGGAGAAATATTTTATCAAAATGTTTATACTAGTAATAAGCATTTAATCATCTTTGAAATTGATGAGACTAATGTATTCTCATTGCTTGATGATTTCCATTTTTGTTGTAACATTCTGAGTTTTAGGTTCCTCCCAGGACACAGCTGTCAGTCTTAACAGTAGAAAAGAAAAGTGGAGTTTATGCACCAATTTTAGCATTTTGGTATATAAATTACTGTCCCTTGGAAATGTCAATAGGGGAAGCTAGATGGATGGGTGAGTCAACACAATTGGTTTCATACCTCTTGATGAAATCTGTCTTGTACAACTCATTTCTTATTGCAGCCAAGTCTTAGCAGTATGTTAACTTGCAATAGTGACTCAGCAATCTTACGTTAAGATTGTATAGATTTAAAAACCCCAGCATTTAGTATAATTTTTTTCTAGAACTTCCAGGCCAGTTAATCTTTGTTTGATGTGAATCATCATCACTGTCTTAAAATCAATTGTACTACAATAATTTACCATACCTTAAGACCTGATTTCCTTTTATTTTTTGACCCCTTCCTGTTGAAATCAAACCCAAAATTCCTTATGAACTCTTTCTGTATTTCTCTTTTTCCCATCGCTAAGGAAAAATGGTAGGATGAGAAGTTTTCAGCCATGATTTAGACTTGTAGATTAAGAAATCAGAAGTGTTCAAAAGGGCCAAGACATTTATACAGGTAATGAAGAAACTCATTGTTAGCTTACAGATGGTATAGAAATATATATGTAATGATTACACATATATGCATAATGTACATTATAAAACAACATGTATATCATCTATATATAAGGTGTATGATATACCTGCGTTTTGTTTCTCGCTATGCCCATCTTTCTTTTTCTCTTTCTATACATGTATGGTATATCTACATTTGAATATATAGAAAAGTTATAGGAATATATAGAGAAATACATAGACATATTTGCTTAAAGAGTTTTACGTCCTGTGTTAAACTGAAAAGAGCTGGATGGGGTATTTCCTAAATTTTGGGAGTGGATTTTCTTGGAGTTTTCCCCAAAACATTTTCTACTGATGACTGTCACAACACAGATACTTTAACAGATGGATTGTCGGTCTGGAGAGAGAGTTAAGTGGTGTGCCTTATTTGGCTTTGTCTATGCTAAGGGAAAAAGATGTTCGCTTTTACCTTGAGTTGCTTTACTAAAACTAGCCTAATAATTTAAAACGTATCAAACACTGCTAATTACACTGTTTTTGTTTTACTGATTAAGTTAAGAGTTAAGAGCATGAGTTCCAAGCCCCCATGGCAGGGGCGTTGGAACTAGATGATCTTTAAGGTCCCTTCCAACCCACACCATTCTATGATTCTATGAATTAAGAATTGATCCCCTTAATTACAGTGAAAATCCAGCCTGTGCTCGGGACCTGCACAGACTAGAGATGACTTCCCTACACCAGTGTGAGTAACTGAAAGCCTTTTTGCACCCTTGCGACTATATATGCACCACACTAGCTTTTACCTGTTATTAGTTGTTCATGTATCTCAAACACGCAGGCTATTAAGTTTGAATGTTCACATTTTGAAATTTATGCAGAGAACTGAAAGCAAGCCCATATTTATGTCCCTCTTTCGTTCATTGTCTCCCACTCCTAGCTTTCCTTTCACAAGGGACCACTAGCTTGGAAGCAATCTGAAAACCCAGGAAATCTTCACTGTCAGTAGGCCAGAGCATAGATAAGCACTTGCACAGGCTTTATTCTTGGAATTGTTTTTTTCTTTCCTACTGGTGGGGGCCAATGATTCTGTCTGATAACAAGCTACCTTTTTCTAAGCTACCTTTACGTAGTAATAAAGGTAGATCTGTATTCCCTCCCCGTCCTCAGTCACACATGCACACTTTTGTTGATATCTAGACTATGCGCAGATTTCTTCCACATGGCTATCTGAGGATCCCTAGACTACCACAGGCCTGCATGAGGAAACTAGGAGGAACAAGACTGTTGTCAGTAGACCTCGATTCACAAGCTACTTGTGATTTTGAGGGATTCAGAAATCTAAAAGCATAAGATAAGCACTGGCCTGCACTTTCCGCTTTCTCAGGGGATTTGGTTTCATTAGCACCATAAAAAAATCAAAACCCTAACTTTTCTCACCACACTCAGCTATTTAAAGGCTTTCCCTGAAAGATGTCTTCATACCCAGTTCAAGTTCCCTCTCCTAGACAGTGACTCCTACTCTTCTTCTGAACATGCCATGACAAGCCGGGGGAGTCCGTACGTGTTCCTGCTGGGTTCTGATCACTGCCAACCGCAGAGGTGAACAGAACAATCCCACACCAACGGTCATGGGTTGGCCATGACAATATCTGATGAGCTTTTCAAAATCATGTGTTTAATGTGGACTAACTCTGGCCATGTGTCAAATCAGGCAAATCTGCGTTGTGGAGGAACAAACTCCTTGAAGCGCAACATCAACTGCTTGGTGAGTTGCACCATCATAAGGAGCACCCCATGCTCCAGCACCAGTCTGGAGCTACAGACTACTTTGCAGGACTAAGACTGAGACAATTTGCAGGGTGCAGGTTTTACTTCAGTATACGCAATAGTCACCCCAGCAGGAGAGCCTGAAACAGCATCTAATTAGCTGTTTTCCAAATCTAACTTCCTGAAAGCTCATTTCACATTGTTGCAATTGAAAAAGATCTATTTATTCCATTTCCAGATGAAACATTAGAACGCTGTCTCTGTAATCTGCTACAGTGCCTCATAATCCATTGCAAACACTGGACGGATAATGAAGCCGCCTGTAAGAACGAAAACAATCAAATCTGACACACAAATCTACCCAGCAAACCCTCAAGAAATGTGGTGTAAGTGTAATTATTCACAAATATGCCTTCAGCTATTTCTTTCATTTACTTTTCAACTATAAAGTAAAATGAATTGTGATAACACCGGAAAAAGAAAACACTGCTTACTCCATATGGGCCAAAAGTCTAAAGCAGTCTTTTGTGATCTTTGAATGCAGGCTAAACCAAAAGTGTTCATGGAAGGGCAAAAGCTAGTGGGATGGACTTGGGGAAAAAGAGGACTCACTCTTTATTCTCAGAATTTCTCCATCCTCCAGATGAAATAGAGATTACTTGTCACCTTCTGGAAAAATATTTAGCATGAAAAATTGCATGGGCTGGAGCCTCTAACTGGTATTTCATGTCTTAAGCGCTATCCTCCACCTCTGCTCACCCTGCCCACACCCAACAGGAATTATGGGACTATACTGAAGATGGTATACTCATAAAATGACTATACACATAGATGACTATACTCATAAAAATATGGCATTTTTCAGGGGCTAAACCACAGCATTTTGAAAAAGACTAAATGAAGTGTGGGAGAGAATCACGGCATCCCATAACATGCCAGAAGCTGTATTTTGCCTCAGGCAGGATCATTACCTCCCACTGCTCAAAAGATCATTCAAGCTGTGACAATCTTTATGCTACTCTGATTCCAAGCTATTACACCAGTCTGTCCAATGAGGCAGAACAGTCCCTAATTAGAGAGCACCAAAATGGGCAGGAATCTCACGGATGTTGACATTCATGTGGAGCATTATCTTCATCTTTATGCGATAGGAAGAGTCATTTTATCTGACTAGACTCCACAAAGCAGCCAGCCAGCTAGAGAAAACATATGGGTGCTTAGGGGTACGGAAGCCACATTTAACTCCTTGCAAGTACCATTTTTGAAAGCCAAGAATTGATGTGACCATTCTTCCCTCTCTGTATTCAATTGAGGGTTGAGGAAGTGAAAGACAAAGTCTTGTCTTCTTCTAGGGCAGTCAATCTAAGCTTTTCCTTCTGTGCAAGATGAAGAAACATAACACCGTAACTGACCTTATGGCTGAAGAAAGGAGACAGCCTACTTCTCAACAATAAAAATCTCCAGTCAGTTGCCAGGACCACAATACCCAGCAGGCTGGCTCTGAGCCTTTGTTTTGGTCACCTTGCTGCTCCCCAGCAGACTCTAATTTGACAAGCCAGATGAAGAGATGGCAGCGTTGGGACAGTGGACATTGCCCAAGCCCAAGAGAAGAAAGGAAGTAGTACTGGCATGCAGAATAGAGCATTAATCTGACCTTGCCTCCTCTTATTTATTTCCTAGCCTTTTCTTTTGCTGAATGAAATGACAAGTAGTGGCCTCTCTGAGATCATCAACTCAGCAACTACAGTTTGTTGCTCTCTGTGGTATCAGGAACAAACACCTCCTAGAGCCTTCAGCATTGCACTGGCTTTGCGACCTTACTAGCTTAGTGTATACAGCTTGCAGCTGTGGTCTGTGGAGACGGGCTGCTATGAGGACTTTGCCTCAGCACCCCTCCAGTAATGGAATGATCCAAAGAGAATTATTTATATGAGGAGCCTGTTATAGCACAGTGGGCTGATGAAAGCTCATTAGCACAGTACCTATGCATTTTGAGGGACAGACTCTATGATACTGCTACTGTGATGCAATATTCCCTTTGTCTGGAATGACTTACTGCATGAGGATATTATTGGCCTTTCTGTTAGCTCTGTCTGCCCCCTGAGTTAGTGTCTGGGCACAAACCTCTCAGACATTACTTTTTTCACGTGCATGTTCCTGATGTCACAACACAAAACTCTATGAAATTTTAGTCTAACTTTCCTAGACTGATGCAGAAATTTAAAGCCATTGGTTCTTGTGATATTATTGGCTAATCTCCAGTTGGGTGGTCATTTGCAAAAGCCCTGAATCCATGGGAGCCTTGTAATTACTTGCTTTACCAACACACTAGCATAATGCTAACGCAGTATCAGGCATTAGAGGAATTACCTCAGTGTGACAGTCTTGTGGCCCCATGACCTCCTCAGCCACGAGAGGCACAATCCCTTCAGTCTTCTGAGCAGCAACCATGGGATTACGCAAGACAGAAATTGTCTTCTTCCCCTTCCTATTCATATCTGCGCAAAGGGGTATCACTATCTGACTGTTATATAGATAATCCAACTCAAATGTTCAGCTATGTAATTTTTAAGGACAAATTTTCTCTAATTAGCTTAGGAATAACACAATATTTTTTCTTTGTCCTCATTAAAAATGCTGCAGGGTCAGATAATCATTTTGTGACAAGGACTACGTCACTACATTTGTTCTTGTTTCTTCACTCCATAATGAACTTAGACATTCAAGGGCCACCTTCCAAAGTCAAAGGCTGCCTGTTCTGTTTGAGTGTCAGTAGGTAGGCACTTGGTGGTGGGGGAGGTTACGGGTTTATACAAGGGTGTTTATTTTCCATGTTATTTGAAGGTGGTAGGTGCTGGAGAAATGTAACGTCCACACAGCAACCATCTCTGAACTGAAGAGCAAACCCTGGAGCTCAGCAGCCTCCTGTGACTTCAAAAGCACAGTGTGAAGGGAAATAAAGGTTATCATTACTGATCAGATTAAATGTAACAGCTATTTTTATCTGAACCACACCAACTAGCCCCTTAATATCACTCAAAGCAAGCCAGAAAAGAATTAACATTATTCAATTCAACTGTAAATTACAATTTGGTATAAAGAAGACAACTTCATTAGGAAACCAGAATCTTTTCTTCTTCAAATTGACCTTTACTTCTGTAATGCCGTGGTGTTATCTCAAATTTGAAAAATTAGTTTTGCTATAGAAAATAGTGGTTGTCCTTTTACTATTTTAAAAACGTTATTTCAGCATGAGGCTTTTGAAGTGTCTGATTAATCTTTTTTTCCTAGTTGTAATAAAGTTGAAGAGCAGCAATACTATTTCTGACATAAGATAAACGAAGTAGCACAAAATTATGTATATTGGGGTAACATGATGAAATACAAAGGAATAGTAATAAAATTCAGTTTATAAAAATTATATTTTCAACTAATTCATAGCCAACTACAGATGAATTGATTTTGCTCAACAATTAATACAGAGACAAACATTGTTTTAAATTAAATGCTAATATTATTTAAGCAATCATTCCTCATCTTCAAAATAATTAGTGTATCACTTTTTAAATGGCTTACAAATACATAACTGATGCATAGATAGGTACGTAGGTGTTAATGGGGTTCTACAAGGTATTCTGGGCATGAAACTAGAGGCCATAATTCACATTCCCACGTGGAGACCAAACTTTGTGGAAGTTTAAGTAGGAACATAGCAAATTAAAATGGCCATCTTAGCTGTATAATCTCATCTCTGACTAGCTAAAGCTGTATCTGAGGAGCACTAGACTGACTGGCAAATGCAATGGAAGCCTCTGAGAGCTAAAACAAGTGGTGTTGTGGATCAAGTGCTGGCACAGTCAGGTCCCTCTGTCACTGCTGAACCACGTCCCACCAGCAGGGATAACACACTTAGCCCTACGTCCTCTCCCCCAGGAGCGAGTGCCACGATCCTCCTCACAAATTCAGTCCAAAGTTATGGGAGTGTCTTTCTGCAGCTGCGTGTATGTGATCCTCAATGTCCCAGCCAAGTTTTAAATGGGAATCATTATGATGTGTTTTTAATTTCCTGTGAAATTTCCAGTTCTCACTTCTTCAGTAAACACTGTGTCTTTAAACAGCTTTGCTGTTCGACTGTGGAAAGAGCTGCATTTCAGCAGTGCGTGAAGCAAGCCACCCTTTTGCCTCGCTAGTCAACTGTTTGATTAATATATAATCAGTTACTTTCCTATTATGGTAGCATTCAGACACTGCAAGTCATAGCTGGGAACCCTAATGTGGTTACAAATGCAGAAGAATAAATTCTCCCCCCTCCGCTGCCCCTCAGTACTATGACCTTTGCAAAAGTGTCTTCAGCAATAAAGTTCAAAATAACAACAGCAGAACTTCCTCAAGACTGCTTCCTAGGGCATGGCTACACCAGCACACTACCCAAGGCCACAGTATGGCTCAGGCACCATCCACAGTTTCTCTAGAGCATGTAATACTCGGCACAGCCACTGGCATAGCTGGGACTGTTCCTGCGTGGCTACTGTGGCCGCATAGCATGGCCAGGACCCCACCTTGCAGGCAGGGTGGATGAGAACACCCTGGGTTTTTGAGGGAGAGTTTAGCCCTATTGATGCAAGCCATGCTGCACCACATTGCATCAAAGTCAGAGAAAAGGCTTTAGCCTATTTTATTTTCTAATAGGGATGTAGCCTCCAGCACTTCAAAACACTTTTGTAGCTCTAGACTGTTAGGGAACTGACTCAAAATGAGTTGGCACTTGCTATTAATTGCGTGACGACCAACAGTACCTGAGAGCCCTTGCAAAGAAAATGTGAAATCTTCCAACATGGTGCTCCCTCCCTTGCATTGCATAATGGCCTCGCTTTCCAGGAATGCTTTCCCCCTCCCCCTTCTTTGCAGTTTGTAAGAGTAGCTAGGGAATAAGCTCAGAGAAATGTCAGTGATCACAATATGCCACACAGAAGTAGCAGAAAAGGGTGCTCAAATTCATGCACTGCCAAAGTAAGATGAGCTGGGGAAGATGGCATAGGTTACAGAGGAAAACCTGTCAATCAGAAAAAGGAGGGGAGTCAATCAAAAGAACTGTGGTATGGAGTCAGAAGGTGTTTCTCTTCACACACAAAATGAAGAAAACGCTCATCTTCAAAGTGGAAAGTAAGGGCAGTTTCTAGGCGCCATTGTATATAGGCAGATCTCTGTTAGCAACTAATGAGAGAGCTAATTTAAGTTTTCACAGTAACTTTAATAAAAACTGTTATATGAGAGCTTGAAAAGTCATAGTGAGAAGATATTCTCCTCTTGTAAAATCCATCACCAGGTTTTAATTATAAAATATTTAGCCACACACTCAGCAGTGGACAGTGTAAGGCATAGGTACGGAGCTTTGCCATTCAATACTACACTCTTAAGCAAATGAGTCATTTCAGTATCTCCTATGCCTTATCGCATGGTATCAAAAAATGCCTTGTAAATAAGATTATCCGTAAGAAGCATAGATTACATGCAAAAAAAAATATCTTAAATTATGTCTAAACACTACAACTTTTATTTGCATGAACATGGGCACTGTTCTGTGTTGGTAATAGGATAATTACTTTGGCACAATCCTACCATGGAAAAGCCACTGCTTTAATACAGGTACGTATAGTGGGTTTTTTAACATCTTGCACTACATGCCAGCTTAGGGGTGCTTGTGGAGGCAGTTGGGCCATTCTCAAAGTCTTGCAGGTAGAAGTGGAGCTTGCAAGGTTGAAAATGCCCAAGAAAGCATCTGGAGTCCTTTGGAGACAGAGGAAAATTGTCACAGGGTATGTGATCCAGCCCACTGACTGAGTTTAAAAATCATGCTCTCGGAGATTCTTTTGGGAGTGTATTTGGCAAAAGAAATTTTGTCACCCCTTCATAAAACCAAACACATCCCATCGGTAGAGCCCCAGAGATGCGATGGATATAAACCCTAAGCTTTGGAGCAGCTCCAAGGTAGTTCAGTGACAGTCTAAGCAAAGACCAACATACTCTGATAGACATGGATTTACTGTGAGATTTGGCCTGCCAGCAGATCTTACATTTTCCTGCATCAATAGGCTTTGTAACTTCTGCTCCAGCATCCACAAGTGCAACCAGATGTGGTGTTGGATTGATGCAGTCTGGTCAGTTGTCTGACTGAATGTTCTGTATTACTGAAATTCTCCCACAAAAGGTACAAAAATTTAATCTCTGACTCCTGAAAGCAGTTACTCAGCTGTAGTTTTCCACCATAAAGCAAAGAAATTCTGTTGCAGGAGGGTTCTAGGACATTTTCACTGTTTTCTTTTGCTTGGACTGTTATCTGAACAGAATCATTAATTTGAGTTTACCATGTCTCAACTGAACACAAAAAGCCACATTATATGTTTATTTCTCCTGCAGGCTGGTTTGCTTAACTTTCGTAGGAAGAGAGGAGCACCTCAGGAGAATGAATGATAGCACTGAAATAGCAGTAAGGGGGAGACAAATGAAGATCCTGTGGCAATATGGCCCTGAAAGAGGATTAGAAGGAATTATATGCTGGAGGGTGTTGTCAATGTATTCCAGGCTGTCTTGCCCAACAGCCATTTGGAAAGCCATGTTACATGTTGTGCAGAAGCTCATTAGGCCAAGCATTTAAAAACTGGATTCGAGGTAAAAAGCTCTGTCCAGTTCCTGAGAAAAAAATCACCTAACCTAACTTGCAGGTGTTTACATCGGAGCTCAGCAGCCACTCACTTTAGAAAGAAACCAATAGAGAAAAACAGGCACTTCAAGGGTGCAATTTATCTGACCTACGTTAGGCAGACATTTTAGCATGAATCTGACCCTTCAATTCCCTTCCTTTATTGGCTAGTTCTCTATTAGCCATAAAGGGAGCTCAGGGTGACTCGTTCAGATGTGGATACTGACACTTAATCAAATGAATAACATTCCCTGAGCCTGAGTGGTGCCTGAACTACACATTGTGAAATTTCATATGAACACACTTATCTGCTATTTCATATGAAATTCTTTCTCATCAAATAAATTATTTAACCCTTATGAAAGGTACTACACTGAAACTGTAGCAGCTAAGAAATCTTACTTGCTTCAGGAAGAAGACAAAATAGAGGCATACCTTCTCACATTACTCCGTCTGTCTGCTTACATCCCATTGCTAGCAAGGGGAGAACAGCTCGCCTTCAATAGAGCGTCAAAACGAACGTTTGTTCTCTCTGCTGAGATTGCCAGTGAAGCTGCCAGTTGTGCAGCTGATCTGGATCCTCTCACGTTCCCGCAGGAGCTGACTGAACAGTCTGCATACACTTCTCTTTTTATAGATATATAGTTGAACAGACAAAAAACCTGTATCAGCACCTCTTGCTATTTCAATTTATTTCAAGGATAGTGAATTTTTGTGCATGTATGTGTGTCTGCATTCTATGGAAAGACTATTTCATGCTCAAAAGCCTTTTATTTTAAGTGTACATCAGTAAGACTTCTTATATTTCCCTAATAAGAGATTACAGTTAACACCATGACAAGCAATACCAAACGCTTCATATGAAGAAGTGGCTAAATGACAGTTCCTGTGAGAACTATAATTGAATTTGCAAGCTACTGCAAACACCGACTCTCTGCTCTGCTATTGTGCTAATAATGAGCCAGGTGGTGGCTGCTGCCATTCTGCTGAAGAGCAGAGATGTTCAAAGAAACCTGGTTGCACCTGGCATGTGTCAAAGGCAGCCATTACTTGACTGCAGGACTCTCCTATGTAAAGGAGAAGAAATAAAATGGGTGAGTCAGATGTACAGGATGTGCTGGAGAAGATAAGTACTTTTTAAAAGGTATTGCTAGCCATGCTTCTCATTGCTCATCCAAGCCAAGGAAGGCCTCCACTGACATGAGATTATAGTCTGCATGAAGTGCACAGAAAACCACAGTGACCACCTCCTAGTACAGTTCCCCAACATTAATCCCCTCTCCTTCCTTCCTGGGTCCTGTGCAGCACCCTGTGAGTGAGGAGAAGGCATGGCATGGCTTCTGCACCGAAATCTTCGCTGCTGTGCACTCAATAGAGAATTCTGATTTTACAGAACAAGGACAAGGACAATAAGGTTCTTTAAATGCCAAAGCACACAAGTTACTGCTTCATCATTCCTTAATGGAAGAAATACAAACCCCCATACATCCTTGTCGTTTTTTTTCTTTCTGCTCCCCTACTGTAGAAACTGATGCTAAGGTTAACATAACTATTGGCTCTGAGACAGAATGTGAGCATAGCTCAGGTCTCCCACAAATTTTCTCTCACGGAGTAATGGAAAAGCCCTTATTGTCACATAGGACAATTTACTGTTTGGCATAAGGGAACAAAAAATGGCAATTAATAGATTCTTTAAAAGAGTGGGCAATGAATCCAGAAGGGCAAGGTGTCCTTCTCAGCAGCTTGTTCATTACTTATAGCCAGTTACTGTATTGTGAGGCTAAAGCCTGGAATTCTAACAAGTCAATACCAAAGCTCTGTGGGATTTCTCGTCCCTGACTTTAGTGTCTGTATGTATTGAGTGAGGACTGATGGTATAGGGTAATGTAATTTTCCAAGCCTTTTCAAAGTAGCAGAGATTAATGAGCAAGGTCAGGCACCAAAGGCACTAGACAGTACTTCAAACCCTGCTTCTACTTTTTTTTTTTTTTCCTTTTCCCCATCTCATAAAAAAATAAAATTCCAAACCTTCTAGGTCCCAGGCACTGACTCAGCAGCATCCTCTTTTGAACTTGATGTTATTTCAGATAAAGAGTGGAGGGGTTGTTCTCTCATAAGAATGCAGTTATATGTTCTGACAAGCATCTGACCAAATTGCAAATCATTAAGGCTGGGTTGCACTGGGCTTGTTCTCAGGTGTGTAGCAAGGAGAAGGAGCATCCACCTTTTTATAGCCTATGTATTGATTAGTCATACCCAATGTTGATAAAAGCAACCATGTTTTTCCAATAAAATCCCACTGAAAGGAGAAAGTAGGCCCATGTTCCAAGCTCTCTATATGTATCAGGAGGTTATGGAGCAGGGAAGGGAAAATGGTCTCATCCTGACAGATGATGCACTTAAAGCCACGCAGTACATTGAGGACACAAAGAAAGGTTGTACATGCTTGAAGCACAGTGAATTTCTGAACTGCCAGTGAAAGTGGTGGCTATGAAGTACTACACTGGCCCACCACCCAAGCTGCCTTCCAGCCCTCAGAGTGGTAACAAATTACTTTTGTCACCTGGAGCATTCCCTGCCTCCTCCTTCTCCAGGAGGGACTGTCCTCCCTTTTCTTCTTCCCACCCTGGTCCAGCAGCACCTCTTTTTGCTTGGCAATCCCACCTAACAGGGCTCTCACATGACCACCCCTTAGTGCAGCCCCATTCACATTTACAATATACACGGCCTCCAGATGGAGGAATAGGACAGTGAGAGTGCAACGGTGGCTCCATATGCAACATGTTCCCTTATATGTCTGTGACTGGCTTTGTACCCCCTGTAGATCTCTGCCTTGTGCTGAAAAGACTTACAGTGGCAGTGAAACAAAACGGCATTAAGCTGTGCAGAGATTTTGGCAGGTAGTCACTGCACATGTTCATTCATTTGTAGGTTTTGCTTTTTTTTAATTAAAATTATGGGTGAGTCTTGATCCTTTATCTCAAGCACAACTACAAAAAAAACCCACACACAACTTCCAGGCAATGAATTGGGAAGTGCTAGCACTGCAAACTTTCACAACATTCAAAAATAAATTCTTTGCTATAAATACATAATAAATGTTTTGTATCCTTGCAGTTGCATAAGGTCTCCCTGAAACTCAGAAAGCAATAGAGTGGTTTGCTTTTAAGTATCAAACATTTTAAATAAAAAAAAATGTAAAAACATTTTAAAACAAAACCCCAAACTTTATTGATGTGAGGTCGTCTGGAAGAAAAGAAGGTTTCCTATTCATTCCGTCTTTGTTTTCACCTCACTAAGTTTTCACCTGGCACCTTTTAACAACCACTATTTAAAAACAATTTTATCAGGAAGGGTGGGCATTGATTTAGCAAAGTGCTACAATTGCAATTAGTGAGTTATTAAACCCAGTGCCAGACAGTCTAATTGACATGAAAATCTAACTGAGGCCAGGGAATAAAGTTTTCCCTCCTGCTTAAGTTACATGTTTATTGCACACATAAAACTATCTTAAAGAATATTAAGGTTGCAAAGTTGAGCATGAAGAAGTTAGTAAACAACAAGCTACATCAATATTATGCAATCGATTCAGTTAATTTTGCATAGACAACTGTAATTCCAGAAAATCCTATTTCAAAGTCTTGACTTTGCAACCTTCATAGTCTTAAGAGAATGTTCTGTTTCCCAGACTTAAAAAAATAATTATATTCTGCTGTAACATATGGACACCCACATGGTTTCTCAGCACGACTGCTTGGAACTGTTAGATCCACCATATAGACCTCTTGTTCTAATGAAGTAACTGACAGTGGTAGTAGGCTGTTGTCCACTATTTGAATCAGCAGGAAATGGGATGAGTTGCATATTTTACCAGTGGGTTTCATATGGCTGAACAACAAGACAATGGAAGGTATGGACTGCAGGCTCAGGGACTTCATCGCTCAGTGATGCCTTCAGATGTGGTGGCCATTTCTGTTCCACCTCATCTGTACAAACCCAGGGCTGGCCCCATCTCTTCCCCAGTCTAGATCCTCATTATGGTTCCCAGGAGACCTCAACAATGCTGCTTCTTCTTTTGGCTAGTCCTAGTCCCCAGAATTGTACCAGCGAATCCCCTAATCTCAGAACTCTACCCCAGCCCCTTCCCACAATAACTGGCTTCTGGCATCCTCCAGTTCTCACATCCCAATTCATATTCTTCCCTCCCAGCCTCTGTTTCTATTCAAAAGTATCAAACCCTCCCTAATACTCTAGGGTTCTAGTTTCCTGATGAGACTTACTGAACTCCATCATTCCACACTTTGAACTTCCTGCTCCAGCTTCTCTGACCATCTGGTTCCAAGGAAAGAGGTACATTTCCTTCTAAGCAACTGTGGTGTCTTGGGAACACAGAAGGGGCACCCACCACGCTCTTAGTTTCAGTTCCTGGCCAAAGTGTAGCTTACAGAATCATGTAGCAACAATTAAGGAAAACTATAATTTTCTTAAGCCTTGCAAAGACAGTGTTCATTCAGTTGGTTTAGCGATTACTATTTGGCTCAGCGATGTTGAGTTTTCATTTAAAAAAATAATTAACTGCTTCACTGAACACATGCAAATGTAAGACTTGTTCTTCTAATCACTTATAACTTGGCCAATTTTGAAGATAGAAAAGTCACATCCCAGATGGCAAATCTTACATTTCTGTTCAAAATTACAAAGGCTCAGAACAGTCAAAAAAAAAGGCCACCAGAAAGTGTTTTTAATTGCTAGACGTGCTAGCATTTTGTTCAAGCCTCATTTTTGGAAACAACTGGAATGACTTTGCTGAAACCTTCCAAAATACTTCTGCTTGAGGCAAGCAATCAACATGACAAATTTCAGCCTAAGCAATTGGATTTTGGCAAGGCTGTGTACAACTGAAAAGGGAGCTTTTAACCAGCAGAGTTCAGCAGCTCTGTTAATTGGCCTTGCCACCAGTCCCAATTATAATAAACAAAATAAGTGTATATGAGTAAAAGAAGGTAAAATAAATTAAATAAAAATAAAAGTTACGGATAGCTGGAAAATCTTTAAAAGGGGTCAAAAAAAGGAGTGTGAATATTCCTGTGCTGGTGTTTTGAGAGTTGCCAATGATTTCTTCAAGTTTTAACCTCGGAAAAAAATAGAAAATAGTTGAGTCACTTAAAATGATTACATGGAAGACAAAAATTAATCAAAGCTCTCCCTTATACATTTTGTGCTTGAGGATTTCTCTAGCACTTAACTCTGCTACTCAATGAAAACTTCTCTAGAAAACATTTTCCCTTGTGTGAATTTAAGCTTTGACAGGCACTTTTTGAGTTCTGTTTGGATTTACACACATCAGATGGACGATAAAGCTGATCAGAAACAGCGTCTTAGCTACACATACATTTGACCAACTTCGGATCGTTACTCCAGCCCATATGTTCTAATCTGTACAGATTCATTTTTTCTTCTCCTATTTCTGAAGATTACAAGCCTCATGAGCTGAGAAGGTTAGCATGTAGAAGAAGGATGAGAAATTTCTGCATCAGAAAACACAAGATGGGTTAGTGCAATGAAGGATTTAAGTTAGGACTTAAATCCCTAACTGACATGGCAAATGTTGGCATATGCAGAATGCACAGTATACAGCACACCCCAGAACCAGTCACTGTTGCACTAAAACCCACCTCATTTTCTTCACTGCTTAAAGTTTAGACCGAATGTAAACAGAACCAATTAAATTTTTTTTTCCTCCTCTTTTGCTCAAGAAACCCAGTATTTACTCTTTCCTTCCTTCAAAAGCAAGTAAGGCAGAGAGAGAGAACAATTAAAAGCCTTCTTTTTTTCCAATCCCGCTATTTTGAAGACTGCTTTGTCTCTTTCTTAGATGTGGTGCTCTTCTTCCAGATGTTTCTTTGCTGCCTACTTACCTGGCCCTTGCTTAAATCTAGTCTGGGAAACAGTAAATGTTTTGTGAGACTGGAGAGAAATGAGAGACTTTGGGGGAGGGTCATCCATGACTCCAAATTAAAGCATGAGTCAGTAACCTTCTGTTGGTGAATGTATACTCTTTACTAAAGACCCAGACCAGAACTTTGCCTGGGAAAATAAGGGGATGGAAGAAAACTAGGCAGTCAGAGGGAGAAGTAGCACTTGACCTAGCTGTGCTGGAGACAAAATTCTCTGGGGGAGGAGAAAGAATGAGGAGTGCAACAGAAACACAGCATGAGGTAGACAGTAAGAAAGCAAGCCAGAGAAGCTGCGTGTGCAAAGGATAAAAGGAAAACTTCAGTTTTTACGAAAATGGGAAGAAAAATAACTAACTTGACCCATTATAGCAGCCTTGCAGAGAGGACCCGTAGCTTGGAATCACCCCAGAACATCCCACTGCATCACATGCTTTATCCCACTCATGAGTACACTCATTTGTTGCCTGTGAGAATAAGGGGTCTCACTGGCAGAAAACTGTCTACTTATACAAGACAATGACTAGTTAAAAGCTTCAGTATAGTGAATGCCTCTTGGGCCGTGCATAAACCAGCAGAAATCACTGCCAGCATAGCTATGGCAATTTGCACCAACTGAGGAGCTGAGCCTGTTTTCTGTTGCTTACCTCAATCTGTGCAATCTCTTCTGACTAGCAATAACCAGAACGGTTTTCTGGGCTTTTTTTAACCAAATCGATCAGACTTTCTCCTGAAACAAGCCACTGGGGGGCGGAACTCCTTTTTTTGAACTGAACTGATAGTCTACGTTGCTTTTTGTTTTGTTTTCTGGCACACTTGGTCAAGCTTATCAACTGTTTTGTCACATCCAGGCAGAATCACTTAAAACAAAAGGTATCCCTGACACTGGAAGAGGAGGCTGGATCACTCACTATATCAGCAATTACACTGAAGTGTTAAGCTGTGATAAACAAAAGTGAAAGTTGTACTCTGCCTCTTGCTGCTAGGCCCAAAACTTCACAAACACACAGCAGAATAGAAGCAGCTGCTCTCTATCTCAGATCAGGTTAATTAGATGCTAGTTTCTATTCTGCAAGTAGAGTCAGGAGATCTGCACCTAAATATGCTTCATAGTACTACATAATCCTGGAGAAAACTACTCACAGGCAGAGAAAATTACTGCAATGTCTTAAGAGTTGTACAAAGCTTGAAACTAGGGTCAGATTTATGGTAGTTATAAAATCTTTCCATGCCAAGTTTCAAGTAAATTTGGATCTATTTATACTCTGGAGAGGAAAACAATAACTTCTTAGTGATCTTGCGTAGTACCCACTCCAAAAATAATGGCGGTTATGGATGTGCTTACATTTAGGTTCATTAAAATCTGAAACTTAGAACCAGAGTGGGATTTACAAGCTCACACACACAGATATACAGGGGAGAAAGCACAAAGAAGCAGGAGTATCCCTTGATGCAGCTTTCTTCACTGATTTTGTGTGTGTGTGTGTGCAGCATCTTCTATTGCAAGAAGAAAAAGAACTAATAAAAGAAAGCAAATAGGTATTATAATTCCAACTCGCTCTGGACATCAGCCAGTCCACCATGGAATAGCAAAAATGCTAGTTAGCAGCAGTAATCTTCTCAAGATGATGAATAAGGACCAAAAATCTACACTAATTCTGCAACTGAGAACAGCCTCTAGATAGCATTGTTCACAAGGTCTGCCTGTGGGATGAGCGGAATGAAGAGACCAGCCAAGAATTAGTTTCTTTTTGATGTTCTTCTGTAATGGAATGGCTTTTAGCTGAAAGACCTCCAGAGAACTCCCATCTTATGACTCAGTCTCTTGCTTTTTATTTATGTGGTCCCTCATTCAAAACCCATAAATACTTAAACAACAGTTGTGACACTTTTCTCTGGCATAGGGCCAGAGTTTCAAAGAGTTCCAACAGTCAGTGCAGACTAGGTCCATCAAACCTCCTGGACATGGGCAGAACAGCTCCAAGTCTTGCACCTGTTCCCACTGGACATGTGACACAGGCCTATCTGCCTGTGTGCTAAGCATATACAGTATTGTTTATGGATCTTCAATCTCCAGATTTCTTTCCACTGGAGTCTAGCAAAACTATTTCTTTCACTTGAATTTGACAGAGAAAGAAACTTAAGCCAAAGTCTTAAGTTTGTCTGAGATGAGACAAACTGGTGCTGATAGACAGAACGATAGTTCATGACTGACTGGCAAAGCCTGTGTCTGTGCCCTCCACTGACAGCATCTATTGCCCATTGATAAAAAGCTCCAAAACCACATCTTCCATTTTCCTTCTTACTTTCTTGGCTAAAAGAAACCAGGAATACTTTTTCCAGCTTCTCCTAGGCAGCACAACATGTCTTTGCCTCCCAGAGGCAGACCTCACAAGAGATACACACAGTTCAGTTACAAACAGATTGATTGTAAAGGTCACCAAGAAATTTTTGCTAATGAAAAACACAGCTGTCTGCTTTATGAACAAAATCATTAGATGAGATCATAATACACCTGTGCTTTGCACTGTCTGCTAGTAATTAGTCTGCTGGCTGCTAGACCAAGAGGTAGCTGCTTCAGGATGCCAAACAGCCTTGAATCCAGCTGCCTCAGCTCTGTCTAGACATCCTTCCCTATGTGGGTTCTGGTCCCTGGTTATTTGAGGTGTAAAGAAGAGGGGTAATCTGATTCTCATCTGTGCTGTATGAACAGCCATCTGTATAAGCCAGGATGGAGGCATACGTGCTCCCATCATACCCCAAGATGGGGCCCAAACATAACTGGAGGCCTGGTATTACATGTGCATCCACATCTTTTCTCAAAGTACCATACCTGATAGCCTACATTGAACTTGGTAAAATCAGGCTAAGGCCAGAAGAATAAACATATCTTCAAGCTTTACTAATGTCTCCCTTCCTATGCTTCTGTTTAGCTGAGCCACATCTGCCACAAACCAGAGAATCCAGCTCAGAATTTTCTCCATAGCTAAATCTTGCTTCCTGTCAGAAACTTGGAACAAACTCTCTGTAGTGTCTATAGGGACCTCAGCCCCAAATTCTTCAGGTGCTACCAATTTTAATGAGAATTAAATTATTTTATGAACACTGAAATAGAAAGTTATTAGTAAAAATCATTTACATACAATAGTGCAGCACTGTTTAGCGGGAGAAAACAGTGCAGGCAGAATAAACAGAACAAGCCTTTAAAAAAACTACAGAAGTAAAGGAAAGGACTGATCAAGGCTAATCTAAGCTTCAAACTACAGAATAACAAAATCACAATGCATAGGAAATTGATGCACCACCACTGTGCAATAAAACTAAAGATGTTCAGGTGAGGGACTCTGTCCTACACATTGTGTTTGAAAGAGAGAGTTGTTACAACACATTCTTAGAAAGGAATGCTTCTGGAGAACCTATGAAAGTAGAAATTACTTGGAGTAAAAAGGCCATTAGCAATCCAAAAGGCTAACTCCTAGCTGTCTGGCTATCAGTATGAGATCTGTAACTTAGATTAGAAACTCCCAGAGCCAGGACAGTCAGCGTTGGATCAGTACAGACACATAATGAATTCCAAAATCCTACAATAATGTATTGTTTTTCTGGCTATTAGCCTGGATTTTAATTAGTTTGTGCTAATGAATACATTTGTACATGTCCATTTTTTATTGGCAGCTTTTAGATGAGCTAGTAAATTGGTCACTGTGGAGTGCCAGTGTCTCACTAAAACCTAACAAGTAATTAATGCTTTCCTCACCTAGAGTCAACCAGTAGTCTCAGGGGTTTTTAGGTATAAATTAGAATGAAAGATGAGATACTCAAAATACAGTTAAAGTACTCATTCATCAACCATGATTAAATAATGTTACTGGGAGACCCTAGAGAAGTGCTGAGAGCTAAATTCCAGTCTCTGGACTACCCACAATATCTCAGGAGCTGCCAGAGCACCCTGCCCTATTTTCCACTGTGAATCTTGAAATGCCTTTTCCACATCCAGTGGTATCCAAGTTTCTTCTTTTCTTGAGAATTCCTCTTTGGAAAATATGTATTTTTCTCAGTCCTTCCTATTCTTAACCCACAGCGGTCTGGGGAATAAATGAACCAATACCAAGCATGCTTGACCAAAGCAAATGCTTTCATCAGACCCAGTATCGTAGCTAACAAAAACCTCAAGCCAGGAAATATTTGCATGTTTTCACATCCAGATTTCCACAGAGAAGATGGCTTGAAGAACTGATATGAGGTGGCCAGGATCAGTCAGATCTAAATAAGGATAGAATTACCTGAGATGGGATTAAGGAGAAATTAAATATCCAGGTCCAAAACTGACATTCTGAAAAACTGTTGAGCATCTACTTAACTCCAGAAATATACAGGCTCCATAGGACTTTTATTTTAGTATTACCCACAAATTCATCAGCCTTGATGAAGCTGAGCAAGTAAGAAGCCATTTTATACCTAAATCAGATTAGAATCTATAAACACTAGGCTCTCCAGAGAAGCTCATTCTGATAAGTATCGTCACAAAAAATACATTTCTCTCTGTTGACACTAAATGGAGGTTTAGGCCTCTCAGGCACACGTACACCAATACAGCCAGGCAAGAGGAATTTCACTCTTAACATAGAGAGAGGGACAGAGTTTACTATTATTAATCCAAACAGCTCCTGTTCAGTGTAGGAACCCCAGATACACATGGGCTGAAGTCCCACTTTGAGACATCCTTCTCTTGCATAACGCACTGTATGCAAGACCCTGAAATCCACCCTGAGCACCAAGATTGAACGTGTGGTGTGGTGCTGGTTCATGTTGTAGCATCTAATTCCTTTTTGCAGTCTTAAATGGTTTTTTTGTTCTGGTCACTAGTTCAGAGAAGGACCAAATTTTAATCATGTCTGTAACACTCCCACTGTTTCTAAATTCTTGTGCCTGCTTACACAGGGGAGCCTGATAACACCAAATTACAAGCTAATTTTGGAGCAGCTAGCTAAGTGCATTAAGACAGCTGTATGCCATACATTAAAATCTTAAAAACCTTCCAAAAAAGTGATTAATCATTTACCGAATTACTAACAGACAAGGAGCTTGTAAGCGGAAAAGCATTTTCATTTCATTTACAAAACCAAGTCTTCTGGAAAAGAAACATAACAGAACAAAACAAAAGCCTGTCATATGAAGTAAGGCAGATAGTGTGTACAGTCAAAAAAAGTGATTTTTCTGCAACAGTAAGTCCTGGTAACCACTATTGTGCATTGATTGTGTTCCTCTCTCATTTTTCACTTCCACTAAATTAAAAAACATGCTGCTGAGCTACATCCACCTCTTGTCATCTTTTAATCATCTGTTGTTAGAGTAGGAACATGTAGAGATAGATAAGCAAGTCAGTTCAACTCCATGGACTTCCAGTGTAAATATGCTAGCTTACATATACCATTGACTCTAGTCCTGATACAGCCCCAAACCATCCTTGATGATGTAGGGACAGATCCATTTCAGAGGTAACATTATTGGTTTTACTAGCGTTATCTAGTGACTGGCTTGACCCAGGTCCTTAATTTGAGTTCCTACCAGCAGCAAGACAGAACTAAATGTTCCCTTCTGAGTATTGATGACAGCATAGTTTCAAATGAGGGCACATTTGTGGAAGCAAGCCAGTGCATGTCACCTATGTAACAGTCATGGAAAGAAGTCTCATTCTCCCTGGTGCATAAGTCAGGCAGCACACTGATAATTACAGACTGATTTCCAAGAGAAATATGGCACTTGTCAAAGGCTTAATTTCAGTTCTGCCTTCCTCATTAACACCTGATGGGAACTCCAGCATATTTATGAGTCATCTAAAGGCAAAAACCACCAGCATCACCAAGGCTTTATTATCTTTTTCTTAATTTACAACTGACTGTTTTTCCCTAATGACCTAGCCTGATCTTTACAGACTAGCTTTTCAGAAAGGATTAGGGCTTCTACCACCTTTCACCCACTGAATTAGGCATCTCAAGTGCCAGAAGCCCAATGCTGCAGGAAGCTGGATCCAAGTCACATTGTCATTGTTGAAAGGACAAAGAAACTGAGACAAAATCTTACCGAACAGGGAAGTAGTGTCTGTCAAATACAGGCAGAAACTAGGAGTCAGAGAGGCCAAACCCAGAATGTAACAGGCCATAGTCAACGCAAATATCAAAAAACCTAAGGACAAGGGAACATGTCAAGGTCTTCATGGGTATCCTGAAGAGGCTTGGGTCTTGGACTTAAACAGTGTTCTTTCTACCTTTAGTTTTACAAACTCCATTCTTTCAGGCAATCTCACTGCTCTTCCATGTTCTCACTGAACCTGCTTTGCCTGACAACACAGTAAGCTTTTTTTTTTGAGGGGGAGAGAGGGCATGCACCATCTAACACAACAGGTCTGTGACCCTCATACTGACTAAAGTTAAAAGGGAGCATAATTCATGACTATTCCCTTGGGCTGCTTCTAATCTCAATATTGTAGGAATGCTGCAGCTCTACTGATTTCTACCTCCTGCAAAGGTGGAAAGGAGCAGACTGTATGAGTGACCATATTTAAGTATATATACTTATATACATGCGTTCATTTCTCACATTTTTAGAAATGCAGCTGAGCTCTTGGTTTGAGAGCATCACATATGAGCAGGCATACAAGTTTCCCAAGTTGTATTCAGGCACTGTGTGCAAAACAAAGATCCCATAAATTAATCAAGTTATTCTCGTAGCAAGCTGGAAAGAAAGAGATGGACTGAGGCAAAAATTGTTATTGTTATCTCTATTTTTAAATACTTGGAAGACACTCAGTTACAATGGTGGTGAGGACCATATAAGTACCTAGACAGATTCATTTGTAGCAGGAGCGTTATGTGTGAGGGTTTTTCCATCTCAAAGGTGCCAGCTAGCTGGAACCTCTTCCTCTGAGGCAAAACAAGAAGTATATTTTGAAGTAATTTCATATTTTTAAGTATTTTAAAACTGAGTTTAAAAAGCTGAAATCATTCTTCTATGGATGTGCTGTTCTGCTTTTTTCTATGGGATTGCTGCATTTAATTTGCTCTCCTGGTACTCTTTCATCAGATAGAAAACCATTCTTTTCTTCTCCAGTGCAGTCCCCGGGAGGCAAAAAATCCCAAACATGTAAGAAAAAGCTGCATAATTAACTTTATATATCAACATACACACAGACACTCTTTATGTGCATATGTTATATTCTTTGTGTCAGTAGATGGACTTATTTGGTAGCCATGAGAGTAGTTATAAATGATACACAAAATGAAAACTTGCAGGGGATTCCAAAGACAGGACTTTGGCCAGACTATATGAGCACTGCTGGCTCTGCTAATTGATAAAACATTTAATACAAAGGGGTTTGGTTTTTTTTTTTTTAAAGATGCTTCTGCCTAAACATTTTAAAATGAAAGCTTCCCATTACAAGATGAAGTGCAGCAGTAATGCACAGTGTCAAACCCAACTTGGCAGGTAACAGAAGAACAAGAACAGTATCTGCTCTCTTACAAGTATTACTTAAGTTTAAGTATATTCATTACTTTAAACTCCACCAGAATATTCTCTCCATAAAACCAGATGGCCACTTCACGTGTACAGACACATGTGAGGGTAGGTGAAGTTTCAGTACAGGAGGTGTCTACTTTATCTCAAACACAGATGAAAATTGTTGCTTTAAAAGTTTTTGTTGCTAGGTAAACATCAAAAGTTGTTGATACAAGAATTATTGTGAACAATCCTTCATTGTCATCATTGCCCCAAGTAAACATGCACACAGTATTCCTCTGGAGAGGACTTATACTTCTCCCTAGCCTCAAGAAGTGGAAATTCACCTAGGAGAGGAAATGAAGTTCATGTATAATTCCCCTCTTTTCCTTTCAGCATCCTCTCTAGGGAAGATCTGTGAACAATCTGAAAGCCTTGTTATTAAAGTCTCAATCTGTCTTTAGCCAAGGCATGTTGGCTGCCTGAAGAGATGAACACACTCCTTAATAAACAGACCAGTCTAGGCAAAGAAAGATACAGGCCATGAGGGGACCTGAGACATATTTGGTTTGGTTCTGGATAAGCTTTACATGTAGCTGTGCCCAAGAAAGTGCCTGAAATAAAACTCAGCAGATAAGGTCGCCTGCAGTGATTTTGCCATGCATAGCTATGCCTTGAGATAAGATTCATCTAGAACCATTTACTTTGAATTTTTCTCCTAACTCTCATCTGAAACACTCTCAGCTACAGAGCATGGTGTTGAGTTCACATAGGATTTTTACACCTTCCTCTGAGCCTGGGCAATCTGTACATGACCAAATGTAACTTATGTAACTGACTGGGAGATCATATTCTGTGGAGCACCACTTTCAAGGGACTAGAGAATGTTAGCAGAACACCATAGAGAAAAGAGACAAGCGGGCAAGGTCATTTTCCTCCTAACACCCAGGAAAACTCAGTATTAGTTTCATACAATACTTCCTTTTCTAACTTCTGATTAGTGCTGTGGGAGTGAAATATCAGAGCGAAGCAGTCTGAAAGGGTAGGGATTTTTTTACCTTGATTCAGCAGTTGCTTGCAACACCTATTTCATCTTTTGCCACACAAGCAATGTTTTGTGGGAAAGACAAAATGCACAAGGCATTGCAGTCCTACAGCTCAGTCACTGTCCCTCCCTGTGACTACAGAACACAACTTCTAGACCTGGGCAGATACAGCAAACCATGTTCCGTGAGATCCTTTGAATATTTACACAAACTAGCCTTATGTGTTCCTTCCCTTTTCAAAAATCTTTTTTCCACAAGTTTATTTGTAGGGCTCTTCCCAAAATCAGTACATTTTTACATAGAGATATTAATGGAAAATTAATTTCGAGTTCTTAAACAGATATTTATATTAGACCATACTACAATAATGATCCTGGACTCTAGCCAGGAATTAAAGCTCTATTAAGCTAAGCACTCTGCATAAATAACTGATTATTCACTCTGTTGGACCTAGCAAGATTCTTTGCTCCTTAGTGCAGTGTGCAGAGAGTGCAGAGTTTCCCAAATTCCTTGAGTAGATGAAATGGGTGAATGGACTGTTGATTACACTGCAAGATGCACATCCTTCTACCAGGAAAGCTTACTAGAAAGATCTCTCTATTCTACCATGCATGATTGCTTTCCAATTCTTTACCATTGCTGTTAGTGTTTTCTAGAAGCATTCTGATTTAAGTGAGTTTAGATGACTTCATTTTAGATGTAAAAGATAATTACTTTATTAACTCTACTGTTTCTTTATCCTTATGTAGAGGCATCCCATGGTGTACTGTATGGAAAGGAGGAAATGCAGAGCATTTATCCATTTTAGTTTTCTGTCAGATCATACACTGACACGACAAATACTTGAGAATGAGTAGAGACTGAAAAGAAAGGCTTCACTTTTTCAGTACAACTGACCATCTTGCCATGATTGTGTACACCTAACCCACCATGACATGTAAGTTCATGCAAAACCTATTCATTTCCATTTCACTCAGACCCAGGAAGTTATAGAATTCATCATATAAAAACATGTCTTGTTATTATAAGAATTCATATTGCCAAATCATAAATCTGATTTTCTGAGAAAATTATTAACAAGTATCAATTAATAATCACATGGCCTTATGTACTTTCAGAAGAAAGGGTGAGATCTGTTAATAGGAAAAAGACTGATTCTAAATTTGAAGATAGAAAGAATTTGTTCTGATGCAATTATTTCCCTGCCAGTGTGCTAGGCTGTAGAATAGATAGTATGATACCAGCTTGCAAATTACATAGCAAAAACATGCAGGGTAATGTGAAACAGAATAAGAAGTGACAAGTCTTAGCCTGCAAAGGAACTTTGTGACATTGCCAAGGTAGTAAGATTATCAAGGTAGGAACATCCTGTTTTCATTTAGGATGCATTTGCAAATATGATAGGCTAGATTAATCAAACCAGGTGAGGAAAAAGGAAATGATAGCTTCTTATCCCACACTGACTCTATTAGACCAAGTCAGATTCATATAGGAGGGGGTGCATGGGGATAGTGCTGCTCTCTTCCCTTTGGATTTTCTACCATACAGAACAGCATTCTATAATAGAGTTTACAAGTTAAATTCATAATGGCATACACAAGTATGTCTTGGCTTTCAGATAGACTAAGGTCCTTCAGGACCCAATGAGGTTATGGCAGCTACAGCTACAGTTGTTTCTATGCATAGTATTACTGCCAATTATTAGGGTGGTGTTTCTTTAAAAATAGTCCTTTGACCAGTTTTCACCCAGTAAAACTAGTTTATGTAATTTATTCCCAATAATATTTTTGTTCTTCCCACTCTGACAACAGAATGAAATTACATAGCCTTCCCAGACAGCAATATAGTATATTCGGGATGGAAAAGCCACTCAGCATTATACACTGCCCACTGAAGCTATCAGGAGCTCTTCCATTGACTTCACTAGCCACTGAGGTACCATGAGAGCACCTGAATCAGACTGATTTTTATCATAACCTGTAAAGGACAAACTACAACTTGTTTAAAAGGTCAAGATAGACATATGACCAGCATCCAGTGAGGTCATTGAAGGCTAACAGCAAAACTCTCAGTGCGAGTAAAAGTTACTCCAACACAAGTGATTATTCAGTGTTTATAATGCTGACAGAGCTTCAAGAACTACCAGGCTTGCTGCTGCATAAAACCCAAGAACATATGGTAGTATACAGTATACGAAATATAGTGGCAAGGAATCCTGTCTGCTAATGACCAGTGCTCTGAAAGAGGAGAAGAGGCAGCTTTGTCCCCTACACCTTACCACCTAGCAGTCGAAGACTATTCGAGAAGGCATCTGAGGGAAGATAACTGCTGATGAATGAAGGTCCCATGTAGATACAACAGTCCATTCATCAACATGACAACCAGTACAGTTTGTGTATGGGATTTTCTTGTCCCATTATCACAAACTTGTACTGTGGCATATCACTGCTCCATACTACTGGCTTTTCTGAAGCTCAGCCTTTTCCATTGCTCATCCCGCCAAGCCAACAAGCAAGGCTGCTAGAATGAGGCAGTGCCAGTTCAGTAGAAACTGGGACTGAGCCTGCATTTTGGGCGATAAGAGTCTTCCACTGGAAGGGAGGCTAGCTAACAGACCGCTGCTGTGGTGGTAAGAGCTAAATACAACTAAGGATATAATGTTGCTATCTAACAAAGGTCAAACAAGAACATGCATTCACAAGCATTTACCAAAACTATCGCTACTGTAAAAGGAAAACTCAGAGATTTAATTTCCCTGAATGCTTTACAGTGACAGCAATGCCACACATGTCTTCAAAGAGGGAGAAGGCTGATTGCCATGGTCATTAGTTTTTTCTCCAGTTTTGTGAGACCCTAAAGATTGGGCCCAAACAATGCACAAACATAACTTGACCCATAGCAGTGTCTCCACTGTGTGAATCAAAAACCCTGAACACAGCTGATTGTTGTTAGGGTTAGTTTTCAGCAGCTTTTCCTGATCTTGTAATGAAGAGCAAGGACAGTGACCAGACTAGTTTGCCTTTGCAAACATTTTCATAGCATGACTTTTTTTTTTTAAAAAGATGAAAGGGTTTTTTGGTTTCTCCCCCCACTTTCAACAAGTGAGAAAGCTTCCTTTTGACAGGGAAACAAACATCTGAAGAGGCTGATAACAGCCACAATGAAAATTTGAGACATGGACAGATCACAGTCTTCTGGCCAAAAAACATGTAACAGGATTTATTGTGTATGTAGGTTTACAGCACACCCCAGTTTTCAGAGAAATAAATCACTTCTGCTTGAGTTCTAACTACACAGCTAATAAGGACAAAGAGCTATACATTTCTGCTTCTTTGATTTAGAATTCAATCTCAGGTCCAAAGTTTGGATTCTGCTTTATTTTCATGCAAGCACATGGTTTGGGGAGATCAGAGGACTCTATTTCATCTCCCCTGCTGCTCCTCTATTTTATGTAGGTGACATGTTTTTTTGTTATCATTTCATTACAAAAAATAATTGGTATCTATTTGTCTAAGATTAACTGCACATCAGCCTGTTTATATTATATAAAAAACTATGCTACAACTAGAATAATATATTTGTTAATTAATGATGCAGTGCTTTCTCACTCAAAATCCCCTTTGAGAAAAAAAGAATTGGCTTTTTAAAGTCTGCAGAATCAGTAAATCTAAGCTAAACTTGACAACAGGACAATTTTATTTGTGAAGAAATTCAAGGCAAATGAGGTCAGTTCATAATGTGCTCAAACAGTAAAGAGAAAAAACATGCTTCCCATGCTACCCGAATGGCTGACATTATTTTGCTTGCTTTCCTTTCCTGTTAACTTGAGAATGCAAATAGCTTTGCTGTCAGGGTATATTTGTTCCCACTAATTCAAGACACTATAACAAGCCAAAATATTTATTTCTTTTTCCACTCTAATTTGTGTTTTATCATATTGGGAACATCGTCTACAGATTTCATTTACTGTAACAATATGCAAACAGCCCTTATGGGAAAGTCACCTCCCTGTAATAGGAAAACTAAGCATAAAGAAGTCTCTTAATGTTTTAGGATGTGTTGCCTCAAAGGGCTCAAAAATTCTGTTCAGACCAACACATAAAGGCCAAAATGCACATCCAGAATAACTGCTCAAATATCCCATCTCTGAAAACCCGTAGCTTTTCAGAGAAGATACTTACATTCTTCATGCTTTTCAGTACATGGGACAGACTACCAGAACATATTCTTTTAATTAGGACTGGATGATCAAACAGAAGCAGACAGCAGATTTGTATACTTCAATTCTCATCCTGTTCATGAATGTCTACAAACTGATGCTGTCTCATGTTCAGCTGAATATATGATTAAAGTTGGTCAAAATGTTTTCCTTTGAAAAATGTTTCTGATGGTCACTGGATTTTAATCATGTGATCATTTTTGTGTAAAGCATTTCTGCCTCCTATAGGAAATAAAAGGAAATTTAAGCTAAACAATTGCTGTTTTCACTGAAAATGCAGTTTGACTTTCTTCAGTTAAAGAAAAATCAACATTTTCTAATTAGAATTGTTTGTGCCACTCAAGGGGTAGAAATTAGTTCCTGCCAGCCCCTTTATTGAAGTCCAAAAAGGAGAGTGACTCACCCCTTAGAGCAGTGGAGCATGAGTCCAGATTCGCTTATGTAGAGCGACAAAGTTGGGAGCCTATTTGCCATATGGTCCTTCCATGTGAACTGCTCCATCCATAGCCTATCTCTAGCAACACTCAATGCAACTTCGGTATCTTAGTTATGGGCCTAAAATTAGGTGAGATGAATCAGACCATGGAAACTGTATTTATGAGCCAGTCCTTTGTCATTACTTTACTTTTGTTCACCTTCCCCATTTACATAGCAGCTGCTCATAATACTTAACGTAGTCTCTTGGTGTCCTTTTCACACATACCTAACACTGTCTTACTCTAGCCTCATTTGTATCTGCACTGCCTTCTACAGAGTCCTTTGGTTTACCATAGTACAAGCTCAGAATCAGGTCTCTACTTTAATAGATGATTTGAACACAAATATAAAGAAAACAATCCCACTGAAGCACTTCCAGTTTTTAAGACATATTCAAAAGATAAGATACAAAACAGGGCTGTTGCTACCTGACATCTATCAGTAGAGTAAAAAAATATTTTGGCTCAGTTTGACTCAATATTCTCCATCTAGAAATACAGTATACCCTTACCATTCTCACCAGTTGTCTTGTCTTTTCCATTTGTAGCTCCAGTTCCTTGTCTCTGTTAAGGGAAAAAACAAAACAAGTGGTTAGAACAAACTTGAATGTGCATTTTTCCCTTGGAATTACTAGCAGTTAGAACCTGATTTCTCCTCGATACCTTCAATAGTCATTCGCCGTCAAGTAATATTGCTTTGAAACGTTACTCAGAACAGGAATGTTTAGTACCATGATTTAGGTACAGTTGTATAACTATGTGTGGAACTGTATATAATTGTCACATTAGTGATGCGATATGTGTAATCAAGTTTCCAAAAGTGCAAGGGTATGAGCTACAGTAGGATATTCTCTTCAGGTCCCTGCTGTGCCTCCATTTCCATGATTCTTGTGACCTGACTTTGGCCAGAAAACTCATCTTCCTGCTTTGGCCACAAGTGGAAATGGAACTTCCCACTTCAATCCCCTCTGTCCAAGGAATAGCCTCATGACTTCCCATGAAACAAACTGATTTAAGTCACTCTACTAAGTAACATGTCAAATACCAGTGCAGTCCAAATAAATATTCAGTGGCAGAGCTGTATTAGTGTGGTTACACTACTAGGTAATTTTCTAGCTTACAAATGGTCACTCTATGAAACTTATGTTGTATCACCCAGCGAAAGCATCTCGCAGGTGGAATTAAGGTACTTTAGCAAGTATGGGAAAACTTGCATTTCCTATGCAAAATTATTCATACTTGTGTGCATTACTGAAATAGACTAAAGAATTCATTGTTGTACATGTAAAAAAAACTAGAAGTATTAAACTAAGTGAATAAATCCAGCTGCATTCAGCCATCAAGAGGCAGCATATCTTTGTCCATCAAGAAAGTTAACATCTTCAGTAGCACTGCAAACCAAATGGTTTGTACCAAAATATGAACATTCATATCAATTCTTTTATGAAAATTCATACAGGCACACTTATCTGAAGGTATTTACGCTAGAATATCTGGTTAAAACCTCCTCCACTGCTCTGGTTTCTGTCCTTCATCTCCCACAGTGGTGGTATTTTCAGGGTATTCTGTGTATATGGAGCTAATCACAACATAAGTACAAAACCTTCACGTGTACTCTTAGCTCTTATGAAAGCCGAAGGGCTAAAGAAAGCTCTTCAAACCCCTTAGGAGAATACAAAAGAGCTACATGTGATCTATTGCGCATCCACATGCCAGTGGTGGGGTTACTCATCTCCTCCATGAGGGACTTCAGTGCATCTATCTCTGCTGTACTGGCTCTGCCTCATCTCTCACTCCGTGCAATGAGACAGAGCATCCCTAGAGAAAACAACCCTGAGTCTGTAACCACAGCTACAGTCTCCCCATACAATGGAAATATATTTGTTTCTCCCTGGAGCCTCAGAACTAAAACAGGAGAGAAAACTTGGCCAATAACATAAAAAATGGGATTCTAAAGGGATAACATCTTTAACAAAAGCATAAGTTACCAACAGCCAGAAAACAATAAATCTACCCAACAACTGGTTTTGCTAAAGATATTAATCTTTATGACTTCATTTAAAGTTTGGTTAAAATTCCCATATTTCAATTTCAGCCACATTTGAAACTAGATTTTAGCATTAATTTACTGGGACCTCCCAAAACCACAAAATACTGGATTCTTCCTGTCTATAACATGGCAGTTATATGGCTTTTTCCTTCCCTGTTTTTAAATGATTTTTCAAGTTGTCCTATTTCATCTTTCAGGCTGTGCTACTTAGCCTTTATGAAAGCTTCTCTTTCCTCCCTAGGCTATACCTGTCAGGTTTGGTCTGCTGTCGATGGAGTCCTGGAATACGGATCCACACATTTATTTCATGTCTCAGGATTTCCCCTCAGGGAGGGGGGAACATTGTCAAAAAAAATGAATAAAAACTTGACTTTGGTCAATGAAGCTTTTTCTATTCATGAGGTCAAGATTTTTCTTTAAGTCTGAAATCAGCCTAAGTATTCTACAGCAATTCATTTGATTGGTGACCACTGCACACATACAGAGCGAAGCCTGAAAGTCTGCCAAACAAGCTTACGATAGCTTTTCCTTCAGTTATATAAACATTTTGATCTATAAGCACTGTGCTGTCTTCCAAGTGAGTGCAATGAATTTGAAAGTGAAAATCAGTTTCTCATTAACAAGGCATTGAAACTTATGAAAAAACCCATACACAATGTGATCATCCACCTGCAAAGCCTTTAGCCTTTTATTTCAATACATTCAGTGGACCTATTTTTTAAAACATTTTCAAGATGCTGGTATTATGAGCAGCTGGAGCTTCTTGCTTCTTTCATCATATTTCATGATGCTACCACAGGCTGCAAAACAAAGCTTAGCTTTTTAGTGTCCTTCAGGGCACAAGAGGATTAAACATGAGGAGGACTTATTAGGGGCATTTTCAAGAAGCAATACATGAAAGCCCTCCAAAATCTGGTATCACAGATATTGTCCTCAGATGCAATAGATTGAATTAAAAATCAATGAAATACAAGAAAAAATATTAATTTCTGGGTTTTGTTTTTAAAACAAAAATCCTCGAGTTGTTGACCATATTTTAGAAGATAAAAGCAGTCTAATGCTTTCTGGTTCCTATAACTTGTAGCCAGCTTCCTTCATTCAAAGATTGCTTCTAAAATTCCCCAGCATTTTCTAAGGCAAGCACTAGGACAGAGGCATTGAATAAACTTTCCACTAGGCATCAAAGAAGAAACATCAGGGCCAAAATGAACATGAATGCAAAACCATAATGATTATACAGTAAAACAGGATAAACAATTTTGTTGCTATGTTGCGTAGGAGGAAACAGTTTATGACTGCTTGGGACTATATTAATTTTTAACTCAGTGGTTTTACAGAACATCAAAGGCACATCATTAAAAATGTCTCCAAAAATCAAAGTCACTCCCAATTTGTCAGAAGAGGAAGGAAAAAGGACTGCTGCCATATGCCCAAAATCCCTATAAGAAAAGAACATGTTTACTTTCCTGTTAAATTCTCAGTGCTATACACAGCAGCTAGTTAATGTGGTTATGAAAAACTGTTCTAAATTAGTCCCCTAGGTATACAAACTAAGGTCAAAAGTGAATTTGCAGCCCGGAGGACTTTTCAAGAAGAATGTTAAATTACTGCAGCAGCTTTTCTACTCATTATTCCAGCCCCTCCTGTACCCCCAAGCCTAATTTTTGTCTTTAATCTTACATTCTGTTCTTGCCTTGAAATAGCCTGACCTTTTCAGTTATGCTTCCAATTAGCACCTCAGTGTTAGAGATTGTAACCAGGTGTTGATTACAGGATTTTAGGGGGCAGAGGGGTTGTTTGTTTTTTGATGAGCCACAGAAAGCCAAGATCAGGGACATGAAACTGCCAGAAAGTTCTTTGACAAATGGGCCTTTACAGTAATAACATTATTCTGCCACTTCCTCTGAGTACAGGGCCAACAAGGTACAGCAGGCTGTATCTCAGTAAAGCAATGGCTACAGATTTTCAAAAGTATATTGCTTCTACATAAAAAATGAAAGAGTATCCAAGGGTAGAATTAGGAGAATAGAAACAGCAGAAAGTTTAAGTGAATAGCAGAGTCAGCATAGGCAAAAAATTTCATTGACACATATGAAATGTTATTAGGATGTTCTGTACTCATTGACAAGAGAAACGGCAGTGAAGTCTGTGCATATCCTAAGCTTTTCTTAAGCCTTGCTCTGCTATCAGGTCCATCCCTAACAAGAAGCATTACATGTGTAACAGAAGGAAACATGCTGGTACAATGCAGCACAAAAGTGGCTGTGGGTCAGCCAGCTGTGTGCCAAGTAAGCCTTTCTTCTGCACTACCATCTGTCCTCCATACAAAATTCTCTCTGTAAGAGATAAATTGAATCAAACTAAAGTATTTCATAAGCACCTTTTTTTATAGCCCTTTGCTTTCATTAACAAGTTCAGCTGCTTTAGCCTTAAAATGAAGAGTACTAAAAAAATACATTTTTTCAAATTTATAAAGTTTATAACCTTTCTGCAAATAAAAATGTCACTGTAAATATCTGCTTAAAGACTTCCCGTGTTTTCTAACTAGGGAGAGCTTCCTAGTCAACAGCAGAATGATCAGGAGATACAGCAATTTCTACCTACTGTTTTTCAGGAGTAAATACCTCCTGTATAGTTCCTCAAATTAGGACAATTAGGGTTGACTTTATCAAGGAACAACACAAGAAATAAAGTTCTTACAGGTTGATCTTTACTTAGCATCGGTTGATCTTTGAAAGTACTGAGAATTTTAGACTACTGAAGTAAGCTCCAGTTGAAGTTCATTAGACTATAGGCATAGGTAGATCCCAAATCATACTTAGTATATAAGTATTACTGCCTTAGGGTTCGCATTACATTTTTTTTTTTAGTTTCCCCTAGGTGGAATTTTGAGGACATTACATTAGCGTGCACACTTCCTACAAACTAAAAATGAATTAGAGAAATCTGGATTAAAAACACAGAAAAGACGACTATCAAATGTGGGACCTACATACTTCACTCTTTTTTCCATGTACCTCCTGTTCAGGCATATTATATTCAACTTCCCAGAGTTTGCTATGCTTTTTAACACCAGATATAAATTTGCTATTAAGAACTCCAGAAAGATAACATTCACTTTAAAAACAATCCATGGGCATTGAGGAAAACATTAACTATTACCAGTAGATTAATACATTATGCATATATGCCACTTGAAAATAATTATGTGATGAGGTGATATCCTGACCTGACTGAAATCAATGGGAATTTTGCAATTGCTTTTCTTTCATGCTCTAGCAAAGAACACATGCTGTATGTCAGAAACTAAATGAAGATCCAAAATTTAAGTAGGGGGCAAGAAGCAAGCAGCTATGACGTGGGATGAGTGGATATACTCTGTAGAATTTGGGATTTCAGTGTTATTAATTAGGTTAAACTCTACTGGAGACTTCTGTTTCACTATGTTTGACAACCTTTCTAGTGTATTGACTTGAAACTATAGCACTCAGCATTTCACACATTTAAGTGTGAAAGACATTACTCTTAACCACAACACAGTAAATAATTTGGTAATAAGAAAGACAAAATATATTACCATTTTTAAGATGAAAAATTAAGAGCAGAAAAAACAAGGCTACTGTGACAGAAAGACTTCTGTTTACTGAAGCTGCAAGAGATACCTGGCCTCTAAGTAATGGGACTGGAATTTTAGCACCATTGTATTTTTTGGAATTATGTATCAAAAAGCATGAAGATGAACAGCTAGGAGAGATAAAGCGTACTGCTGGAGAGCCACACACAAATTCTGCCATTTCACTTGTTCTCTCCTATTGTAAGTCTTCTCAAAACTGGTCTGCAATACAGCCAGATGGCAAATCCCAAACCAACTTCTGTAATGTACAGGTTCATTCACATCAGTAACAGCTAGTCACCTAAAGAACATCGGCAGACAAAACTGAAGAATCCCAGACAGAAACTTGAATATAGTAATGAAAATTGCATTAGAAGCTACACAAGTAAACTCCCCTCAGTAGTCTATTTGTGCCTCCTTTACAAGTTGCTCCACTTTTTTTTTCCTGTATTTTTATAGACATGGTACTGAATATATGAGACGAAATTGTCCTTCAAAGCCCACATTTCAGCTAATTGCACCAGGTACAGAACATCTAGCCAATATTTTGTCTGAACGATGGGTAAATCTGATAATGTGTCTGTTACTTCTGTCTTACACATCATTGTAAGACCACATTTTCTGGGCACCTGACAGAAAGGAAAAACATTTATCAACATATACTTCAGTACAAAGGAGCCCACTCCTGGTTATGACCAAGCTTACATTTCCAGTAGAAGTAGCTTTCTGGAGACTACCACTTTTCCTTGGCTGCTCTCACCCTAGGATCTCAGGTCTTTAGGACGTGGCCTCTACTGTCACCTATGTAGGACGTTCTCTGCATGCTCCTTTATACAAAGCGAATTTTCTGCAGCCAGTTTTCTGGCTGTCTTGCATTGTTAGGGCAGCATAATATTGCCAAAGCAAGAGTGCCAGAATCCATCTTTCAATACAGGCTGTCAAAACTAAACGATCCCTGGCACTGACTATTTCTGTAATTATCTTCATAGGTCCAGCAGTGTTCTACTTGACTAGCTCTTGATTGTCCTTTATTTTATTAAGGCTCTCCTGTAGCTATTTTAATAAATTAAAACTCCACAGGTGGGCTGAGATGAACTGATGGGATTCAAACTGCAGTGGCTAAAAGTTGGCATAGTGACTAGCACTGATTTCCTATGACTTTTGTAGTCACTGAAGGTACATCACAGAATGGTAGGGGTTGGAAGGAACCTTCAGAGATCACCTAGTTCAATGCCCTTGCCAAAGCAGATTCACCTAGAGCAGGTTGGACAGGACTGCATCCAGGTGGGTTTTGAATATCTCCAGAGAAGGAGACTCCGCAACCTCTGTGGGCAGCCTGTTCCAGTGCTCTGTCACCCACTTAAGTATGCACACACACAGAGTCATCCTAGAAACCACAGTAATGTTTGTGAGAAATTAACAAGGCTGTGGATAACTACAGATGATTTCCCTTCTAGACACTGTGGACACAACCTGGACCTTAGCATTCATATCCTTGCATCTTTGGCAGTCATTTACACTGGTGCAAATTAAATCTCAAATACTGCTTTCAAACACAGAAGGAAAGCACTATATTCAAGGTATAGATGTCCATGCAAGCTGCAGCCTGCATAAAAAGCAGACAATTTACCAGGTTGACCATTGATGTACTGGTTGCTGCATTTCCCCAGGAAGGAGGATGTGCAGGTTTAGGTACTGTTTAGTCAGGGTGAATACATAACTCCCATGAGACAACACAGGGAGGCATGTTGGTGGAAGGCCCTGGCCCTCCTGTTGATCCACTGGACAACCAGGCACAGAGAAAGCAATGGGAACTGAAGAAGTAATCTTGAAGCTGGGGCTTCTCAAGGTAGTTGAAAGACAGTTGCAGTCCCTGCTCCTGGGTTATTTTGTTTCCAATGTGGTCATTGTCCATGTAAAACACATTTTAGTGATATGCCTATACAAAATGCATGCTCTACCCAATAGGCAGAGTGCCTTAATCACAGGGCTGCTCGCAGACTTAGGGCATTTGCCTCAATTTAAGAGGTGTAATTTCTTCACTTCTGTCCAGTTTTTGGCTTGAGGCAAGTCCTTAGAACAGGCACTTCTGAGTGTACACTGGCAACAGAGCTTCAGCACCCAGCACACTTCCAGGTTAAATAAGGAGGCACGTGATAAAAATGAGCAGAGAATCACTGTCTGGGACATAAGAACCCACTTACAGTGCTGTTTTTAAATATCCTAATAGCAGAGAAGAACTTTCACTGTGTCCCACTTTTGCCAATGCTGGGCTGTAATTTATAAATCAGCATAGTAAGAACCTGCTGAGTTTGTATTCAGATTCAATATAATGTTCTAAACAGAATATTTACACCAACACCAAATGTAATCAACATAATTAGCACAAACAGTAGCTTGCTTAATATTTAGGTTATTAGCATATTTTGAATTAAAACATTATTAAGCAGATATTTCTCCAAAGACATTGTAATCACTTTTTTCTGAGGCAGGGATTAATGGAATCTTTGAAGTTAATTTTGAAAGCAGCTGCAAGAATGTATTTCCCAAATCCTGTTAATTACCATGCCAGCCATGAGAAGTAATACCTCTTTTCTGCAGGAAATGGAGGATTTGATCCTGCAAGGCTTATTTACAGGGGTAACTCGTATGTAGACAAGTAGTTGTCTTCAACTCAGCAGAATTACTCACATGAGTTGGAACCTCAATGTGGTACTGTGGAATTTCTCTAAACTGCGTGTCAGGTTTTGTTTAGCAAAGGGCACAGAGGGTAAAATCAACTACAGAATAAGCCTTCTCACATCACTTGCCAAAAAATTACCTCAGCTCTCATTTGGACATGCATGATACAGCCCATATCCTAATTACACTGGAAACTGATAAAGAGGAAACATCAAGGTGACCCAAGAGGAATATTTCAATTACATAAAAATTGATTAAGCTAGGTGGCTTAAGTGAAAAGTAACTGAAGTTCTGAAGGTGGTCTCTTCCTTTCTCCTATTATTTCTTATCTATTAGTAGCATCAGGCCTGACAATACAGTCCAGAAAGGGCATTTTTGGGCAAGAAACCTGCCTTAAGAACTCCTCTTTCCCAGTCTAGCCGCACCTTCCCATCCCCAAGGCCTCATTTGTTTGGATACAATTGTTTGCAAGGTCATACAGAAAATAGGAACACTGAAATTATTCAGGTTAAAAATAACCCTTCAGCAGAGCTGTGTTGAAAACAATCATTGAAATGATACAGCTAAAAAAATACACAGTTTATTTGTTTCCGTTGATCACTTCAGTAATGTAGTTGTACCAGGGCAACAGAATAGGCAACAGACAACACCATGGGGAGAAGGCTCTGCAATTTTGTCTGGGAACTGAAAATCAGAGCAAGTCAGTGCTTCATACCACAAAACATAGCATGCTGTATCTCCCTGTGACCTTGCATTACCTCCTAGCAATCTTTACTCTGCAACAGAGGTACATCCATGCAGCCTAAGTTATAAGCCTTGGCCACCTGTGCAGGCAATACAGACCGTTAGTGGCAACTAACTGTGGCGTCTGGTTAGGAGCAAAACAGAACCTTGGGGATCTGGGAAAGGCATTTGGATTCAGACAGTATCTTGGGTATCCTTTAATATTAGCATCTCCAAACAGGAAGAGTGCCCTAAGGCAATTAAGATGTCACAGTCCTTGCCTAGGCATAATATAACTGATTATGGATTGTGTTTTTGTAACAAATATTTACTTTATATTTCATTCTTCCAAACTCTTCTGAAGTTTGGGGTAATTTAATTTGCTGAGCTACAAACCCAGCTGTAATTGAGTTAGAGGCTGTCTTCAAGGGACAGCTTGGGATATTAATGGCAAAAGTCTGCACTGACAAATTGCTTCATATCTGATTATATTGACTATTATTATTAAAACAGGCTGCTTCTTCCCAGACTGCAAAAATTCTGGCTTTTTTTTCCTCTCGGCTTTTTTTTATTTCTAGTTGTACAATTAAATTTCTCAGTTTCTTCCTATTTCCCTACATATTTCAGAGGTAAACAGATGTTACTACAGCCTGTTAGACTGCACTAGTGACAGGCCAGCCAGCTTTTTAAAAGGTATTAATTACAGCAGTTTCAAGTTGCCAAGCAAAGGAACTTTCTGCCTTCACCCCAGGGCAAAGCCTTCTGATTTTCCAGACAACAGCAAAACGAAGCTGCAAGGATGTTTATGCACCACTTACTCTACTCCTCAAACCCCCAGGCAGCCAGTCTGGTCACGGAGAGCAACTCCAAGCAGCCCCAGAGCCATCTGCAGTTATGACAGTAACTTCTTTAGGGCTATTCCAGTAGCAGGGGAATCACTGGGCTGAGAGCATGCTGCAGCCTTGGCAACGCACGCTGCCCAGGGGCTGTACAGAGATGACGCAGACCTGTTGTCTCTGGCTCTGTGCCACAAGGAGATTCATGCAAGGGGAACCCTGAACTGGAGGCTGAAGCTGCCTCAAAATGGGCCCTTGCTTGACGGAAGATTTGTCCCACATTGTTCAAATCTGTATCAGAACTGACCTGCTGAGACTTTGGGGCAGCTGCTGTGGTCAAAGTGTGATGCAGTTCAGAGCAAAGCTGTCTTGATACTATGAGTCCAAACAGCAGCCAAGCTATTAGAAACAACCGTGCCATACTAAAAAGGAAAATTGACAGGGTGATGCACAAGGTCACCTTGATTGCCAGTATTCAAGGACAACAATCAAATACACTCACATACAGCAAGTAGAAGAGCCAGGTCACTAGCTCCATCCAAGAGCTGGCTGAAAAATAGGGATTTCCACAAATCAGAAGCTCCCAGGACCCTGCAGCTGCTCAGTGAAATTGATGCTGCTATCAGCTTCATTGTTAATAGCAGCAGAGAAGAAAGCAATTTTCACTGAGCAGCTGTAGGTAGTTCCCAGGGTCCCTGGCCCCAAGACAGACCCACCAGGTTACCTGCCCTAAGACTAAATGCTCTACAGTTCCTGCAGTGCCCTAGTTATGGAATAAGTCCAGGGGATACATGGTCAGGCAGAGTCAGCAAAAGCACCACCCACCCCTACCCCACATTGTTTCAAACATTGTCCCTCCACAGAACTGTGTTTTCAAATTCAATGAAAACTTGCAAGTTTCTCCACTCCAAGTAGTTATCAGTCATTCCTTCTGTCTTCAGCCTCCCATTATGTGACAGGCTCCATTCTGCACTTTGTGCCTTGCATGTGAAGTGAAAGAAAAATGTTACCGAACTAGACATTTTCACCTTATTTGCATATGAACATGGCAAACCATCATTCAATGCCATTAAAAAGGACCCTAATGTGCTCCTCCAGAAGACAGTCATGCATTCATTTTGTTAATATTCTAACATACCCATCCCATGACTAGACAGAAAATAGATTCCTTCTAAGTTTCATGCAGAAAGCAGATAATACCATTCACTTAGATCCAGCTGTGTGCTGCCTGACACACTGCAGTCAGACAAAAACATCTATTAAAGGCTTACATGGCATGACCGCAAAAGATATTGCTAGAATTCAGACAAGTTGCAACTTGGGGGTTTTTGCAGTTTACACCATTAATGCTAGAGCCTTTGCTACCAATGTTTCTGCATCTGCAGATCCATGCTGTAAATCCAGTTCCAGTAGAAATGCACCAAGCTTTTACTCCAAGGAAAGAATACAAGACAGCACTTGGAATAAAAGCCCTGTGAAACAAAAAGAGGGTCTCCTGTAATCTTACCTGAGGTATTCATTCAGCTTGGCTTGGATGTTAGTGCTGTACAGTAGCTTATAAACTATGCTGAAGGGAAGATGTGATAGCTAGCCAAGTCTGACTGGCAAACCAAGATTGGCATGAAGTTGGCCTGCCTTAGGCATTTGGCTGCCCCACTTAAACTGTGGCACATGTGTGCTGGCCCATGCATTTTAAAGTGTGCCAAGCCAACAAAGTGTTTGCTCTCTTTTCCAGCAGTAAGTGTGTACCTGTCAGATCTGAGTGGTGTAGTGATATGTATGAAGCCACATCTTATTTTTTTATATCATGTCATCTGCAAAAAGCTGCCTAGCCATCCCCTTTTGCCTAGTATGTTCTTCTCCCCCTCATTCCTACCAAATTAATGCTTCCAATTTGTAGCAGTTTCCAATTTGTGTCTCCCTTTTACCTCATATTTTACTAATACATGTTTGGAATTCAAGGAACCAGATTTCAATGTTATTCAGATTCTTTTCCTGAACATCACATAGTATATCTTAAGTTCAAATAAAAAGCATTCTTCAGAGTATCTGAATTAGTGTTAAAATTATGTGCTTAAAAAGTCAAAACCAGAGTATTCATCTTAAAATAATTTAATTCTGGGGGTTTGAAAAAGAAGCATATTTTCTACGAGAGAAAGGGAGAGAGACACAGCAAAAATCCCATTGCTTGAAACATTCAAGCTAGGGAATGAAAATCCCTACAATTCAAATGAAAGGCATGCTAGTGATCTTAACAATAATTATTTTTCTGTCTCTGTACGTCTCCCCTATCACCCCGCACAAACTTGACTTTAGTATTTTCAGATGTGTTTTCACATTTAGTTAGGCATTACACTCTGGTTCATCACAGGCAGGCTTCATTCCTTCACCAGATTATGTTGCATCTGTCTGATGAAGTCTGACCTCACCTTGTTTGGAATTGTTTGGTCCCTTTTGAAGGGAAGTCCGCCTTGGACATCCAAAGCCCAGCTCCCACATCCCCTTCATAGAATAGGACACGCTTTCCTCTGATCAACCCAACCTCACACCCTGCTTATTGAATTGAGAGCTTTGCTGAAACACACACAGCTTCTTAGTAGACAGGCAAAGGTACAGCAGTATGTGGGTAATGGCACTGGTCAGAACAGATCAGTTGAATACATCTGGCTTAGAAATACCAATTCACTAAAGCCAAACTATTTGTGGGAAAGTGCTACAATGTCTATGAAAACATGCCCACAAATCACTGGTCTTCCTCTGTATCCCAAGTGTTACTAGCAAATGGTCCAGTATCACCAAAATTCAAGAAATCAAAGATATCTTCAGATCTATTCAGCTTTTCCTCATCTGCTTAGTTACCCACTTGCACCAGTTCAGGAGTTATGATCTTAATAGCCTTTTCCTTGAAATTTGTCTAATCCTGTAGTCAGAATGCTGCCAACTACTATTTCAATGCCTGGTAATCCCTCTAGTGTTTGATTCATAAAGAACAAAGCATCACCAAAGCAGATTGACAGCCAGGTGCCCTGATGAGTGGTACTTCCTAGGAAGCAAGGCTTATTTTGTAGGTCACAGAGGGCAGAAATGTAAAGCATCCCCAGGCATTAGCAATGGGTACTGTTTGCTTTCTAGCACTCTGCCCAGCAATTCTGAAACTGTGCAGATCCCCAATTTCCTTGAAAGTTCTCCTCCACCCCCTACAAAACTAAGGCACTTGCTGTGAAAAGTTGCTTCTCGTGCAATCCTGCTAGTTTCTACTGGAGATGCTGACTTAACAGGACTGTTCCAGCTGTCTCACTGATTCACCCTAGAAAAGCCTGCTAACTCTTGTCAAGATTAACAAGCTTTAGCATAACATGGAGTTGTCCTGTTTCCAGGGACAGCCCTAGTCAGTGCTAGCTTGGGCATTTCTGAACTGTGCTCCATCATTCCTAGAAAAGGTGCACCTAAAATGCCTATGAATACATCTACACCAGTACATACAGCTATCCAGGATCCCTACAGGTCTCTCTTCTTCACTTTTAGGACGCTCATGTTGTGCTGTGATCCAGCACAACCTTCTCTTGCTCAAGCGCACAGCAGTGCATGCCCCTTTCAAGTTTAAACCATTATAACCTGAAAATTTGTTTCAGGTTTTTCTGGTTCTACTATTGCAGCTTTCTAGTCCTGCTGGCAGTGTCCAGCAGCTGGCTCCACAGCACATCTAGAATCAAACCTGCCAGCCAAGGAACAGCAAATAAGGCTGGCGACAGAACAGCTCAGACCTTTCTGTCATGCATTTGGACACTAGGACTGTGTTAAAGCCACTAAATATACACTTGCATACATTTTGCCATAGTCATAGCTCTGTCTCTCCACACGTAAGAAAATCTGAAGCCCTCATACCTGGTGCCACCCTTCTCACCAGCTTGCTGTCTCAGTCCAGGAATCTTTGAAGTCTCCAAAGTCAGACAAGAAGGACACTGCCTGTCACAGTTGGGTTTTTTCCTTTTGTTTCTTACTTTCAACTTTAACAAAAGAGCTCTCTAACATCGTTTTGTCTACTGTCACAGTACTCAGTATCAGCTGCACCACTGTTTCAGGTCATGTTTCATGTGCTATACACTAAGGTGATAGTGTAAGAACATTAAGTATCTGTAAAATAGTACAGTTCTCTGTAAGAAGAAAGACCATTCAGCTGTAACTAATATTCAAGGCATGTAAGCAGACAATTTTCATTTCTTCTATGACTAAACTTGTGCTTCTTCCTCCAAATTCCATGTTAGTGCATAAGCTATATCCTACTTGGTATGAATTAATCAGATGAGATAGAACCAGCCAAAGACCTGGCCTATGTGACACTTGCCCAATTTACCTGTAAGTAGACTAGTGTGGTCTCAGAGGGAGCAGACAGGGAAAGTAGCAATAAATTGTGACCTCAAATCCTGTCATTAATGTTTCACAGCTGCAGCTCTTCTGCAGCTGCTTACTCTGAACTTATTCCACCAAGATTGCCATCCGTTTTCCAATTAGGAGAAAGGTAGTTATATAGTCTGTCTCTTCCATCTCTTTCCATAAGAGAAAGAAATACTGATTTTCTTAATTAAAAGTAGAGGAAGAAGAGAAAAAAATGATTTGTTAGTTATAATTTGACCTAGTTTCTACTTATCTACCACATCTTTTTGTTTAGAAACCTAATGTCCAAACAACTGAAGAAAAAGAAACAGAACACCTTTTCTTAGAAAGAGGGAGAATGTATGTTATTCATCTTCATTAGAAGATCCTGTGCCTTGCAGAAAAGAAAACTTTACATGGCTCAGTGAATTTAAGGCTCTGTTGCAACAGACAGGCTGAAAAAAGGCATAGCTTTCCTCTGATGCATGCAGCTGCCTTCTCCCAATCCTCTTCAGCCAGAAGTGAATGTCTCATGATTAATGTACCCAGTGTCCACGCCTATTACAAGTTCTTCTGTAGCAAAGTTACAGAGAAGAAGTAAAACATGTAAACACTGAGACATATTTTCCAAGTCATCCCTAAAAAAGGGATGACAGACAATAGCAAATAATGGCCTGAAAATCAAATACTTTATTCAAATCAATAAACACCCAAACACCTTTGATGAAAAGGCCATCACTGTTCTTGCTGAAGTTAACTGCTACTATACACCACATTTCATCATAAGCATGATGTAGTTAATGTAGAAACTGTTGGAATGTGACTCAAACTTGCCAATGCATTACAAATTTAGGGACATTGGACTAGAAACTAATATGCCTTTGCAACCTGAAATAATATTCTATTATCAAGTACTACAGTATGAAGGTTGGAGTTTTCCTGTTTTACAGGTGCAGGAGTTTTTGCTTTAAGTTACTTTTTTTACAGGGAACATGGTATCTGAAGCATATTATTAAAGCTAACTGTCCTTTAGTGTTGTGTTGTTTGAATCTGTTGGCATTCTATACATTCTGTTGCAAGAAAGTCAGTGTGCTTCTTAAACAGTATGTCTGCCAGGTTCACCAAATTAAAAAATGATATTGGAAATTGATCTAAGTACTATTTTAGAAGATGCTTGATCCCACTGAAACCACACTGATGGAAGGAGTAGGCAAAGTGACAGATCTAAAGCTTATTGTTCTCCCTTCTTCCTCCTCTTTTGAGCTGCAATTTACCACTCAGCTAATAAATAGATGTTAAAATTAAAAACTGATGTTCGTGTGCCTTATCTGTCCCACCCCCATCCTATAACAGCTGCAGAATTTCCTCCTCCACCCTGCCCTGTTCTTGTCGCGCTTTTTAGATCTACACAGTTTTGTACCTATTATGGGTATAACCCCAGTGAGGCCAGTAGTTAACAGTGGGGGTCATGGCAGTATCTGAAAAATGCATGCAGAAGGGCCCCCCCTCAGACAACTGGCTGGCTCAAGACACCCCCAGGACCACAAGCACCAAACAAGAGCACAGAAGCTCCTTTAACAAATATAGCATGTTCTCCCCCTACAAACACCAGCTCTTTGATTTAGCGCTATCAGGATTATTGATGTATAATCCTCACTTCAGTGTTTAAACACATCTGGTTCTAAGACCAACGACAGACCCTAAACACCATTTCAGTGCAACAGATTCAACTGAACTCAGGAGAGCAACCCATGAAAGAACCTCAGTTTTTCCATTTAACTACCTGAAGCAGTTACAGTTTCAGGCAGAAGCCTGTTTCACACTTGGCCATGTCCCTCTCCTTTTCTAACAGCCTCCTGTTGACCACACTTGTCCAGAGTGATAGAGACATGTTCCAAGTTCTCCCTTAACCTGGAGAGAAGCGGATACCCTCTGTTACTCTGCCAGCTTAAGGGCATGCCCAAACCACCAGGGCCATGTGGTATTACCAGTGTTGAAAATAGCCATAGCAGAGACTGCCTTGGTGATTAGTGTCACCTCCCCCTACCCTAACTGGTGAAGCTCAGATTTCAGAAAAAGTCTTTGACCCTCGTGTTAGGCTATGTCACCTTTCCAGTGAAGCCTCCATCTTCGAGTTGGCTGCCTAAGTACCTCCCACTGAGGGTGATCTGAGCTCCAACACAAAGATTCAGGGTGATCTGAGCTCCAACACAAAGATTCGGTACTCCAGGCTGGAGAGGAGAGCTGCCCGCAGCTCATCCCACATGAATGCCCTGCACACCCCTATTACAGGTCACACAAGCACCTTTCATGATCCTTTTGGAGGTGGGCACAACATAGCAGTTGCTGTAGGATTCAAGAGCCCAGCAGTAACATAAGGGAAAGAGCTTCTCAAGGAAGAAACAAGACCTGGTGTTCTTTGTGTTCAAAGCCTGACAAAAAACCCTGCATTTATGCAGAGATCAAGTCGCCAGCTCTTAGCCTCCCCAACTAAGAGACCTAAGCACTCTACAAGAGTCAAACGCCTAACAGCTCTCCCCTTCTGTCTTACGAATTTCATGTGCCTTGTTTTTTTGATGCCTGTTTCAAAAGAAAAGCTAGCATATTCTTGCTACTGTCTGGTGGCTAGGCTGCTCCTCAAATATATAAAGCTGCTGGCTCGAATCTTGCCTTAGGTGGTGCACATCAGCACCCTGGCCATCAGTACAGCACTTCACTTGTATTGTGTAAGGCTCTTCCAGTGCAAGTTCTAAATCACAGGTGCCTCAGGCATGTGGGCTGATTTGGTAGATTTCCTGAATGGCTCTCCAAAAGTCAGTCACCTAAGTAACACATTAAAGCTGAACTCCTCCCCTACCCCAGCAATACCACTCTGACCTTTTAACATCAAAAATAAATACATCCAACAAGGCAATCTCTATTAATGCTATTTTAAACTACGACTCCTTACACATGCACTTCATCCCTGAACCACCAGAACAGGATCCACGGCTGTAACACCATACTGTTTAAGCATGCTCCTTTCCCAAGTCCAGACCCAATTCCCAATAACAGCCAGGATCATTCAACACAGGAGGCAAGAGTGGCAGTGACCATTGTAAAAGAGTTTGTGCAATCAAATGCTTCTTGTGAACCTTCGTGCCAGGGGAATACTGTCACCATAACCAGACATCAGCTGCAACATGTCAGATAGTTAAGCAACTGATGACAGGATTCCCTGTGGTGAATCAAGTTTATGCCAGTTGTGAGTCTAGAGGCTCACTGGTAAAACTGCTGGCTGTAAACAGCAATTTGGCATTGGTCTATAAGCCCATCACCCAAGATTACTTCCCCCAGTTCATCCTCTGTGACCAGAGATCTTTAATGGAAGAATGGTTGCATCTCATGAGCGCTCACTGACAGTAGCGATATTTTCCAGCATGGCCCTTCTCTCTAGGCTCATTAAAAATAACAGAAAACACCTACAGACCTAGAGAAAAGGTTATTTAAGGACAGATTTTTCAAAGCTACTTCAATACCTAAAAATGCATTTCAGTATATAGTGACATTCCTGAGGAGTTCCCCATACAGCTAAGTGATCTATCTGCCACCAAAACCAAGCAGCAGGAAGCACTAACCATGTTTTGCAATGCTACCAGGTAAACTCTTATACCTCAGGTTCCCTGTAACAAGTTGCAGGGCCAGACTTCTGCCCAGCAGACAGAACATCTTGAACACATTTTCAGACAAATATTGCAGAAGTGTAGGCTTTTTCCATAGAAAAGTTCTTTTCCTTCCTGAAAAAAAAAAGAGTTAGCTGCTAGAAAATAGAAAAGTATTATAGTCAGATGAATGACTGCTTCCTGTTCAGCTTTCTCCACCAGGAGGCTGGTAATCACTGCCCATAAACAGGAAGGAAGTTAATTTTGCTTGAAGCAGCAAAACAAGAACCCATACAAAGTGTCAGCAAATAACGTGAGGGATATGAAAGCTCTCTTCAGCCATTTCTGCAACCACATTTCAAGCTCCACTCAAATCCTGACACTTGTTAACATAAAGTAAAAAGCCATCCCATCCCACATTCCCAACGCCCTTCTATTTGGGATAATTTTTTCATGGCTCTAGACAAGCCTCTTTTCAATCACCCTGTCCTCAGATTTTCTAGCAGATTAAAACAAATAAAATATTTGTATAATACATATTTTTCAGTTACAGCATTGCAAGTGAAACCCACCAAGACCCCCCATCCAAATACAGCAAACAGATGTCTAAGGAGCTTGCTTTCTGCTAATCTTTTTTGTCTCATTTTTTAGCAAGTCTTTTTGCACTGAGGTGGTTTGGGGTGGTCTGGTTGCTTTCATCTGCATTTTGGGAAAAGAATCATCTTTTGACAAGGAAGTAACAGCAAGGAAGCTTTTCTTCATTGAAGCTGTAAGTGATAAACTTGTCAATATTGTCACTTGAATGACAATAGCACAGAAGACACTGAGTGCAGTGCTAAGTGTCATACATACAGGGCTTAGGGCTGCACCAGAGAAAGAGACATCATTTCTACCTCTGAGGGCTTGCGAGGTATACTGTTCTGTGAGGCACAAGGAAATGTATTATGACTAGATAACCCCTATGCCGGTATTAGGGATGATCTTGATGTTCATTGGGACTTCTGAAATCCACAAGGCATGCAATCTAATTCAAACTGTGAAGGGGTAATTACTGAGCAAATACAACCTAGCGCAGGACTACCACAAAAAAAAAAGAGAGTGCCTTGCACAGTTACAGTAAGTACAGCAGTATCACCCAATCGTTACTCCTTACCAGAAGATTCTTCCCCAAACACTATCTTTAAGGAGCAGAACAGTGGTGCTTGCCTCTCACAGAACACTTCCAGTAGCCTGGGTGACAAAGGGACAGTGACTGCAAAAAACCCCACACTGCATGAACTCTATCCAGTTGATACAAATACAGGCAGCAGCTGAGGAGAACTCATGAAGAGCCTGGTGCATTACACCTGCACTGCCCAGTTTCTGCAAGCAGCAGAAAAGCACCATGAGGATTTCCTCTGCTTTCCCCATTTAGCCTCACCTGCAAGCCAAGATGTAAGCTTCTCCTCCTAAATCCCTGAACCAGAGACCATGCTACTGCGTTACTCTGTCTCAGGTTTACACCCCACATAAAGATACAGAAGATTGTTAACACCTGCACAACAGCTAGTCAGAACTTACTTGGTGTCCCTCTTAATTTTATTCTTGCTGCCAAGAAAGAAATAGCCATTTGTTAATGAAGCAGCAGGTCTCTTATAACAGTAAATAGCCTCCAAAAATCGGTGCAAGGTAAGGTGTAATTACAGGTACCTCTACTGATTCCCAAGGAAAGACTTGTACTAGAGAACATGGGATTTGCTAGCTGAACCTGCCTGGCATTTGACTGACTACACTGTCAAGTAGTCATACTGCCTGATGACACTTTTAATACCAAAAATACTAGTTTGCCCCAGAGAACTTTTCCACTGAAAAACCCACAAGTGACAATTTTCAGCTTATTTATTTACAAGGGTACAAGTGATCCTTACATGTTTGGCACTATTTACATTTTTCCCTTAATTGTAATCCTTCTCAGGACACTGTTTATAAAGCCTACATCAGCATCCAACTACAAACAGGGCATTTTTTTCCATGAGCTCTAGCAGGTAACTTTCACACAACTTACTAAATCCTTCTTTCCACATAGGAATGCATTAAATACATCTTTAAATTATTAGTCTTTTTAACTAAATGATTCTCCACTGGTGCACATGGTCCTTCAAAGGGTAAAGCATTGCCTTGTTTTATGAAGGGGCATAGAAACCTGTGGAGATCTGTTTATCAGAAGATAGGGCTCCTATTTCAGGGTATATATTTCAGACTCCCCACCCAGCAAAGAGACACCTCTCACTCAGGTCTACCAGCTCTGCCGGGAAGCACAGCAGAGCCTCGCCGGGTTCCCAGCCCGGGAAGCACCCGGCCCTCCCCACCTGCCCTTCCGAAAGGGACGGTAACGTCCAACGCCAAGCGCCGCCCAGCCTCCCGGGCCGTTCTCCCAGGGGCTGCAGCGGTTGCCCCCACAAGCCTCCCTCACCCCNCTGGGGCAGGACCTGCCTCAGCAGCTGCTGGGGCCGAAGCCCCGCTGTACGCTCGTCCTCGGCAAATAGTGGTTACAAGGAGCGGGACTGCTGCTTTCCCAACCCCCCCGGCACAAGCAGCGCTCCCCTTTTTTGGGGGGCCCGGAGCATCCCTGCAGAGGGAAGGCACCGTCAGCGAGGGAGGCAACTGCTACTTCAGCTTGGGAGCCGGGGATGGAGTCCGACGCCCAGTTCGGGGTGGGAGCGGCCCTGCAAATAGTAGGTGCTGGAGGTAGCCTGAAAACACGAATTAATGCGTGCAAATCGGACTAAATAGGCAAAGTTTTGCTGCTCTCTTTACCGCCTGGCTTTGTTCTCCATTACTGAGGAGCTCAGCAAGTCATAGTGTGAGTCCCACTGCCATTTCTGTTGAAATATATAACGTTTCTTCATCTAGCTGCTTTCGCAGGTATATGGAAAAGAGTCCTTTTGATAATTTTCCTAAACAAGTAATTAAAAGAGAACTTTGGAAAGTGTGCTGTTATACTCCAGCATCCATCTTTTGATGGAGCGCAATTACTATATTTGGCAATACACATTCAGATGCTCTGACTCATGTATCTGTGGAAAAATATAGATTCAATTTGCTCTGGGAATGCATTTAACTCCCTCAAATTTTTCTCAAATCAATAAAAAAGTTAACGCATTATTTTGGAGAGCCCAAGAAACTTGCCAAACCTTTCCACTTCCAGGGACTACCTTGCAGCAGTCCCTTCTCTTCATCAAAGCCTATGTTCAGGGCTAGTCTTAATAGAGACAGTGAAATAAATTTTGTGAGACCTTTCTGGAAACAGCCTTTCCCCTTTGAGTTGCAGAGGCACAGGCACTGCCGTTTCATCTTCCCGTACCACCCACCAGGAGATGCACAGTGACAGAGGGGCACATGGAGCCATCCCATTGCAGTCACTGCTGCCATGGCTTTCAGTCTGCTCCTGCCTGAATGCCTGCCTGGACCTTGCCCGGCCGTGCACCCCTCCCAGTGCTCTTCCCCAGCAGGAGTGGGCTGGGGTCCTCCACCTGAGGATGAGGAGGTTCAACATGCAATACATCCAGGGACATGTATCCTGGGAAGCTGTGTAGGGATGGCATCAGGAGAGCTAAGGCACAGTTGCAGCTGAGTTTGGGAAAGGACGCGAAGAATAAGAAGAGCTTCTACACTATGTTGGCCAGAAAAGGAAGATTAAAGAAAATGTACCACCCTAGTAAATAAAACGGGAGAGCTGGTGACAACTGACAAAATGGGAGAGCTGGTGACAACCGACATGGAGAAGGCTGAGGTACTTAACACATTTTTTTGCCTCAGTTTTCAATGGCAATCTCTCTTCCCACCTCTGTCAAGCCCCTGAAACTCAAGGCAGAGACTGGGGGAATAAAGTCCCTCCCATCGAAAGTGAAGATCAGGTTCAAGACCACCTGAAGAAACTGAACATACACAAGTTCATGGGACCTGACAAGATGCATCCCAGGGTCCTGAGGCAATTGGCTGATGTAGTTGCCAAGCCACTCTCCATCATATTTGAAAAGTCATGGCAGTCAGGCAAAGTCTCTGGTCACTGGAAAAAGGGAAACATCACACCAATTTTAAAAAAGGGTTAGAAGGAGGAGCCTGGGAACTACCGACCANAAATATAGATTCAATTTGCTCTGGGAATGCATTTAACTCCCTCAAATTTTTCTCAAATCAATAAAAAAGTTAACGCATTATTTTGGAGAGCCCAAGAAACTTGCCAAACCTTTCCACTTCCAGGGACTACCTTGCAGCAGTCCCTTCTCTTCATCAAAGCCTATGTTCAGGGCTAGTCTTAATAGAGACAGTGAAATAAATTTTGTGAGACCTTTCTGGAAACAGCCTTTCCCCTTTGAGTTGCAGAGGCACAGGCACTGCCGTTTCATCTTCCCGTACCACCCACCAGGAGATGCACAGTGACAGAGGGGCACATGGAGCCATCCCATTGCAGTCACTGCTGCCATGGCTTTCAGTCTGCTCCTGCCTGAATGCCTGCCTGGACCTTGCCCGGCCGTGCACCCCTCCCAGTGCTCTTCCCCAGCAGGAGTGGGCTGGGGTCCTCCACCTGAGGATGAGGAGGTTCAACATGCAATACATCCAGGGACATGTATCCTGGGAAGCTGTGTAGGGATGGCATCAGGAGAGCTAAGGCACAGTTGCAGCTGAGTTTGGGAAAGGACGCGAAGAATAAGAAGAGCTTCTACACTATGTTGGCCAGAAAAGGAAGATTAAAGAAAATGTACCACCCTAGTAAATAAAACGGGAGAGCTGGTGACAACTGACAAAATGGGAGAGCTGGTGACAACCGACATGGAGAAGGCTGAGGTACTTAACACATTTTTTTGCCTCAGTTTTCAATGGCAATCTCTCTTCCCACCTCTGTCAAGCCCCTGAAACTCAAGGCAGAGACTGGGGGAATAAAGTCCCTCCCATCGAAAGTGAAGATCAGGTTCAAGACCACCTGAAGAAACTGAACATACACAAGTTCATGGGACCTGACAAGATGCATCCCAGGGTCCTGAGGCAATTGGCTGATGTAGTTGCAAAGCCACTCTCCATCATATTTGAAAAGTCATGGCAGTCAGGCAAAGTCTCTGGTCACTGGAAAAAGGGAAACATCACACCAATTTTAAAAAAGGGTTAGAAGGAGGAGCCTGGGAACTACCGACCAGTCAGCCTCACCTCCATGCCCTCTAAGATCATGGAGCAAATCCTTCTGGAAGACATCAAAACATATGGCAGACATAGAAACACAGAATCATAGAATGGTTAGAAATGGAAGGGACCTTGAAGATCATCTAGTTCCAACCCCCCTGCCATGGGCAAGGACACCTCCTACTAGACCTGGTTGCTCAAAGCCCCATCCAACCTGGCCTTGAACACTTCCAGGGATGGGGCATCCACAACTTCTCTGGGCAACCTGTTCCAGCGTCTCACCACCCTCACAGTAAAGAATTTCTTCCTAATATCTAATCTAAATCTACTCTCTTTCAGTTTAAAACCATTACCCCTCTCCTATCACTACCCTCCCTGATAAAGAGTCCCTCACCATCTTTCCTGTAGGCCGCCTTTAGGTGCTGGAAGGCTGCTATAATGTCTCCCCAGAGTATTCTCTTCTCCAGGCTGAACAACCCCAACTCTCTCAG
>VYXH01005094.1:17320-99235 GCA_013397275.1 Burhinus bistriatus | reverse complement strand
TTTTTTTTTTTTTTTGAGGCTTATCCAGGTATCCGGGTTACTAGTGATAAAAAAAGAGGGGAAATACCCCATTTAAAATACCTTCTTTGGTCCTCTTTTATTATGGTGATATTCCCAGGACCTCCATGAGCAACTGGCATTTTTTACAATTTACATTAATTGTCCCAGCTCTTGTTGTGAGTGGACCAAATGGGCAGTAAGTGTGGTAAGAGTTCATTGCATGAGTAGCAATTTGTTCTGCAGCTTCAGGAGTGTCAGTACAGTGTAAGGACCCAAACTAAATATAATGAAATTCAGCCGCTGAGGAAGCTTTTGTATTATGTGACAACATTTTCCAGTGAAAAGTAATTGCGTGTACATCGCATTAGTATTCATATTCTGACAGAAGTGCCATTGGTCTGTCAGCTTATGGGTACAAGGCATGATGCTAACACAAATTATTAAAGGGGTATTTCTGACCAAAGGGCTCACAATTACATGGTAAGTGATACAGACTACTGAGACATTGATAGGAGTATTATTCACTCTTCACCATCAAAATAAATGTGTCAGATTCAAGCAGAAAATCTCATGGTGATAATTCAGGCTGTACTCCACTGTGCACAGAGAAGCATGTTAGCAGACAAGACTCTTTGCACTAGATTCAGCAGGGGAACATATAATGTTTTTGTTTTCTGAGCTGTTTTGAGGAGTTCACAGCTTCCAAGAGAGGCACACTGGAGAGCACACTGAGCTGTGTCTGGGTTAGCCCAGAGGTTCCATGGCACTCAGCCCTGTCCCCTCACTGCATCGCCCACCCACTGCAGGACATGCCTGCAGACCCAGTTCAGTACCTGTGCACAGGGTTGATGTAAGCTGGCATTTTGAGGAATGAGCTGCCCAGATTAGCAAGTGGGAAAAGTGGAGGGGGATGGAAATCCCTCGCTTCTCAGGGTTCTGTACTAAATTTGAGCTCAAATACAGCACCAGGCGTGGTCTCTTCTACAGCAATGACGCTGATGGTGATGACAGTGCCCTCCACACAATGACTCTCTGCTCTGAGGACAACTTGCATATATTGCAGCATGCAGTTGCAGTATAAGATGCATAAGCTGCCCTCACACAGGTTCCTGAGTGAGTACAGGACTCCCCCTTCCCTGATGAAAGCCCTTGACCCACAGAGATGTATCTGTTCTCCCTCTCTCTCTGAACAAATCTTGTTCCCTGCTTCACAGGTTTGCATATCATACACTGGAGAAAACTTCCACAGGCAACCAAAGCAATCTAGATATAAACCATAGGCTGAAATGTTACGTGGCTCTCCTACTTCTTAGTGTGGACTTAATAGCTCTTGAATGAACACAGACACACAGATACATCCTAATCTTGGGTGCAACCTGAGTTCTGACATTTTAATTTATGAGCCAGCTTAGTTTGACATATCTTGAGTCCTGGAAATGCATCAGCAACTTGAATTTTCAAAAGGTTCTTATAATAAAGGTAACCTTAATATTTGTTTTATTTTTGTTCTGTCATTTATGCTGTCTGATGGCATCAAGTTTTATTATTGAGGTACGCCTTTGCTGGCAGCCTTTATAACCTATGGCAATCCTTTAACTTAAAGGTGCTCCAAAGCCCAGCTTTTACTTAAGTGCACAGCTAAGTAGTGACACTTCTAAATAGAGAAAATGTTCTAAGCTAATCTATTTTCAAGAACTGTTATATTCTGAAAATTGACTATTAAAGTACCACCTTCTTATTCATCATGTCTGCACTCGATATGTGTTCAGTCTTGTCTGCTGGCATATGACTGCAATTTTACTGCCTTTTACTCCCACTTACCTGAAAGACTCAGAAGAGGTGAGAGCATCTGAGCTGGATCCTGAAACAGAAAGGCTCACAGGCTTCCAAGGATTTCACCTGTGCAAGGGGACTGAAGACAGCTCTCCTCTGCAAGACTGAGCAACCCATAATTGGAGAATCGTGTTGCATATAGGTAATGGAAGAGCTAATTGTACACTCAGTCTTTGTAAATGACAATGACACGCAACTGCACGGTCATGCTTCACTTCAGATCCCGCCATTGAAGGTGTCTCCTAAGTGAAGTGGTTTTCTTAGGAGTATGGTTAGCTGCAGAATTGCTCCAGAAGTAACACAGAGTGCAGAGGAAGATGACTGCTTAGGCTGCTATATTTTTCAGTCAAAATTTGATTCAAATCAAATCAAACCCAAAAAGAACAAAATGAAAATATGGCTGTACTTTGAAAGGTGTTCCATATTCCATCAGAGCAGTGCCACTCTCTTTGGTAGAATATATTTGAATTTTGACTGTGACTGCAAAAACTGAAGTTTCTCAGTGCTTGAGATTAGTACACTGAAGTGAAACCTATTCCTCTTGCTGGTTTTACACTCTATGAATTTTTAAAGAGAAGAAACAATTTCACACAAACTCTCTGAAAAAAAAGTCTGTGTTACAGCTGAAATCAAGGATGTTGATTTCAAACGGAGAGCTTTCATTTCAGAAAGACGTGTGTCTTTGAATACTGGAAAATAGAAGGGGATCTGGAACATGACCTTAATTACAGAGAATATGCTGTAATTATAGGCTTTGGTTTGCTCCTTGATAGTAATAGATTTCACAAGCATAGCCCTAGACACTGTATGATGTATGACCGCTCATATCATACATATCAGCTAATTTGCTCAAGTAAAAAAATTAAAGTGTAGAAAAAAGACAGTTTCCACAGGCTTAACTCCTGTTAGTATGACTTTTTACCTTTTAATTAGGAAGCTAATAGCTGTGGGTAGTTAAGCAACAAAATACCTTTGAAGATCGGGGCCTTAGGGCCCTTGTTACAGTCTAACCTTTGTTCCCATGCAAGAGGAATGAGTCAATGGTTCCAACAAAATCTTATTGCTGTTGGTGTCACAAAAATATCAAATATAATTAGGAAAAATTGAGTCTTTTCTCAGGAGAGTTGCATGACATGACTTACTGTACAGTGTGAGTCATCTTCTATCCTAAAAAAAAACCAAAAAAACACCCAAATATAAGTGTCGATTCTTCAGTTTGGCCAAAGAATTTTGAACGATGTAATTCACAGATGTGTCCTTAACTTTGGTGTAAAGAAAGCCATTCTCAGTTTAAGCCAAATTCCCTAAACCTTTTAAAGCCTGAAGAGTGTTGTGGGGTTTGACTTTTTGATTGGCTCTGTTTTGCAGAAGCCAGAGGATGTGAAAATGTATAGCATTCACATGTTACTTGGCACTTACCCATGGCAGTTAACTTTTTAATTAAAAGGTAAAAAGACATAATAATTATCAGTTAACAATTTTCAATCTCTGTACAGACAAAGGAATTAATGTGATTAGAAAGATCCACAACAATTATAACTTGCAGTATGGAGATATAAAGAAGTTTAAAGTATACTTCTTCCCTTACTTTACTTCAGTGACTTTGGAGAAATTAAGGTTAACATCAAATTCTCTGTGCTCGGCATCTCTTTCCACGCCCTTTGGATTAAACAGACAAAGGAAAGATCAAAGTCTTTCCCCCAGAATTCTCAGTGGCATCTTACAGAAATAATTTCTTTCCAATACAAGCTGAGATCATTAGGCGCTGCATATATATGTACGTATGTATGTATGTATGTATGCACACTGTGTATGTCAGGGTGAAACAAGACTTCTAGGACAGCCTCATTGGCTCTTGACCATTGCACAGGGATCAGGGTTCAGGGAGCCTTTTCCCCCTTTGTGTACTCCCTAAATCTTTATTCAGCTCAGAGCATGGATCTAGAAGGCTCCCAGCTTCAAAAGGGCTGAAGCATACTGCAAACCTCTGCATGAAACTCAGGGATCGCAGTCTTCTTTCCTACTCCAGCTGCAGAAAACTGATTTGACTAAAACTGAAGGGTAGCACTACAAGACCCCTTCCACTTTGCACCACCTGGGCACTGCTGCTGTGACTGCTGGAGCTGCTGGATTTGTTTTTTCTTGGTCTCTATAACAGCATAAAGCTGAAGTTCAGAAAGGTTTCTGCCCTGTTTGCTTTTCATCTTTAGCCAGAGCAGAAGCTTCAAAACAACCTCTGATCTTTGTGTCATAGCACTCCCAAATTTTGCCAGACATTTTTACAGGAAAAAATAAAAAGTCAAGATATCCAAACCCTTTTTTTTTCACTTAGCCCAGAAACCTTTTTAGTGCTGTAGTGATAGTAATTATGCAGAACATATTCCAGTAAAAGGAAGTTAAAGTCAGCAGGTCAAGTCATCCATAATTAGCAGCTGCCAAGATGAGGATACCAATGCAAACGTACTTCATCTCTGTTCTTCCCTCATGCAAATACATGTTGGGGTTTCTCGGAGGGCAGGACCCTGCCTCTGCTGCACAGCATGGACCAGCTCAGGGCATGGATCAAGACCAAGCAGTTAGCTGGAGAGGGAAAACCTTATCAATGTTAGGACTCACACATAAGAAGGTCAATAAAAAGGAGGATTTGTCTCTGTTGCTAAATATCTTCTTTAAAATATATTTGTGGATTGATGTGTGAAACTTGGAGTTCTCAACCTCAGCTTCTGGGGTCTTTTGACCCTTACATACCTGGTTTTTAAATAGAGCTAGTTAGAATAAACATTACATACAGTGTTGGCTGGAGGTAGGAAGTGAGATATGGACTTGATACTTCAAGAGGTCCCTGCTAGGCCTATTTCCTATATTTAGTTTATTCACAAAATGGAATCTCTTCCACTTATCAAGGTAAAGATATTTACTTAACATTCAGAAATTGAGCTAGTCGAGGAAAACGTAAGATCAGCACTTTTTAATTTCTGAGCCTGAAGCACAACAACAGACTAAGACAGATTGCACTGGCTTCTAGAAATACCCATTTAGTAATGGGCATGCTCAGAGGCCCAAAACCAGGCACTTTAACACAGCCCGTTCTGTGCCACTGTGTTAAATATCTCCTTTTAGCAATGGTTAGTTTGCCGAGAGGAGTATGAGGCATGGAAAGGAAAGGAGACCTAAAGGATGCAAGGGAAAAAGAGCTGTGCGTGTTCAGCATCTGAAAACCTAAGCTGATTAATAGATATGGCTAATTTGGCTGAATCTTTTTTAATGAAATTATTTGTATTTTTTAAATTAAGAAATGATAAAGTGGAGAGGGAAATAAAAGCAACTCCCAGTTGACTGATGGTAATGGATGACCACTCATTAAAAGCACCTCACTTTTAACAGAAAGAAATGCTTAGTTCTGGTTCCTTCATCTTTCTTCTACAATGTCTGTGTTACCAATAATAACACCTCATTTAGCTATTTCCTGTGGGCTAGTGGTGACATTTCAGTTTAATGGTTGATGATTTTTCTGAGGGCCCTGTCCACCTTCTGTCCTTGCTAGAAAGTGCTCTCTCTCTGACCCAGTATCTTCAATTCAGGTGTTATTAAGTAAAGGTTCTTGTAAAGGTCAACATAGCTCTAAAATAGATTCATGAACACAAAAGAGACGTGGTTCTCTGTCCTGACTCACTGCAGTGCCATTTTATTCAGCACAGAGTTTTCCTTAGTGGTATTTCCAAAACACTGTCAGAAGGTGAGCTTGCAAGGGCTGGGCTCTCGGGGATCTCTCTGCGGACCATGAAAGGGGAAGTTTCCCCTGAGGGAATTTCGGGACGTAACTGACCACCCTGATTTGTGTCCTAGCAGAGCATCTCTCTGTTTCCACCGCTGCCTCTCCTTTAATCTTCTAGTTAGATGAAGGAAAGGAAAGCACCCAAAGCTATTTTTTATCCATTGTGGATATATCCCTAAGGGCTGGTGCAGAAACCCTTGCCCTAGAAGTTGGAAGTCTTCTATGAATGGCAATGGGGGAGGTGAGAACAAGGCCAAGCTGTGGGATCCCTCAATTCCAACCTCACAGGCTGTGTGTCTGGAACCGTGTAGCTTCTACAATTTTTTCTTCTTATCCTCCCTCTTTAAAATGCAAGCTAAGTCATACACAGCTTGTTTAACACTTGCTGTTGCACAGAAATTAAAAATAGCTGCATTGTGTTACTTAGGACTAGAAAAAAAGCACAGTTAGTTAGATTTAATGCATTCTCATGTAGTTGATTTGCCCCTGAGCAGCTCTAGTGCAATGAAGCATAGAGGGGTCTAGCATTTGCCGTGGTACACTGTGATTTGACCAAAACAAAAGTCCAGTACATATTCTCTCAAATGATCAGAAAGAAAATAATTCTGAGTCAATTAGAAGCAGTTCAGGCACTACAGTGGAGTTGGTAGCATGATGGAGCACTGGCTATGGCCCTAATGGACTAACTAGCTCTGATCTCAGCTGCAAAATTCAGTAGTAGTCCTGGATTTACATTTTTGCAGGCTTTTTGCTTTTATTAATAATAAGTAGGTTCATTTATATAAATTACTCGAAGGAGTTTGTGAAGGTCAGTGGAATCTAATCCGAGTTTCTCTTAAATATTTAGTTTATCATCTCTTTGTATTTAAAGTTTCAGAAACTGAAACTTTAATGATGTTATGCAACTGTAAACAGATGAGTTCACCTGATATTGAGGAAGGGAAGGGTATTAAATAACATACCTCTTATCCAGGAAATGCCAAAAACTTGCTAGCTTCTTCTACAGAGGACGTTGCCATTTTGTTGAGCATTTCTCTACCTTGTTTCATCTTTCAAACTGATTCATAGGATCAAAGAATAATTTAGGTCAAAAGGGATCTCTGGAGGTCGTCAGGTTCCCCAGCTCAGTGCAGGGCCAGCATCAGCGAGATCCTTTTGTTGCCGCAGGAACAGCTATGAAATACAGCCCACATAAGGAAACATAGTGCAGTCATTTGATAGAAATTTCTGGACACTGTGTCTAAGGGTTTCTGACCTAGAGCCTGGAAATTTTTTGTTTGTTTGTGTATGTGTATTAGCTTTGTATTAGCTTTGTCAATAATGCATTGTTATGTTGCCAGGTGGCATGGAATTAGATATGTGAAAATATTTTTATACAAATTCTAGACAAGTAAAGAGGGCTTCAGTGTGTACAATAAACTCACTGTAGTTCCTATCTCTAGCCCATTTTCTGTATTTGCAGGAACATCTCAGCAGTTCTAATGCACACTATCAGGGTTCCTGCTGCTATCTGGTCACAAGTTGTTCCTTGGGTGGAGAACCAGCCACTTGGTTGTGGAGTTACATCAGAACACAGCTGTGCCCGTCTCCCCCTGCACATGCCTCTTAATGGTGCAAGTCTAGAGGCCACAGCACTTCTTCTTCGGCTTTGAAGTATGGCCAGGTTTTCTGGGAGGCAGAAAACCTTCGAATCCAGGGCCTGAGGGCAAGAGTTGCCTAATGGTGGACCTTTCTCACCCTGATGTGGGAGGAAAACCCTGCCAGTCCTGCACTAACCTGTATGGGTGAGTCAGGATCTTTAATGAATTCTGAAGCTGTACTTCCTAGTGGGATTCTCTGTTGTTGTTTGCTCTTGAGAGCTCAATTTGATGAGGCACTGATCAGGGCAAGGACTGAGAAGTAGGTGAAAGCATATTGTATACATATCCTCAAGCTCTTGGGTGATACTCAGTAATACCTCATTAAGCAGGATGGTTAATTACACTCTCAGTACTGCATCTGTAAACAGTTTGCTACTTATCTGCTAAGACCACATTTAAATTCAGTATTAAAAAGCAGTGACAAAATACTGTCACCAACCTATGCACCATGTATCAGCAATATGTGGGGTTCAGTAGGAAAAGACAATCATGATTAGTATAAAACTGGAAAACAAGTAATGCAGGATTTGACTCTTGGGAGAGCTGTTAGCAGAATAGGCCAGTACCTTGTCTCAGTCACTCCAGAGGATCTTCAATGTAATTTCTTTAAGCAAAATCATTTCAGATGAATGAGGTTTGGTTTACAACAGCAGAAAAGACATGAGAGTCAGGTTCTTTATTCTTTCTGCTGCTGAAATGTGCCTTTCCCTCCCTGTCCTTCTTCTCCTTCCCTCCCTCACTGCTGCAAAAGAGGGGCAACTATTTTGGACTGTGGCCAAGACCATTTCCAGAATATGTTTCTTGCTAATTTCAATTAATATCACCCAAAGAGATGTGCAAGCACATGAACATCCCAACTCAAGTCCATTTCCATATTACAGGTTTATTCCCCTTGTTCCATTATACACATTTATAATTTAAAGGAGGACATGACTGGTGCCTAGAGAAGAAAGTAACCATTATGTCCTTTGGAGTTTTTGTGTTATAAATTATCTTGGCCATAAAGTACATTAAAAAATGTACCTGGCCATTGAGAATCGCCGTGCTCTGTGCGCTGAAATGCCAATTCAAACCCAGGGGAAGGAATCATTAATTGGGTAATGAAATTGAAAGCATGTTAATAGATTTATTACTTAAATTGTTGATTATGCCAATTGACCTTTTGGTTAGATCTTTAAGCCTTCATGAAGTCCTCTTGCTCCTTGGCAGAAAAAAACCAACAACCCTGTGCTGAGCAATTATATGCATTTGACAACTGTGTTTGCGAAGCAGAAAACACAGCAAATGGCGCAAACTGAGTTCAATGAACTCTTACCTATGAGGTCTCCAGCATAACATCAACTCAGGCAGCGTGAGCTGAATATTCTGCACTGTGCACCTGCCATAGGAAAAACAGTATAGCTACAGCCTGGCGCTTACATGTAAATCATTGCAATTACGGGCTATTTAGTTGATGTTTCGAATTAACTTGGTCAATGACCCACGAGTGTGTCTGAAGGCAGCGCTTCCCTGGAAGATGAACACACAGAAAATGAGAGATGGCGTGCACTGTCACTCACTTGCCCACTGTGAACTTCTATCATTAAGCAGCTACAAAGGGCACGAAGGACATAGGTGTCTGCTAGGCAAATCTTACCCAGCAGCAAAATTAACAAATACAAGGAAAGGAGCGACTTAAGTAACGTTAACATTGGTAACCATAGCTCGTGGCTCTTCTTACAGTTTCCATTTCAGAGCACCATCAATGACTTCATAATCATCTGACATTAATTGTATCTACCTCTGCCCTATCAAAAGGGATTAGCAGTTGAAATTAAGGAAACTAAGGCTTTGTAACTTATTAGCTATGAAGCTGCTGAGTGTAGTAATATAGCAAGAGAAGAAAGAAAATCTCCCTGGTTTGGTGGATGATCTTCCCAATATGCACTAGAAAGTCTTCATTAATTATTTCTGATTAGGTTCATTGCAATAATTGAATCGCATCTGCATTGCAGGGCAAAATTTGTCAGCAGTCTGGCCACTGAGGGTAAAGGGATATAGATTTCCTTCCTTATTACTTCTGCAGCGCCATGTGGCTGCTCGTGGAGCTTCACAGTCAGCTGAGGAGTCAAGGCTCTGAGGCATTTGAGCTCCCGACTAAACAAGTCAAGTCATGAGAGGTGACAACAAACTGAGGGCAGAGGGGGAGAAAAGCAGCATCTGCAAAGTAGGGGAAAAACAAAACTTTTCTGGAGGGAAATAAAGCATTATTTGCAGTAGTGCAGCTCAGGTATGCGTAGTTCAGATGTGACTTCGTTGCAGCTGCTCAGCCGGAAAGCACTTGCACTGAAAAGGTTTCTGGACACAGAGCAAATTTTCTTTAGGCATCAGCTTAGGGGCAGTACCACAGTGCGACAGCAGTCAGTGGCTCTGGCCTTCTTGTACTGATGTGCAGATTAATAAAGACAAATGGCTCGTCTCCCTCTTCCCTGTATGACCACTTGGTAGACTATTTGTGCTCCCATGTTACAGGACAAAGTGAGTGGCTGCCTGGCTTCTCCATTTGGGTAAAGGATGCTCCCACCTGTGTCCTGGGCTTGATGTAGGGCAGCAGCAGTGCTGTGGTCATTGCAGAAAGAGCCCCTGCAGCAGGACCACCCAAGGGTGATGCTGTGCCTCGCTGCCTCATGCTGGGACTGCACTTAAATCTGGGAGTAACTCTGCTCCTAAATGGGTGGACTAAATGGAACCCTAAATGGGTTCCTAAATGGCTCCTTCTTGTAATGTGCAACCAGTGGGAAACTACAGAAGGCATCCTAGCCACTTAGTTTGTGGCATCTGTAAAAACAACTTCTAAATCTGCCCTCAAAATAATCTTTCTTGCAACCTGAGGAACCCCAACAGCTGTTTTCCAGGAAACTGAGGACTTCTGTGCAGCTCAGAAAGGGCCCGGCAGCAGCACACAGTGTCAGGAGCAGCAGCGTGGGGCTGCTCCACCAGGCAGGCACATTGCAAGCTGCTGGGGACAGCAGGGCAGGCAGGGGCTGGGTCGTCACAACGAGGGGCACAGTCCCATGGGACCCAGGGAAAAAGGGCAGAGCAGCTCCAGTGACCATCACCAGGTCAGCCAAAAGCCCAGGTTATCACACAGCTCCATAGTGACAGGCGGGTTCAAGGTCCAGCGAGCAAGTGAGGCCAAGGCAGGGCCAGCAAGGTGCAAGGGCCGGGCAGTGTGTGGGGTGGGTAACTGAGCTCCCAAGCCAGGGAGCACGGGGTGCACGAGCAGGGGTCCCGGATGAGGCTTCTCGGGGCTCTTTCCCACAACTCAGGTGTTTTCACAGAATTGTGATGGCAGGTCACTCAGCAACACCATGTTAGAGCAGACCTCAAATGCAGGCAGGTAAACCCTTAGACCTGTGGTGTGGAAGAGGCCGCAAAGGAGGATTACAGGGAAATATGGCTAGAGTCTGTTGAGATACTCAGGGCCCTGACAAGCTTCTTAAGAATGCTATCAAAATTGCATATGAAAGCCAAGTCACTTCATTAGATCTCCCAAGACCTCAGCTATTAGGTAGCAGCTTAGAGCAGTGGAAATATATGTGTGCTACCACAGCCTCCTCCTCCCTTACCTTGTACTTTCCAGCCCTTGCACTTCCCAGTGATCCATCCTCTTTAGTACATGCATCTTGTAAACACATTTAATACACACAGCTAATCTTTATATATAGGGGAAAAAAATGTAAAATATGGAAGCCTTGGAAGGAATATGTTTATTTGTAACTCTGGACAGTCCTACCAAATAAGGAAGGTCTTTTAATTTTAAAATAGAATTACCCTGCTAAAATCAGCAAAGACTTTGCATAAACAAAGGGAACAGAATCTTGACTTGTGGTTTAATACAAAGTTATAACATTTCCTCAAATCTGATTGCACAATACAATATAGAATGTCACAATTCTTTTCAGGATCTTAAGGTGAAAGGTAATCAATAATTAGGTCTCATGTTCATATTGCTGATATTTCAGTAAATTGTACTCAGCTGATGTTTCTTCACCAAAACACTGTGACACTGTGCCACAGTAAAACCTTGCCTCATGCTTTAAAGTGTTGCACAATTCAGCTTATAGCTCCAGGATGACAGAATCCATGATGGAACCATCATATACAATTTCAGGGGGAAAAGGGTTCATTTTATTTTAATCTGTTTTGCAGTTACGGCTGTTCTTTAAAGTATAGTGTTCTGTTCCACTCAGGGAGCGGCACACTGCCCTGCCACCAGGTGTGAGGACTCCTGGCGATGAGCAGTTCTATCCTTGTCACTCCTCTATGTTTGTCCCCTGCTCTGGCAATGGATAAAAGGAGTGGGGGAAAGCAACCGTTCCTGTGCCAGCTCGGATGCCTCCCCAGTTGATGCCTCGACATAGACACTGCATCTCTCTTTGTCCTCCTTGAGTTGTTCATTTCACAAATGGAGACTATGAAGCGGTGATCGAATTTAAAGTCTTTTCAGAGCTCAGGCTGAGGTACTGCCTCCTCACAGGCAGCATCGAAGGGCTTAGCTGATAATGTAGATCTTAATGAGGGCATCTCTAGAGGATCAGGGAGCGGCCTTGCAAATTTCCAAGATGCAATCTCCACAAAAATGGCTGCTAAATTTGCTTGTATTGTAACAGAACAGTCTCTGTTTTGCACGATTTGAGTGTGTCTGACTGCTCTATACCAAAAACCAATGCAATCTAGAGTACATAAGGCTAATTTTCATGCAGGAATTGCTGCCCCACCACTCTTTTGGTGTGGACCAGCAGTCATCATGAAGATTACTGGCTTCTGCACAGGTGCTGCAACATGCAAGAGAAGTGCGGAAACAAAGCTAAAGGGCATAGCGTTCATTTTAACAAATTCTATGGCTTTGTAGTAAAACCACATAAATATGTTGCCTCATCAAGGACGGTTCATTGCCTGTCCCTTGGAAGGGCAGTAGGGTAACATCTAAATAAAACCCTGTGTCCCTGAAGAGTGGTACGTAACAGTCCTGGCATTTGGCAGCTTGTAACACCTTGTGAATCCTTACTCTGCTGGGAAAGAAAAATACAGTCTGTCACCATCTCTGAAAGACTGTCAGCCATGGGGCAGGAGGTCTGACCCACGAGTCTCCCTTCGTCCTTTCACAGTCGGTCTAAAATGGGTGGTAGCAACACTGGTGTTTGCAGCAGAGAGAGCCAGGGTGCATGAACACATGGTCCAAGAGCGGAGCTGAGCCCACAGCATCAGTATCTGACTGGGAAGTCACTGGGACTAAGGGGATCAATAGCACAGATGAGCCGATCCAAGGTCAGAGCAGCCCCTGGGCTTTTTGTGATGGGAAGCTAATGACTTAAAGGCAGAGCTGAGATGGATCTGGTTGGCTTCTCTAATGAAATCATCTCAGTATTGTTTTCTCTGGATTTTGGCATTCTTTCCCCAAAACAAAAACAAACAGAGTGTTTTGCTGGAACACAATTTTTTAAAAAAAGCACTTAGTGTAAGCCTCATTTGAGGGAGTGATCATATCTCAGTAGAAAATAAACAATATAAATAACATCTGTGTGATGTGAGTTCTGCTATGAGAGCTAATGCCTAATGACACTGGAAGCTCCCAGACATTAATTCTCCAAGCTGAAAAGGAATAGCCTATTGCAATATTCTTCTGAGCCAGCAAATATCCATATTCATTTAAATAACTATCTGAGCTAATCTACCATAAATAATCCATGATTTCTAGGATAATGTAAAGGAGTTGCTACCAACCTGTACCTCCCAAAGAACAGAGAGCAGGGTGAGGAACGGGTAAGACAAAACTGAATTGCCCAGGGCAGAAGGGCAGGAACCTCATTCAGAGCTACAGACTACAGCAATGCAGAGCGCTCCGATCAAATCCCACCTTCACGACAACACGGCTAACTTTTCCGCTGGCTGAGGAGCTTTGGTACAGATGTGTTAGTGTGGACCCAACTTGACTTCTCTTTCTTTCTCCAATTTTTCCCTACAGCAGTTCAGGAAGGTCGGTTGAGATTTGCACAGTGTCCTCCTGAAGTCCCGGTGGGTGGGGTGATGGAAATGCACAGACATCAGGGTGTGTGCATAAGCCGGGGAAAGTTTGCAGGTAGAGGTAGTATGTTTTATTGGATCAGCTGGTATTGCTGAAAATATTAGGCAAACTTTCAGGTATGCAAGCCCTTATTCAGGTCTGAAATAGAAGCAGCAATTTTCAAAGCTCAGTACAAGCTGAGAACAAATGTTCAGATGTTAATTAGGTATGTGTCTATTAGGCCTTTGTTTAAAGAAAAGATATTTGGTAGCTGTGGAGAAAAAAGGATGGTAAAGAGGGAGGAAAGTGAGAGACAGAGAAAGTTAAAGTTAAATGAAGCTGCTTGTCACCTAGGGGGAAGAAGAGACAGGCAGTTTATAACCTGGGGAACAAGAGTCAATTGCGGTGAGTAGGAGGCGAGTCTAATCATAAAAGTCACATCTACTGAGAGCATGCTCCTCCATATCAAGTGGCTTTATGAATTTCAATTCTCAGCCTCATCTTTAGAAGGGGTTTTAGAGGCTGTTCGGAAAAAGAGCACTAAGATGCCAAATGTGTTTTGGGAGCAGTGTTTTCCTGTTGGCAGCCAGGGTGGTTTTTTTATTATAGCTTGACCATGAGACCATTTTGGTCTATACTGATTGCTTAATTTTACTTACACAGTCACTGTGAGGCTATTGGATTAATTTTATTGCATTTCTGGGAATGTGGGTCTGGGATTTAGAGAAATTCGGGGGGGACAGTTGGGGGTGGGCGCCATTTTAGACAGGTAAGATCTATTTGGGTGGAGACAGAAGGGTAATAAGATGAGTTATGTGCAACGCTGTGAGGGGACCAGTCTTTGGTTTTCTGGGAGCTTCTGCTGGGGAAGCTTGTAGGAAGCTGTGGCCTTCCCTCCTGCCTCATGCAGGATCCTTTTGAGGAAAGAGATAGCAAGGCCAGTAACCCAAAAGTTCCCATCTCTGTCACTGGGAGGCCCAAATACTCAAGAATGGTGTATTTTAGGTTAGCAGCACCACATATTATACATTCTACCAAATAAATATTGAAAATAGAAACTCTATTCAGTCAGATCAGTAAGAAACCAAATGTTCAGTCAATATTGTGAGTACCCTTCAGTAAGAGTTCATCTGTTGATTCTGCACAGCCCACACAAACCTCAGGTGCTTTTTTATTGTAAAAAGAAACCTCCACATGAAGCCAGTCTTATTTTTAAGTGGCTTTGTATTAAAGGTAGCCTGAATTTTCTGTGAAATATAAAACTGGTGAGACAACTTTAGGAAACCTTACTGTAGAATGAAACACTGTTTATCTCCAACGCACTTTTTCCCACATATACCTGTATGGAATTCAAATCAGAACATCTTGTAAGGAAACGTGGAAGGGTTTTATACTATCAAACTGTGAACGGTTTGTGAGCAGTAAAAAACTAGACACTTCTAGATTACTAAAATGTCCCTCATAATTATAAATCAGTATGCATGTGTACAAAAGAATGGTGTCTCCATAAAGTGGCTGAAATTCAATATTTTTAGTTTACTGTGTCTTCTGAAAGTGCCTGCATATTTTATATTCCCTGTGTGCTAAAAATTGTCTCTATATTTTATGTATTGTTATTTGTGGAGCTCTATTTGCAAACATAAGTAACAGCTAGTACTGGAGATGATATACAGGATGTATAACATGCCTGAAGAAAACAAATCTGGTAGCATACAAATGCTCCGAACTATAAATTTCAAGGACACCATAAGAATTTTTAACCTCATGCTAATGCTGTTAAGAGTATACCATAGCTGTGTGGGATGCATTCTTGTATCTAGCAGGAAGAAAAATAGCTCCAGACTGTGGTTAATGTGCACGTTTCCATGGTTGTGGTCTCTATTTGTGAAAAAAAAACCTTCGTTTGTTTGAGTCAGTGGGATGTGCAATCAGTGGGCTGTAATTCCTGTTGCTGCTGTGTGTTGTCCACTGGTAATCATCTGCTGGCAAGTGGTCCCCGAGGTAAGCGTGGCACACTGGAGCACTTTCTAGCTCCCAGGCAAGAGGAACAGCTGGAGGGTGACCGGGCCACACGCCCCTGATCTCTGACTGCAACAGCTTGGAGCTGTCAGCAGGGAAGGGGGCTTCCACACAGTTGCCAGATTAGGGGTCTCACATCAGCTCATTCATTCAACAGCCAGGAGGTGCTTTTACCCAGCCACAGCCTGAAAACCAACTTGGGAAGCACTGCTGGTATTCTCTGAAGAGCTTCAAGCACCAGGTAGCACAGCGTGGAATTCTCAGTGGGGACTTCTCAGCATGGAAGGCACCACATTAGTGATACAGCAGTTTGTCCTTTCACTCAGAGCATGTGTCCTCTTCCCATGTCCTCAACATAACAATTTTTTCATTAATGTAGAAGGAGATAGATTCATTGGAGCAAAGGTTTTCTTCAGTTCTAGGTTGACTGCTTAATATGATACCAAACAATATTGAAGCTAAGGGCTTTGAGATAAACACCAGACTATAGTTCAATTCCTTGTTCAAATACGTTATAATGAATCAACATTTTCTGCTGGGAAGCTACTGCCTCCATGCAGTTTCCATTTTCGTACCACAGGGTTACTTTTCTGACAACCAGAAGTCTTGCTAACCATGCATGTGCGCAGAAAGCCAAAGGTCCGTGGTTTTTATCCCCAAGTCACAGACTGGTGTAGCCCTGGGCCTGTCTTTCTCATGCCATGGACGTTCCACTAATTAAGTGGATTTATGTCTGTGTTTAGGTTACATTGAGCTGCAGTAGTAACTAGGAGACGTCAGCAATACCAATACTTGTATCAGAATAAGGCAGATGTTTCTCTCAGTGCCTGGTTATTTCAAGGAAAAAACACAGATATTCTACAATGTAAATTGCTTATATTTTCTCTGTATAACACTATAGCTATTTACATACCATGCTGTTGGTACAATTGCATTCAATGGAAATGCATTTCAAAGCTCCTCCCTAACCAAACAAGACAGAAAGTGTGTAGATGGCCAGAATTTGAAACAGGTTTGTGTGCAATTGCATATGGCAGACCATGAATTGATCTCAGCACTTGTTCTGACAGATTGACTGAAAATGCAACTAGCAGTGCAAAATTTGTCACGATTTAATGAGATGCCAAATCCTGAGATCAGGTTTTTGTTGCACAGATTATCACTGAAAGTAATTCTTTGTAGCAGCTTCTCTCAGCACTCAAAGAGCACCTGCATTGCTTCATACGAAAAACGCTGAATAATTCAGAATGCTTTGAGTGGGTAGAAAGACGAGTACACTGAAAATAACTTGTTTTTCTGGAAAACTTTTTACTTTTTGTAAAAAACTAATAATCTTGAACTTTTTATTATGAAATACAAAATTTCAGACAAAACTAGAAATCATAATTTGTAGATTCGGAAGGCACATATAGGGTACATGTGCCAGATCTGCCCCACTGACAGGTTTACCTAGCTAAAGTGCATTTCCCATGGTCATTATCAACTCTATCCCCAATGAAACAACAGAGTCCAGCAGGAATACCAGCAGCCACCATTTACTGTGACCCAAGTTATTTGGCTGCCAAACTCGGCCTATAAGAAGAACAGAGACATAAAGCATCCAAGCAATGACTCTTAAAAGTCAGGAGTATCAAATTCCCATTTTTCAGCTTAAGATTTTTGCATTTCAATCAAAATTAGAAATTTTTTTTGGCACGTGGGTGATTGGTTTTTATTTAAAACTGGAACACCAGATTTAAGACAAATAACTTCAACAGAAGAATGTATTGAAATGAAAAATTTGTTTCTGATCCAAAGATAGTTTTGTTAGAAAATCTGAAACAACCCTCATGAAAACTTCCCTTGATTTTATTACAGAACAGAAATTGAAAAAATTTGTTGATCTATAAGCTTGAGATGATCAGCTGTACAGGAAGTACATAAAAAAGCAGTAGATATTGTATCAACCAGTATTATTATTAACCAGTTCTTCTGAGCTAATAAATCTCTTGCAGTTCCAGTCCTTGCTCTTGCTGTGGATAACCTAACATTTGTGTCTGATAGGAGTTTTGCTGATCGCCTTGGGACCCAAAGCACGGATTCTTGTTCTTGTAGAGTCACATCAAATTCATTGTCTCTGAAGTTAAGGCTGTCACTTCTGTCCATTATTTTGCCAAGATCCTACATTATAAAGGTTGCAATTTTATTTCATTACACGAGGAAAAAAAAGAAAAATAACTTATAGCTTGAACTGAGAGAACTGGTGTCATCTTTCTCTATTGCACAAAGCCATCCAAACGTGTAAAATGCAACTGATAGAGAAATTGCCTGGAGAAGTACATCCTAAACAAGTGTCACATTTCTGATTTTCTTTGGGTTGATTGGATGATCAGTACGTCTTTGAGATTGCACCTATGGAAGAGTAAAAGCCGTTATAGAACTAAAAGAAATCCTAGAAAAGCAGTCCTGCAAGGGTCCTCAGGAGGACGTGCCAAACTCCCCCCTCAAAGAATTATACCAAAATGAAATCTATCATCAGCAACCCACTCAAAATCTAAATACAAAGGAAAGGATGAACAGCAGAATAAAACAAAAGCTTCACGTGCAACATACTGATGGCAGTTCTGGGAATTCATTAATTTGTCTTATTCTATCTGAGAACTTCCTGTGGACTCTACAGTCTGTATTCTTTTAAGCAAAACATGATGTTGGGCATTTCTGCTCTGATTCTCCTAAAGAAACTACACATTAAGCTGTAAGAAAAACTTAACATCCGACATTGCTTTCCAAATACATTAGAAATCGCAACAATACGCATGCCACTATTTCACGTGTCTGAAAGACCACTCTCAACATCTCAGTGTTTATGCGAAGCAGGCTTTTTTTAAAGTTCCCATGACTTGCATGATTCCACTTCCACTGACAGCAGCCTGTTTTCAAACTGACCCCGGTGGGATCAGTGCAGGGCAAATGCTCAGCAGTTTTGAAAACCCTATCTTTGTTTGAAATCAGTGCAGTGGATTTCCAGTCCTAATTACTTGCGCGCTTTTACAAAATATTGCTGCAGAGGAAAAGACAAAGAAATATTTGTTCTCAAATGCATCCAAGAAACATACACTTTGGATATTTAAATATAGTAGGGAGATTTCACATAGATAATCTCTAAGGAATGAAAATTTCTTCCAAAGTTGTAAACATGTATCTTCACAGAGCTTTCTAGATGAAGCACTACAGTCAAAAGTTTTGCTGCAGCCAGCCCCAGTGTTCATTTTATCTACCTCCAAGTAGATGCAGGCTGCTGGCTACTCTTCCTTGCAACTTCCCCACCTGGTATCAAGCCCTTGGAAATCAATGGAAATTTCACTGTCCTTCCCAGTGGAATTTTTTATCAAGCCCAAGCTAGTTCCTAACTATTGACCAATCTTCTTGTGGTTTGTTTCTGGAGCATAAATCATGTACAGTCTCTATTGCCTTGGTATTCTTCCAGTATTAAACATATTAAATAATGCATTTGGTACATATACATTATTGAATAAGCCATAGAGGAAAATGTTAGATAACAAATGTGGACAATATGTCTCTGATATTTAGTGAGTCCCAGCACCTCAAGGAAAACCATGGGATAAATATAACTATCCTAGAAACATTTCATAAGACAGCTGCCTTCTGTTTTAAACAAAACTCTCTCTCTTTCCCCCCTTCCTACCCCTTTTTGTTGCTAGAACATGCTGCTGTTTTCTAAATTTACCCTTCTTTACTGTTTATTTCTGCAGAGAGGAGAGGTGCTCTGGGAAGTAACAGGATTGCCTGTCTCTGCTCGAGAGACCTTTTCCAAGATCTCTCTGCTGCACTTAATTTCTTGCAGTTCAGCCCAAAGACCTTACTGGTGCTCACCAGAGACATCACTCATTCATTTCCAGAGCACATCAGAAGTCTCCTCTGGTATGTGTTACCCTGGAGATTAATGTATGATGAGAGTTCCTCCATTTATGGCAGAACAGCTATTTGGCATTTGCTGACTGTTCAATTACAAGTCTGTTATGGCAGGCTTTCTCACTAGGACAGAGGTTTTGAGAAGCTCTCTGCTACTGCTCCCCCCCAAAATAAGAAATTTACAGGTAGAATGGAAAAAAAAAAAAATAATGAAAAAAGCTGAAGGAAAGTGTTATGTTTGTGGAAGGCAAGTATTCCCAGATACTGTGGACTGTCCTTTGAGTATAAAGAACACTGAATTACTTAGCATACTGAGTAACCAGAAAGTTTCAGAGGGGGTCCAAGAGTACCTCATTGAACACTGTCTTTGAAACTTCCTGAAATCGGTCATTATTTAAATCCCATGTTTAGCAAAACACTGGGGTGGGAATATTTCCCAGAACTTGTTGCACAGGAAAAAAGACATCAATCAGAAAGTTCATCAAGTAATCTTTTCAAAAGATGCTGTGTTTATGGCTATTAGTAGGCAATACTACCGAAGATTTTGGTTTGCATGTGATTTTGAATAGGAGGGAGCCAGAGGACTTGCACCAGCTGGATCTAGACTGCCCTATTCTTCCCTGACAGCACTGGGGAAAATGTAACCCAAGCATGCTTCTTTTGCTTTAAAAGTCTCATCTGCCAGAATGAGCCATCCAGCCCCTGCCTTGTCGTGCCATTTCTTCTCACCACCAAAGGAGGAACTGAGCAGCAAGTTTGCTCCTGGGGTGGGGACTGTGCCCACGATGGTTTGTCTCTGCCCTGCTGCATCTTTCATAGCTATTTGCTTTAGAGCAAGTGCCCTGAGTTACTTACATTTTATTCTCACTGTGCTCTGATATCAATTAATGAATAATTTCATGGATTTCAATCAACTCATGCTGTGTACTGGCCCATTTTCTGTGGAGCTTTCTCTGAAGTAGCATAGCCTCACTGAGGTTGCAGTTCACTGGATATAACTTCACTGAAATGAAGGTTGCTGGCTGCTGGTCAGTGACCTAAAACTCATTTTCTGATGCTGTACAAGATCTCATAAAACACATTACAAATGCAAAATACAGAGGAGTAGGACCACAACAACCATTTCATATTTAAATCCTGATATGCAACAGCTGCTAAAGTCTCTTCTTGGGTTTGATTTCAAAGTTGTTTCTTCTTCAGATTAATTCAGTGCTCTGCTAGTCCTGTCAGTCTTAGTCTGAGAAAAAATGAATTCATTATTCATTGTATCCCACACATTGAAGGGACAAAAGACGACTCTAGTGGTTCTCTGCACAGCCCAACATTATAGACCAGGTTTCTAAGGTGGCCCCCTCTATCAGTAAGTGTGCAATATTGTCAGCATTTCTTTTACATAGTTTTAAATCTCTTTGTACTGCCAGCTTGGCATCTAGTTAACCACAGATATTGGACAGTCATATGTTTCAAAGCCTGCCTGTTGACTTACCATCTGCCCTGGATGCCTTTTTATAGGGATTACTATAAAGGGACTACTATGCTGGGAAAAGCTTTACATAGTTTGTTGGTTTGGTTGGGGAGACAGATGCCCCGATCCTTCCATCTCTTCCAGCTCTGCAGCCAGACAAAAAGAGAGCTAGCAATACATGGATGAATTAGAAGGTAAAATGAATGTGTTTATCAGCTGATTTCAGGGTTGAATCCTTCAGTGATGTTTTGAATACTGATCTTCAGTCAGTGAAAGAAGGACTTCTGCTATTATAAGCATGTTGTAGTCATTTCTGCAACGCATATGACATCAGTGATATGAATGATGAACGCACATCTGGCACTATGAAACAGGGCTCTGATCTTTAAACTGTTTTGACAGACGGCAGCTCCTCACACACTGACGTTGTAGAAATGTGTGATAAACTGAAAGCTTTGCCTTCTATTAGCCAGCCAAAAAAATCCAAGTCTACTGCATTAGAACAAATTAATGTGGTAGGAGTACTTCCAAATGTGTCTGCCTGCATCACACATTTGGCTAACTGTTAGAACAAAAAATCAGGGAGAGAAAGCTTTCTGTTTCTGAAGATTATTTTCCCCCCTGCCTTCAGTTTTTAATTCTCACTCCAAATTCACTTCATTTACAGGAAAATACGCACCCAAAAGTTCTGGACACCCTCAAAATAATTCAGATACACCATTGCTTCAAATAGCAAACCAATTCCATCCTGTCAACTTTTCCTACACTCAGCACATTTCCCTGTCCATCAATAGACATACAGCCTGGAAATTCCTTCTTGTTTCTTCATGGGTTAATCCCACCCACGTAACTTCACTCCTCCCCTTCTTCCACAGAAACTTCAAAAAATTATGCTATAAGCTGCACCTGCCTTTTCTATATCTGTATCATCAATATTTATTACTTTCTTAATCAAGATATGCTGACCAATAAATGCCGTAACATGACATACTCTACAGTACATTTCATCAGTAAGGGTAAAATTATTTGCTGTGATTGGTTTATATTTCTATTTTATTGGCCTTTTAATTTGATTTTGATAGCTTAATTTTTCTTCTCAAACAATCCTTAGAGTCAGAGCAGTTATATACAGTGCAATAAATGGAGCTACAACTCATCATTTATTTCCTTCCCAGTATAAAACCACAACCACAACTAAATAATATTTCCAGTTTATAGAGTATCATTTAGAGTAGTTATGAAGAAAAATAGATCCTTCCCCATTAACAGAGCCATGACTCACTCTGGATTGGAGAGGAAGAGCATGGCTGTGGTGGCAAGTGCAAGCCTCATGTAGCTGTGCTGAAGTCAGCTGAAATACACCAGGGGTGAATCTGGCCTACTATAAATAAGCACTCGCTCCCTCTTATGAAATGGTCTTCTGATTTATCATAGAGACATTCATGGCATATTAAATGGACTAATTATGAAGCTTGTGTAGGAGACTGTCCAGTCCTGCAAGATGCTGAGTCCTCAGAGCTCCTTTTGTACCAGTGGGACTTGAAAAAATGCAGTTCCTTGGAGGTGGCACGCAGGACCTGGCAGAACTGGCCCTATGGCCCCTGTTCAGGCTAAACTGTCTGTGGGGCTGCCCCAAAATCTGCTACAGCCAAGGTAAGGGATCCCCCTCACTGAACATGGGTTTTGGAAGGAGCTCTGTGCAGTGGGTCAGGGCATGAGAAACAGCCCCCTGAATGGGACCTTAGTCCCTAACACCCATTTGGCCTGCAGCTCAGCCCTGGGACTAGGAGCAAGTATCACTCTCCTTCCATCTCTGACAGTAACAAAATATGCAATTAAATAGAAGCCTGTAACTCTACTCTCCACTTGACCTTTTCTTGGCTAATGTAATCAGAATGAAGACCTCCCAGCACCCCTGACTGATGCTCCTGGCCTCCTCTCCCAGTGGCTGGTAATTTTTTCCTCAGCTCAATAATTTAGTTCGATATTCATCATTTTTAAAATGTCTCACACACCTTTTTTCCCCTGTCTTCTTCGCTGAGGTATTACTTTTCCCTAAGATGATTTGCCAGATCTTTTGTTCATGTTGTGAATTGATCAGTGCAATTGCTGAGCAACATTTATCTTTGGTGAATGTTTTGCATTAGTTTATGATTCAAAGAGGCTGAATGGCCAATAGCTGACCTAAGCGATTTTCTGTTGTCATCTTTTACAATGAGATCCAGCAGATATTTCAAGCTTTGTACGTGGCTAGGTCCATGGGCAAGGACTTCTGAGGAAACAAAACCTTTGATACAAAGTCTCCCANCCACAAGAAAGCTGGAGAGAGACGTTTTACAAGGGCATGGAGTGATAGGACAAGGGGCAATGGCTTCAGACTGGAAGAGGGTACATTTAGATTAGATATGAGTAAGAAATTCTTTACTGTGAGTCTGGTGAGGCACCAGAACAGGTTGCTCAGGGAAGTTGTGGATGCCCCATCCCTGGAAGTGTTCAAGGCCAGGTTAGATGGGGCTTTGAGCAACCAGGTCTAGTGGGAGGTGTCCTTTCCCATGGCAAGGGGGTTGGATCTTCAAGGTCCCTTCCAAGCTAAACCATTCTATGATTCTGTAATTCTATAATCTCTCAAATCATCTAAAATCGTAACCTTTTACATATGTGACAGAAGGGGTCAAATTTGAAGCTGGTAGCCTCAGAGACCCAGGGAGGCTGCCTAATGCCTCTGACCTATGCTGAAACTTTCCATCCAGTTTTCTCCTGAGAGTGGTAGGAATGGGCTGTGTTGCAGGTCTGATTGATTGCCTCTGCCTGGTCAAAATGCTAACTTGAAAAATCTTTGTTCACTGCCATTGCCCTGCTTTTCTTCTCATCCGTGAGCTGCTTCTAATTTTAAAACTCTCCTTTCAATCTTTGCCCATATGGACTTATTTTCTGGCCTTGTTGCAGTGGTTAATCCTGATCCCATAAGGTGACAAGGAAGCCAACCACAGAAATACTAACTTCTTTCACCTTGCGGATGTGGACAGACAAGGCTTTAGGTTTTCAGTCTCTGTGACTCTCTCCATCAGTAGATGGGCTCCTTGTTCCCTCCCCACTCTGCTCCTGAGGGAGGACCTGGGTTCTTCACTCCATCTTCTTGACCTCCATAGAAGCACTGCAAGGACATTTGCTCATTTTTCCTGGCTATCCAGAGAGAGAGAGGCAATTTGCTGGAGTCACAGAATCATAGAATCACCGTTTTATGACTTCCTTCACTGTGGAAAAAATCTGGATAACTCCTTTTCCTCCTTTTTTTTCACTCTCTATTTCTCATTACAAAGTCCAGAAGAATAAAGATGCAAAACCTTTGGGAATGTTTCCAGTATCCAGGTGGGGAAAGCCAATGGACAAACACAACTTTCTGTGCTCAGAAAATGCAGTGATAGGAAGGCAGGTGGTTTCTGAAGAAATTGTTTGATTCAGCACTAATCAGCAAACAGTTAAATGGCTTCCCATCTGATTTCTACTTGACAAGAAATATATTATAATGAAAGAGCACCATAATGTTTATTATACAGCATATTTGCACAGCGGTGATTGAACTTTATTAAAATGCATCCATGTCAGAAAGCCTCTATTATGCACTTAACAGGGAAGGTTATGAATGTAAAAGAAAAACACTTTATTTTGTCTGGGAAAGGTTTTACTATGTTTGTATATAATCCCATAAACTTAAATCACGAACTGCAAATACACAATTTAAGGTAAACGTTCATCAACCCATATCAGCTCTTGTACATACAAGATGGGATGATCACAATACACTGAGAAGCCCTGTTCAAACTAATAAATAGGTCATCTTCACAAGCCGTTTTTAGGTCCCTCCAAAATATTGACAACAGTTACAAATAATTTTCACTTCTAGATTATCTCTTGATATTTTTCAAAAATATGCATGCAGCTACTAATGCAGCCAGAAGCCACCATAACAGACTTGTATCAAATATTGTCCAGGGACAACTGGTTTAACAGAAATGGTTCAACTTTATGTTGCATGCCTCTGATGGATTTCAATGTTTCCCTAGCCACTGGGCTGCAAGGGACCTCCTAGCCCACCTAATCTCGCACGTGGCACGGAGGGCTGCACCCACAGTCGTGTTTCAGTTTGAATCAGGAACGTGAACACAGAGCTTGTGAACCCAGCCTCCTGATGGTCCTTACTCACAACACTGTCATTCTCACTATGGAGCTGTCTGAGAGTAGCCAAAGTGGATCCCTTTCAGATGACACCAAACGGCTTGATGCTGCCTCGGTGCACAACCAGTGCACATCAACCATCAACGAGCACCCAGTCAGTGGGAAATAACTACAGCTAACTGAAGTTGTCGCCTTCCACTGAAATGTGTATAGGGAGGACATGGGATCCTCAGCACAAGGTCTTTTGCTTCTTAGAGAAGACCATAATGTGCCACATGCATTGTGCATATAAACATAGTCAGTGCCCTAAAATCCTGTTCATAAACATACCAAACATTGTCTGAAACTGTTGCTCAGGGTTATAGATCCACGCTGAAACCTCAGCTGTTTTGTACATGCTTTTCAGCTTTGCTTTAATAGTATCTTGTTTGACAAGTAATTAATGTCAAACATAATAACTACCAGCCACAAATACATCAGTATCATTGCTATTATTTTTACTGTTATTATTTTGATCATTGTTTTAATGATTGATTGAGTACATCCTAAATTTCATTGTGTGCCAAAAGAACTAGACACACTCTGCTATGATTTATATGCAATGTCATCCCAAGACAGATTTCTGCATTGTACATGTTGAAACAGCTCTTCAAAAATAAATGCGTTATCACTGTGTTGAGGAGTGAACTCGGTACCACATCACTGCCACTTTCCCAAGAGAATATTGGCAAAAACCACCACGGAGGTGCTAAACGTATCTTACAAATATATGGCATAAATTAAGATACACGTTGCTGTTGTGATAGAAGCTCAGAGGGCCCAGCATCACGCCTCAGAACAGAGGTAGCTAAGAGCAGAACAAGTAGAGGAATAAACACTGAGCACTACTTCTTTACGTGTTAGCCATGTGGAAAGGGGGCAAAACTCTAGGGCGGGCTGAGTGTTAGCTGCGTGCTTCTCCTTTCATCATTTACTGCTGAGATACCAAAGGTCTCTAAGATCAGTGTAAAGTTCCTGACTGAAGCAACTTCTGCAATTTTGAAATGTAGTTGGAAACTAAAATCAAGAAATGATCCAGAGAAAATGCACATTTACGTATTGTATCTACACTGGATTTTGTTTGCAAAGGAACCTCAGACCCTACCTTCAACAGTGCCTCCATTTTATATCCGCATCTCCTCCAGTCTGGCAACTGGAGAGAACGACAAAAATATTCCAGCTCTCCACTTTGGCAAAGGCACCTATATATAACAGCTGTCCAGAGTTATTACATGCCCAGAGCAAAGCAAACCTCCCCATTATAATGGTTTAACGTATAATATACACAGAGGTGAATTCTCAAAAGTCAAGCCAGGGTTATTCCAGCTGGCAAGTCTGAAATAATTAATTAATGGTAATAAGTGGGCTTGTGGAGAGACAGGAGGAGACTTTTTAATCCCAGGAATGAGGAAAAGACAATTGGCTTTACCTATGGGAAGTCTGTCCCAGCCAGGGCTACCCATAATGCTGGCCAGCAGAAAGGCCTAGCTGACATTTGGAAGAGGAAAGAGACAAAAAGCAATGGAAAGGAAAGGAAAGAGCAGACACTGGCTGAATGCCTGTCAGAGTTCAAGGAGCATCTGGATGATGCTCTTAGTCACATGGTTTACTTTTAGGTAGTCCTGCGACGAGCAGGGAGTTGGATTCAGTGATACTTATGGGTCCCTTCCAACTTGAGATATTCTATGACTGCGTGAATATATGAGGGGAAGTTTGTGACTTTGTAACTTTAGCCTGGCAGGCGGGGAGGAAAATGTAGCAGGGCGCTGACGGGAACAGATGTGACAAAAGCTTTATTAGACATTTCTTCAAAATATCAGGGGGTGTTGTTTCGCCCTTGCCTCCCATCCACCCCCTCCCAAATCAATCTAAGTCCAAGGCTAACACCCAGAGCACTTACCCTTCTAAACCAAACATTCAGGAATGCGGAAGGGACATTCTGCTTACCCAATTACAGTTGCAATTGACTTATAAATGTCTACCTCTACCCAAAATCTAAGTTTGGATATAGTATGATACACACTGTGTGAAAAAAAAAGATCAAGATATCAGCATTTCTCACCTTTGGTACAGAATTGGTATGTAAATCTGCAGCAGGGGCAGTGAACTTTGAAGACATTGGGGGATGAGAAGGAGTTCCTGTAACAAGAATATACAAGATTACTGTTATTTGGTGTCCACTATGGCATGAACACGGCAAAAGCCATGCAGGAATAAAGCTAGATATAATTTAATATTGTGAGCCAAACTCCAGCTAACTTGTTGGGATAACATGGCAAGGTCTTTTTAGTAGGGGGGGAGCTTGCAGGGGTGACTTCTGTGAGAAGACACCAGGAGCTGCCCCCATGTTGAACAGAGCCAGTTCCAGCTGGCTCCAAGATGGTCCTGTTGCTGGCCAGAGCTGAGCCCATCAGCGACACTGGTGGCACCTCTGTAATAATGCATTTAAGAAAGGATAAAAAATGGCATGCAACAGGAGCTGGGAAAGAGGATTGAGAAAATGTGAGAGAAACAGCCCTGCAGACACCAAGATCAGTGAAGAAGGGAGATGAGGATGTGCTCCAGGTGCCAGGGCAGAGATTCTCCTGCAGCCTGTGGAGAAGACAATGGTGATGTAAGTTGTCACCCTGCAGCCCATGGAGGACCACAGTGGAGCACATATCCACCCTGCAATCCATGGAGGACCCCATGCCACAGCAGGTGGATGTGCCCTGAGGGAAGCTGCAGCCTGTGGAGACCCCACGCTGGAGCAGGCTCCTGGCAGGAGCTGTGGCCCCATGGAGATGACCTCATGCAGGAACAGGTTTTTCTGGCAGGAACTGTGACCCCGTGGGGGATCCACACTGGAGCACTCCATTCCTGAAAGACTGTGCCATGNAGAGAACGACAAAAATATTCCAGCTCTCCACTTTGGCAAAGGCACCTATATATAACAGCTGTCCAGAGTTATTACATGCCCAGAGCAAAGCAAACCTCCCCATTATAATGGTTTAACGTATAATATACACAGAGGTGAATTCTCAAAAGTCAAGCCAGGGTTATTCCAGCTGGCAAGTCTGAAATAATTAATTAATGGTAATAAGTGGGCTTGTGGAGAGACAGGAGGAGACTTTTTAATCCCAGGAATGAGGAAAAGACAATTGGCTTTACCTATGGGAAGTCTGTCCCAGCCAGGGCTACCCATAATGCTGGCCAGCAGAAAGGCCTAGCTGACATTTGGAAGAGGAAAGAGACAAAAAGCAATGGAAAGGAAAGGAAAGAGCAGACACTGGCTGAATGCCTGTCAGAGTTCAAGGAGCATCTGGATGATGCTCTTAGTCACATGGTTTACTTTTAGGTAGTCCTGCGACGAGCAGGGAGTTGGATTCAGTGATACTTATGGGTCCCTTCCAACTTGAGATATTCTATGACTGCGTGAATATATGAGGGGAAGTTTGTGACTTTGTAACTTTAGCCTGGCAGGCGGGGAGGAAAATGTAGCAGGGCGCTGACGGGAACAGATGTGACAAAAGCTTTATTAGACATTTCTTCAAAATATCAGGGGGTGTTGTTTCGCCCTTGCCTCCCATCCACCCCCTCCCAAATCAATCTAAGTCCAAGGCTAACACCCAGAGCACTTACCCTTCTAAACCAAACATTCAGGAATGCGGAAGGGACATTCTGCTTACCCAATTACAGTTGCAATTGACTTATAAATGTCTACCTCTACCCAAAATCTAAGTTTGGATATAGTATGATACACACTGTGTGAAAAAAAAAGATCAAGATATCAGCATTTCTCACCTTTGGTACAGAATTGGTATGTAAATCTGCAGCAGGGGCAGTGAACTTTGAAGACATTGGGGGATGAGAAGGAGTTCCTGTAACAAGAATATACAAGATTACTGTTATTTGGTGTCCACTATGGCATGAACACGGCAAAAGCCATGCAGGAATAAAGCTAGATATAATTTAATATTGTGAGCCAAACTCCAGCTAACTTGTTGGGATAACATGGCAAGGTCTTTTTAGTAGGGGGGGAGCTTGCAGGGGTGACTTCTGTGAGAAGACACCAGGAGCTGCCCCCATGTTGAACAGAGCCAGTTCCAGCTGGCTCCAAGATGGTCCTGTTGCTGGCCAGAGCTGAGCCCATCAGCGACACTGGTGGCACCTCTGTAATAATGCATTTAAGAAAGGATAAAAAATGGCATGCAACAGGAGCTGGGAAAGAGGATTGAGAAAATGTGAGAGAAACAGCCCTGCAGACACCAAGATCAGTGAAGAAGGGAGATGAGGATGTGCTCCAGGTGCCAGGGCAGAGATTCTCCTGCAGCCTGTGGAGAAGACAATGGTGATGTAAGTTGTCACCCTGCAGCCCATGGAGGACCACAGTGGAGCACATATCCACCCTGCAATCCATGGAGGACCCCATGCCACAGCAGGTGGATGTGCCCTGAGGGAAGCTGCAGCCTGTGGAGACCCCACGCTGGAGCAGGCTCCTGGCAGGAGCTGTGGCCCCATGGAGATGACCTCATGCAGGAACAGGTTTTTCTGGCAGGAACTGTGACCCCGTGGGGGATCCACACTGGAGCACTCCATTCCTGAAAGACTGTGCCATGGAAAAGACCCATGCTGGTGCAGTTCTTGAAGAACTGCAGCCCGTGTTAAGGACCCACATTGGAGAAGTTGGTGAAGGACTGTGTCCTGTGGGAAGAACCCACGCTGGAGCAGGGGAATGAGGAGGAATGAGCAGCAGAGATGATGTGTTATGGACTGACCACAGCCTCCATTCCCTGTCCTTCTGTGCTGCTTGTGGGGAGGAGGTAGATGAGCTAAGAGGGAAGTTGAACTTTGGAAGAAGTGGGGGTGGGGGAGGTGGTTTTAGTTTTGTTTTTCTTTCTCACTATCCTATTGTGTTATTAATTGGCAAAAATGTAAATTCATCTTCCCCAAGTGGAGTCTGCTTTGCCTGTGGCAGTAATTGGTGAATGATCTCCCCCTCCTTATCTTGACTCACGAGCTTTTCCATCTTATTTTCTTCCCTTGTCCTGTTGAGAAGGGGGAGCGATGGAGTGACTTGGTGAGCACTTGGTGGCCAGCAAAGGTCAACCCAGCACACTAACAAATATGAAAGGAGCCCATCTAAGAGCCAGTAGAACCAATTTGTCCAGGTTTACTTAGTTTTCCTTTTATTTTTTATAACTGCTACATTTTACAATACTACATGCTCTTGAAATCTTTCCACTGCACTTATTTCTTCACAATTTATTTGCTAGAGAGAAAGTGATGTATGCCTGGATTATAGACTACACAATAATTTTATGTCATTAAGTGTTTGATTAAACTTTTTGATAATAATGTGGTTATAAATGCAAGTGGTGGGTAACGATTTGGTGGAGATTTACATTCGCTTTTGAAGAGTCTTTGTGCGTAAGGACTAGAATTTATAATGCCTTAGTCATTTACCAGTAAAATCATCGTTCACTGTCTTTTTTTTTTTCCTTTTTTTTTTGTTCTTTTGTGTTGTTGATGGTGAATTTTTTTGGTTTTACAGACCAGCTGCAAAATATTGCCTAAATTGACTATTGTATGGGAATTCAGTACTCCCACCTTTGGCCCCAGAAGATATTTGGAAGAACAAAGACTTTTAAAAAAAAACAAACCCATGACTAAAACTAAATTCACCTGCAAAGAACTTTGATGTATTCTAAATACTTTCGAAGGACCATACTCCAGAAAATCCAACATGTTCTGAAGAGTTCAGGCCAAGCACAAGTCCTTCACAAAGTATTGTGAACTCTTGTAATGCAATTGTTCGATATGTTGTCCAAAATGCCTCTATTGAGAAGCAGTTTGATAATATGTGATTCACCATCTTAGACTCACTTGGCATGTGTTCTGTGTTCCACCGCTCCTCTGGAATGTATCCCTGATTTTCACTGCCATGCCTTTGCCTGTTTTCCAAATAGCCATGTTTTTTCTTCTCAGCTGAAACTTTTCTAGAAGTAAAAAGGTCTGATATTAGAACTTCATTATGATTTGAGAACCTTTGGGCAGTAGGCTACAGAGAAGAAATTATATGTCTTACTTCAGAAAAAAGAGATGCAAAACCTATCTGGGCCTTCCAAGTAATTAGCTAGTACAAATCTTGTCCCATGTAAGTATTACCTCTGAAATTCTGTTTAGAAAGTTTCCATTAGCTGCATTATCAGAAAGCAGGAAAACAAAGTGAGCAGTCTTCAAAGAGTGAAGACTCTGTTCCAGATCATAGGATTGGTAGGAAATGAATTTTGATCTGAATAATAATAATTCTGAATTACAGGATATTCAGTGGTCCAATAATGGAACACCATCTAGGTCACTTATGACAGCCCATAATTTGTGTGATTTGAGCACCCCCACCCTCACCCCCCCAAAAAAAAAAGCATGTTCATAGAATCATAGCATCATAGAATGGTTAGAGTTGGAAGGGACCTTGAAGATCATCTAGTTCCAATCCCCTGCCATGGGCAGGGACATCTTCCACTAGACCTGGTTGCTCAAAGCCCCATCCAACCTGGCCTTGAACACTTCCAGGGATGGGGCATCCACAGCTTCTCTGGGCAACCTGTTCCAGTGCCTCACCACCCTCAGAGTAAAGCATTTCTTCCTAATATCTAATTTAAATCTCCCCTCTTCCAGTCTGAAGCCATTACCCCTCGTCCTATCACTACACTCCCTGCTAAAGAGTCCCTCCCCATCTTTCCTGTAGGCCCTCTTTAGGTACTGGAAGGCTGCATGTTATCTCACATCACTATGGTTAACTCCCAAGTGATTCATCTGTACCCTCTGAAGTTAACCTTTCACTTTGAAATTTACTTTACAAGAGAGCATAGCCACAATGAAGTTAACAGAACTTCCTTGGTTAAAGTTACAGTCTCTGAGTTTGGAGAATGGTGACCTACATAGCTGCACAGCCAGAAAAGAGTGCCTTTTTACTCAAAACTCTTATGCTAGAAGAGGTGCTACTGTTCATCTGTTCCTGCTGTGGACTCCTCTCTGTAATAGTCCCAGGTCCATCTTTGCCTAGGTTTCTGGTGTGGTAAGCACAAATTGATGGCAGAACTATGACAGCCTAGGGATTTGTAGGGGAAGGAGGAAATATTCTCCATTGGCAATATTTGTAGAAACTGCTGCATTTACCTTTTTATGTTTAGTAGGAACTACTTTGCAGGCCCATAGAGCTTCAGATGAGCATTACTGATGCACACATAAATCTGACGAGCCAGCTGTGACTACGTGGCTTTTTTAGGAAATAAACATGTTAGATACCACTAAGAAACCTGTCATGGTTGCTAGAAGACGAGAGCAATTGTTTAGGAATACCACCTCCACATGTTACATGATACTTTACTATCTATTTTATCTGATCCTTAGATCTCAACAAACTCAGTGTAGTAGCCAAATTGAAAGCAGCTACAAAAAAGTGTGGGAGGTACAGAAAGATAGCCAGCCAAGCCAAAAGTAAACATGGGAAGTAAAACAATACATCCTTGGTCTCACCACTTCTTTGCTAATACTACAACAGAGCTTACAAAATCTGGACAATCATTCCTTTCTCTGCAGGTAGTTTCCCCCAAGAAAAAAACCTCCAAACCTACAAAATACATATTTGTAAATAATTGCTGTGATTTTAGTGTCATTGTTTCCACATGCTAAAACTTTGCAGAACTGTCAACACTGGCTTTCTAAGTCCAAGCTGAGCCATAGAGCCTGAACTCATCCCAGTGCTTAAGTATCTGCTTAAGCATTTGCTTAAATTTCAAAGTGTAAGCAACGTTTATGAAGTCAGTGCGACAACTCATGTTTAAAGTTAATGGGAAAATAGGAACTGTACTCTGCTGAGATCTAAAACCACACGTTCTGTCATGAAGATATAATTGTATTTGCCCAGAGTAGTTTCAAAGACATAAGAGGAAAGTAATGTTATGCCCTATTCCGGATCTGTTCAGGCGGTCTGAAAGAAAGCAGTGTGCAGACCCACATCAGCAAGGCAGGGTCCTGGTAAGGACATGGACCCACCTGTACCAGTCCCACCTGCTGGGTAGATGCTTCCCTGCATGTTCAATTGATTTTGCCTTAGCAGTGTTGACCCTTAGAATCACAGAATCATAGAGTCACATAGGTTGGAAGAGACCTTTAAGATCATCAAGCCCAACCATCAACCCAACACTGCCAAAAACCACCACTAAACCATGTCCATCAGCACCATGTCTACCCATCTTTTAAATACCTCCAGGAAGGGCAATTCCACCACTTCCCTGGGCAGCTTGTTCCAATGTTTGATAACCCTTTCGGTGAAGAAATTTTTCCTAATAGCCAATCTAAACCTCCCCTGGCGCAACTTGAGGCCATTTCCTCTCATCCTATCTCTTGGGAGAAGAGATGTTGAAGAGGGCTTTTGGCAGAACCAAGTCAGAATCCAAGCAAAAAGACTTTGTAGCACTTTCTTCTCAGCAAAACCGATATGCAATTTGTACCTCCCTTGTCCTGCTCATTTAGTCCTGCCCTATTTATATAGTTGCCGCTAGTGAAATGATCAATTTAGCATTTCAAACTCAGAAACCACGTGGAAGTTTACTAGTATGGCATGGCATAATTAGCACCATTTCCTCAAGAGAAAATAGTGTTTACCTGGTTTCCTTATTTTGTTTTGTATCAATAAAGTACTGCGTAAATGGAAATCTGTCAACAGACCTTCGCACAATTTCCCCACAAGAGGCCGTTAATGAAGCTCAGTCTTAGTGAGTATGAGGCAAAGTGGTGTAACATTTTGCAAATTCATTAAGAGACGGGGAATTAAAAGCCCCACAAGCATAGGCAGAGTATGAATTTATGATACTCCCTAGAAACTTAGAAAAAATAACTCCAAGTAACCCCACTGACGTTGCTGTCACAGCCACACTGGTGCCGATAAATGGGATCTTAATGCTGATAACCATCAGCTCATGATTTTTAATGTTTTCCAACTCAATACAATAACGTGCCAACCAACAGCTTTGTGCTCAAGTGCACCTGATAATCACTTGATTAAGTGTTGACGCTCACCGTGGGGGCAGCTTCATTTATTTATTTAATTTTTAGCAGCCTAACGGTAACGAACCTTAAAAGAGACGGGGAGACGGTCTAATTTGCCTGCCAATCTATCCCAATTAGCTTGCGGCAAGGCTTCTGGCCGGGAAGGTCCGGGGATCCCAGCCACCCCCCGCCGCCGCGGCAGGCAGCTCCATCAGAGCTGCTGGGCTCGCAGTGACCCCCTGTGGCGGCGCGGGCCATCGCCCGGCACGCTGCGGGCAACCAGCCTGCGGCCGGCGGGGCTCCTTCCCTGCCTTCCCCGGGGCACCTGGGGCTACAGGCAGGTTTTAAGTGTTTGCTTTCCCCGTCAGCTTCAGTAGGAGTGTATTTTCAGGTTGTAGTTTCACTGCTTGCTGAATCAGAGACGTAGCGTTTGCAGGATTTTCACAGAATCATAGAATTGTTTTGGCTGGAAGAGACCTTTAAGATCAAGTCCAACCATTAACCTAGCACTGCCAAGTTACCACTAAACCATGTCCCTCAGCACTACATCTACATATCTTTTAAATACCTTCAGGGATGGTGACTCAACCACTTCCCTGGGCAGCCTGTTCCAAGGCTTGACAACCCTTTCAGTGAAGAAATTTTTCTGAATATCCGATCTAAACCTCCCCTGGTGCAACTTGAGCCCATTTCCTCTTGTTCTATCACTTGTTACTTGGGAGAAGAGACCGCCCCCCACCTTGCTACAACCTCCTTTTTGGTAGTTGTAGAGAGCGATGAGGTCTCCCCTGAGCCTCCTTTTCTCCAGGCTAAACAACCCCAGTTCCCTCAGCTGCTCCTCATAAGACTTGCTCTCTAGGCCCTTCACCAGCTTCGTTGCCCTTCTCTGGACACACTCCAGCACCTCAATGTCTTTCTTGTAGTGAGGGGCCCAAAACTGAACACAGTATTTGAGGTGGTGCCCCACCAGTGCTGAGTACTGGGGGACAATCACTTCCCTAGTCCTGCTTGTCACACTATTTCTGATACAAGCCAGGATTTTGATTATTTTCACTGAGTTTATTGTGGGAACAGAGTTCTCAACCTGCTGTGAACTGTGACCCTCGCTTTTCACCCCTAAAGTCAGTCCTTTTCCCTGCATACTGGCTCCCCTTCCACTGCTGTGCACACAGGAATAGGCAAGGTCACACAGCAGGGCAGCACCCACGTATCCTGGGAGTGCTGGGCGGTGGGCCATGAAACTGGCACATCCCTCTCACCATCCTGCAGCAGCCTGAAAGAGTTCAGTTAAAAGGAAAAGTTCTCCCACCTCATCCAGCTTACCTTATTTCATTTTGATACGTAGACCCTGGGGGAAAAAAAAAAAGGAATGTGTTTAAAATGTAGGAAAATAAAATGTGACCTACTAGAGAGCTCCTCTTAGAGCATGCATTGTGTTCCAGCTACCACAGGGGCATGTCTCCTCCATGTTTACAAAACGGTGTGACACGCCTCTAGGACAGCTTACACAGAAATTGGAAATTACGCACACAGCACTGAAGGTATGCTTCAGCAAAGGCGCTCAGCATAGGAACTAAACGCCACTGAAAGTTAACGTACTCCTGAAAAACACAACCCCCTTGTAGTTAATGTGAATGGCTGACATTGATTACTTTGGAACTGATTTATAAGAGAAACAGCAAGGTGACAGTAAGGAGGATCTTAACCAGGTCATGGTTACGAGCAGGATCTGTCTGCTCACACTTCAACTTACACGTCTTTGCACAGCACCAGAGCTGACACGTCTAGGAGATTTATATCTAGTTGAAGATACTTTCTAATGTATAGGCCAATTGCGAAGGTCCACTTACCTTTCTTCTTTAGACAACAGCAGCGTACGACAACCGCAATAATAATAATCAGCAGAATAATACCAACAAGTGAAAGCACAACTGCAAGTACAATAACCCACGTGCTTCTGCTGTCTTCACTGTAATCATTTTCTGTGAAATTAAATGGAGAAACATTGTACTATCGGAGCCTCAAAACATCCTTTTCAGAATATTTACCTTTTCTGTGAGAAGCTATTAACAGCTTGTTGATTATTTAACAAGGAGTCTGTGTTTTCCAAATGACAGACTCTGTATTTATGGATGATGCCCAAGAATTTAAAATGTTTCCAAATGCAAATTTTTTATTGCAACTGTAACTTTTCCCATAGCTACTTCTCTTCTGAAAAACATAGGGTTGCAATCTTCCAACCTAAACTTTATTTTGTAGATATGCTGGGCCTCCCAACATCCTTAGGAGATATTTGGGGTTGGAGAGAGGGGTTAAGATTCAGTTTAGATGTCTATACTGCAGATATTATGTGCCTTGCCTAGCCGCTCTTGTCAGTGGAGAGAAAATAGCTATTTTGGGTTACAATTCATTTGGCCAGATGTGTATGTGTCCCTTTAAGATGACCAGCTCTGAAGAAGTGTCCATTTCTCCCCACAGATTACAGCGACAGTCTTAGGCGACTAGTACAGATGGAGATCTCTAGCCTGTAGATATGATTTTCTGATTAATCTCATCTTGAGACTTCTCTCACTGATTTCAGCAGATATTTGATTTTTGTAGGGCATCTGTTATCCACTTGAAGAGCAGCGAAGAGCAAAACCTGTCAAGAGTAACACTGTTTGGGAATATGCAGCTACTAAACCATCTTCACTACTGACTTTCTCACATCAACTTATTCCTTTGTCTTTGCTGTAATCTACAGAGTTAAATTAGGTGGTTTAAAAATAATTCAGTGTCTTGCTGAAATCGGTTGCTATGACCAAACAGTTTTCCTACAGAGCTCCCACGTGCACAGAATTTTAAAAATACCTCGTATTTCTCATGTAGCTGGATGCACAAGGAAGATGTTGGTTCTGATTGTCACATCATCCATCCCTTTGGTTTTGAACAACAATTCCAGAAGCACCTCTAATCTGGCTACCCTTTGAAAAACAGTCCCAAAACAACTTTGACAGTTGTTTAGAAACAAGCTTTCAATCTAAATTACAGGTGTGAGACACATCTAATCTTGACAAAACCCATTCTGTTGCACTGGGTTTATGGTTGTTATTTCCTCATTAGAGGTCCCAGTTAACGACTGCATGGCCACATTTAGCTGACAGCCTCTGGAAAAGGTACCGCAGCAATGCAGGTGAGTGGCAGCTGTGCAGTGTCAGGGCTATTCCCCTGATGTGTGAACCAGACTACCTGCTGGTTTACCTATGGCAGGGAATAAAGTAAATCCTTTTTATCTACAAATTTGCCTGGGCGTATGTTCGGTGTTTGGAGGTTTCAGACTGTGAAGACACAGGACCAGTGCCTCCTACAAAGCTTGAATCTCTGTTATGAGTCTGCATTCTCCAAAGCTCAGGTCATTATGATTAACCAATTTGTTCGTCTTCTATAATCCTAATGCTCAATCAGCATGTTTTGAATTTCTTCTGACTATTAGAGAAAACAGGCACTCAGTAACCTGCAAACTAGTAGTTAACTCTGTAGGCTGTAATCAGTTGTGATTACAATTGATGATGAACTTGTTCATAATATTTTTATCTAGAAGTACTGCAACAAATATCTGTATTTTATCATATTTTGTTCCATAAAGCATGCCACAGGAATTTCAAGATGCCTAAAATATGAAAGACAGCTATTTAGCTGCAGGGGAAAGCTTAACCTTAATGTGAAGGGAGGAGCTAAACACACCTGCACTGGCCCATACCTCCAGGCTGGCTGCTACACCGAGGTATTTTGCTCCCTGTCAGGTTCAGGTTACATGCCAAAAGAGGATCTACAGACTTGAAGGGAGAAGGACAGGATACAACACAAACACTCCCAGCACTTCAGCATTGTAGTTTCTCCCCAGTTTTGGAGGATGAGGAAAGAAACTGGATCTGGGACCAGCAGATATGAATGCAGGAGCTGCCAGGTCAACACGCAAGTAGGGGTGCAAGAGAGGGGCACCAGGGCACGAGGGCATTAAACCCCTTTTAACCTCATTAGTAAATCCACACCAAGTTACATGAGGTGCTTAGTGTGGACAAAGACACTTCCTCATTCTATACAGCCCATCCTCTGCTGTTATCTGCACCTCTGGCTCCTCCAAAAGCTGCCCAAAAATTTACTTGGCCTAAGTATCTGCAGAAAGGGGGATTTTCCCTGGCACATGCTGGTGATCGAGGAGAGATGAGAGACCGGTAAAAGCTGTCACTTCTGGGACACTGTGGAGCTTTCTGACTAGCTCAAAAAGCAAAGGAAGATCAGGCTCATAGCCGATTCCCTATCTTCAACTTCTGCAGGTCAAAGGCCACATGAAGTCAACACTGAAGCCAAAGAGATCTTGGGCCCAGCTAAGGGACTCTGCCGTGGACTCCGTTTCCCAGTAACAGCTCTGTGAATGCATCTGCTGGGATAACTCCATAGGAGTTCCCAAATCTGAGGCTCAGCCAAACACCACTGTGAGTGAGGTGGCTCTGGAGAAGGAGTGACTGACATAAAAATGCACCACCTTGTACACAAAGGTCTGAGACTAAGACTGATCTAGAGATGCAGGAAGGTAGGACATTCGTTGACCAGGAGATGGCTGGCTGAAGAGGGCTCAGATTTTTGGTTGCAGTTCTTGTGAATGGACAGGTATTGCTTGTGAGGGATACAGAGGAACTCAATTCCTCAAGCTTTTAAATCAAGCCTGAAATTGATATTACAGTAGTTTTGGGAAGAACTCCTTAGATGTTTGAAGCTAGTCATATTCCTTCCTGACAACAGCTAGCTAAGGCTGAGTCTGTATATGAAAAGTAAGAAAAGCGCTGAGATTTCCAGTGTGATATATACATTATATATCTTCCTCTGTCATAAATGCCATGTCTTTATTTCATTCTAATCATTTAAAGACTTCATATTTTCATATCCTGACAAATTTTGAGTGGTTGCTGCTGCACAATGATTTTTCCAAAGAGAAATGAATGATGGTCCTATACAATCACTGATTATACACTAATTGTGCTTCATGACATCTGTTTTTCTCCTCTTCTGATTTACAATGAGTAGCTATGGAAACTGAGGGTGGATACCTCAGTACTTCACAAATGAGTAGGCAGGGTAATTTATTAATTTCCTCAGGAAAGTTCTGTTTTGCTTAGTCAGTAATTAGGATCAATGTGACTACAAAAAAGTCCTATTAAGAATGGTGAAATGACCTTTTTCAACTGCATTACAAAGCAAGTACTTCTGAAGAAGGCTTGCTAATAATGACTCATACTTAAAATAAAAGGCACAGTTACTCAACCTCTTCAGTTGTTTATATGTTGAAACTTCTATACCAAACCCCTCATCAATCCACTATAAGAATGTCTTTGTATGTGCTGTGTTCACTCATTAAAGAAGAAGAATCAGTAAATCAAGAGAAGCTGTCAACATGATTATAGACGTTCATGATGCTCACCACATTGTAAAAAGAAATGTAGATTCAAGGCTCTACTCTGTACAGAAGACAGCTGGGGATGCATAGGCCCACTGCAAAAAACTCCGTNGAGAAGAGAAGGCTGAGGGGAGACCTTATTGCTCTCTACAACTACCTGAAAGGAGGTTGTAGTGAGATGGGAGCTGATCTCTTCTCCCAAGTAACTAGCAACAGGACAAGAGGAAACGGGTTCAAGTTGCGCCAGGGGAGGTTTAGGCTAGACATTAGGAAAAAATTTTTCACTGAAAGAGTTATCAAGCATTGGAACAGGCTGCCCAGGGAGGTGGTTGAGTCACCATCCCTAGAGATGTTTAAAAGTTGTGTAGATGTGGTGCTTAGAGACATGGTTTAGTGGCAGACCTGGTAGAGTAGGGTCAATGGTTGGACTAGATGATCTTAAAGGTCTTTTCCAACCTAAACGATTCTATGATTCTACGATTCTAATCTATGCCTTTCCCATACCACAGGATAAGGCTAATAAAAGGGATGTCACTGTAGAGTGAACTCTGTCACCGTAGGAGGGAGCATACCTATACCCAGTAACCTCAGCTCCCTGCCATGCAATTAGTCCTTCAAGTTTAGTTTGGCTTGAGGCTACTCTACCTGACAGTTGAGACTCTTGGCTAGTCCCAACAGAGGGATGGTTTGATATTGTCTCCCTCATCTGCATTAAACATTGCTAAGCCACAGGAGATGCTTCCTTTTACTTGCTCTTACTGTGTTACGGTTTGGAAAAGAAAAACATTTTTCACACGATTCTGTTGGATTGTGAGTTAGAACTGTAGTGATAGTCCCACTTGCTTTGTTCCACACTGGCAGCACAGACCAGATAAAATCACCCTTTTCCTCATCGACCTCCTGGTACTGTGAATGTGTTAAATTCCGGAATTTTATTTTCATAGGATGTCAATGAGGCCAAAGATCAGCAGCATTACAGAAAATGCTGACAATCTTAACAAAAATATTTAGGGTTATCAAAGATCTTGCTAACTGTTCTTGAGAGATTTTCCCAACATCCATGCTTGGATTAAGGCAACCTTGAATTTCCCTAAATAAAAGGCAATAAAAAACAATAAAATGCACTGTCCAAAGAATTCCATATATGTTGCTGCAGGACACTTTTTATCTTCCTCTAAGATGTGAAAGAGACCATGCTAGGAAGAGGAAAGCAAGCCCAGTGGCTCTTTTATCCAAACAGACTGTGGGATAAGGCCCATGAATATGCAGCTTCTCTTGATGACCCGATTCTTGTTCTGTAATGGGTGACTTCAGGAGGGCCAACTTTGATCTCTTCAAGAAACTGCTTGGAGAAATCCCATGGATTAGGGCTCTAGAGGGTAGGGGGGCTCAAGAGAGCTAGTTGATATTCAAGTATCACTTCCTCCAAGCTCAGGATCGGTGCATCCATAAGAGCAAGAAATCAGGCAAGGGAAGCAGGAGACCTGCATGGCTGAGCAGGGAGCTTCTGAAAAAGCTCAAGTGGAAGAAGGAATTTTACACTGAGTGGAAGAAGGGACTGACCACTTGGGAAGATTAGAAGAATGCTGCCAGAGTACGCAGCGACGAAACGAGGAAAGCCAAGGCCTCCTTGGAATTAAATATGTCAAGGTGAACAGGAAGGGTTTCTTCAAGTACATCGGAGGCAAAAGGAAAATTAGAGAAAATGTGGGCCCACTGTTGAATGAGACAGGGGCCATGGTGACAGATGATGCAGAGAAGGCGGAATTACCGCATGCTTTCTTTGCTTCAGTCTTTACTGCTCAGGCCAACCCTCAGGAGTCCCAGACTTTACAGGTAACAGAGAAAGTCTGGAGGAAGGAGGACTTTTCCTTGGTTGAGGAACTGGACATCCACAAGTCCATGGGTCCTGATGGGATGCACCTGCAAGTGCTGAGGGAGCTGGCAGAAGTCACTGCTGGGCTGCGCTCCATCATGTTCGAAAGGTCCTGGAGAACAGGACCTGAAGACTAGAGGAAAGCCAATGTCACTCCAGTCTTCAAAAAGGGCACGAAGGAAAACCCAGGAAACTAAAGGCCAGTCAGCCTCACCTCCATCCTTGCAAAGATGATGGAACAGCTCATTCTGAGTGTCATCTCAAAGCATCTGGAGGAAAAGAAGGTTATCAGAAGTAGCCAACATGGATTCACCAAGGGGAAGTCATGTCTGACTAATCTGATAGCCTTCTATGATGCAATGACTGGACGCATAGATGAGGGGAGGGCAGTGGACGTTGTCTACCTTGACTTCAGCAAGGCTTTTGACACCGTCTNCTGGAGTACTGTGTCCAGTTCTGGGCTCCCCAGTTCAAGAAGGACAGGGAACTGCTGGGGAGGGTACAGCAGAGGGCTACAAAGATGATTAGGGGGCTGGAGCATCTTTCTTATGAGGAAAGGCTGAGGGACTTGGGTCTGTTTAGCCTGGAGAAGAGAAGACTGAGGGCGGGATGTCATCAATGCTTATAAATCCTTAAAGGGAGGGTGCCAGGAGGATGGCACCAGTCTTTTTTCAGTGGTGCCCAGTGATAAGACAAGAGGTAACGGGCACAAACTTGAACGTAGGAAGTTCCATCTAGACATGAGGAGGAACTTCTTTACTTTGAGGGTGGCAGAGCACTGGAACAGGCTGCCCAGAGAGGTTGTGGAGTCTCCGACTCTGGAGACATTCAAAACCCACCTGGACGCCATCCTGTGCAACCTGCTCTAGGCGACCCTGCTCTGGCAGGGAGGTTGGACTAGATGACATCCAGAGGTCCCTTCCAACCCCAGTGATTCTGTGATTCTGTAAATACACTACATACAAAGATTTTCTTATAGCACATTGGTGATAGATAGACAGTATAGAAGTTCCTACATATAAATACTGCCATCTGCAATTAGGTGCCAGCCTCGGTGCAGCCCACCATTCTACAACAGCTCCATCACATCACGTCACTGTTCATATAGAGAACTTTCTATTTGCACCTGAAGTGTTAGTACAGAATCTATTCTGGGTTATGTGCAGTAACTGGGAGTAAAATCCAGGGTTTTTTTCCAAGTCAGTGAAAAAAATGGCATTGAATATTAAGGAGAACTATTTCACCTGAGGGTTTGGCTTTAAGTAAATGAGGTCTAGCAAATTATGTTAACATGGCAGGCATGGCCTAATCAGGAATATTTAAGATCTAAATTCATTAGATGTTTACTTGGCCAAGGAGCAAAGGCCAGTTTTCTTAGCAGTGAATCCACAGTAGGAGTCAGTGGCAGATATACTGCTTCATTTGTCTCACTCAGTCCTAAGTTGGACTTAGTGGTTCGTTAGACTTGTACCAGTCCTCCCACAGATGTGAATTTCACACTACCTATGAATCAGGTTGTGACTACTGGGTCTTAATTCTATCGCCTTTGCACATCTCATAGCATTTCATTTGAAAATAAGACTTTTCAAAATAAAACAAAGCAAAACAAAACAAAAAGCACAGTTCTGAGTATAGGCAGTACAGTACAGGCACTACAGTACAGGCAAAGTACAACAAATATTCACTTACCTATAGTAGAGTTGACAAAAATACAAGTTACAGTTGCTTTCTGGGGGTTAGGGAGTGCTTCTATGTCAGCTAAACAAGTCAAAATCTCAGTGTCCGTCAGAGTCAAAGTTAGGATGCTCAGGGCATTGTGGAGGCCATTAGATCCTTGACTTTGCTGAGTAACATAGCTCGACTTATCAATGAAAGAGTCATTTGTCATCCAGGTAATGTCTGGAGCTGGAACCCATCCCAAGGCTTCACAAACAATTTCAACTGTTTTGTTCTCTTTTACTGTTAAGGTGCTATTTTTGATGAATAAAGATCCATTAACTGTAGGAGGGAAAAGATGTTTTGTTCCTTCAGAATATTTGGCTGCATTGCTTTTGTGCTGATAGTTTTAAATCTTATCTTGCTACCCAGAAATAACTATACCTTGAGATATCAAGTCAAAACCAATCATTACTAACACAGGTATACCATATGGATGATATAAACATGCGGATATTGCAACTTCACAGACACATTGTCCAGAATGTCTAAAGCACTAGTCTCAGCTTTCAGTACCTTTCCAATAAAAAGCAGGAAATTATACTTTTTAGCTGATCTATTTCCAGCTGAAGGACAACATAATGAAATAACAGGATTTCTCTCTAAGTTTTAAGTATGCTTGGGTTATATCAGGAAAGGTTTATCAGTAGATAATGACATGTTCTCATTGCATGAAGCACCTCTTTGACAAATGGAGAGTGTCTGGTGGTTAGATCTTGCTTTACTGGCTGTACTCTGTCGCTACCGATACTCCAGAGAGGAGGAAGAGGTCTTATATACAGGGGCTTGATATGCAGGAACTTTTTGTTCCTTGGAAATGGTGACTTGCAACAGCAATCCTATGAAGACTCTCACCTTGTGTCTCAAGGGCTTTACTTCTACACACCATTAAATCAAACTCAAATAGGCTGGATACAGACTGATTCCTGAGTCAGAAAGCAGGAGGGAGATCTGCCCTAAAGACAGCAGAAGGTCCACGTACAAAGATGTGCATAGGGGTAATCCCTACTGCTTGTAATCAAAAGATAATTTTTGACTGACTGCTGGTAGGCCTGATACAGCCTTCAGGCACTTTAATGCAATCCAATAAAGAGTAAGAGATGTAAGAGGAAAAACCGAGGGCAGTTACAACCTTTGTCAATGGCACTCTGAGTGTGACTCTGAAACCTGCTCTGACAGTAAAATTAAGACAAGGACAGGAGGCAAAGGATGGTAAATGAGAGCATGTACTTCTTCACAGGGATAATTTGAGCAATTCATCAGAGGATTACTTTAAGTGCAGTGGAATAAAATAGGTTTCTACCGGTGGCTATACACACCTTGAACAGATAGAAACGCAAAACTGCTCTTGCCAGTTTGCTGGATGCTGCACTCAATTTTTCCAGAGTCACTCAGCTGGGTGTTGTGGATGATTAGCTCTGAGGTAAACTCATTGTCACTTGTATAATTTTGAGAGGTGAAGCGGTCTGATGTTTCAAGAGCTCCTTGAGAACTGATTATAGTGAGGACAGGATTTCCATTGGACAGCCAAATGAGGATTACCCATCCTACCGACACAGTGCAATTAAACCGGGCTTCTGAACCAGCAAGGACTGTTGCATTAGTAGGACCATTTATAATAGAGTAACAAAAGCCAAGACCTGGAAGGAAGAAGAAACCACAGTCTGTAAATACACATACAACACCACCACCAAAGGCCTTTGACTTAATTTTTACTGCCAGCAATTTAAGGCTAAAAACTCAGGCATCCTGGCTGAAATAGCATTGTTCACCAGGAACACCAGGGTATTAAGCACTTAGTCGTGTATCAGGAAAGGCTGTTGATTCAGCTGAGCTGGCACTTCACCTCTGACAGTTGTCAGTACCTGGTACTTTCAGGAAAAGATTCTTGTCTCATTTTCTATAATGCCTGTCAGTAAGTAGGTAAAGATACATATGGTGAATTGAAATTGCAACTGACTAATGTTAATTCCACAGCAGTAAACAGTGGTCAAATGCTGCATTGTTATAATGGATCCCCAAGCCTGTCATTACAAACCCAAGAAGTACAGGTTTACATAGAATAAAAGATCTTAACCAGTTCAGAGATGGAGATGTACAATCTAATCTTTCAGCTGCAGCTTAGAGTAAAAGGTTTTCTTTAAAGATGCATTTGATTTTTGATCTCTCCTCCTCCGTCTCCAAAATCACCTGACTTTCTCTCTTCAGCAATCCACTAAAAAGCTGACTTATCATTTTGCTGAAAGAAAAAAGTTCCACTTTTAAATAGGAAAATACATGAGTTCTCTGGACTTTAAATAAATAAAGGAGTATGTAACTGTTCTCTTTTCCACACCACAGATTGCCACTGATTTTTTGCAGCCCCAGCATACTTCCTTCCATGCTCTTTCCCCTATTCATCTGCCTCTTCCCTTATTTCTCATGCATACATCACACACATCCTTCCCCACCTTCTCAGGCTTTCTGCTGGCCAAAGCTGCTGTAATTCATGAGTTTTTCTCCTTAAATGGTATGTCCTCGTTCCTACTTTGGGCAAAGACAAACCTATTCATGGGACTGTTTTTGCTCAAGGACCTGGATGTACTTGGTAGGTGATGCTGAAGAATGGAGAAGTTCGATGTGTGCCACAAGGGAATTTAACCCATGGTGAGAATACTCAATTCTGAGCTGTATGATGTTGTTACATAACACAAACAGTGTTCAATAAGTGTTTTTGAGGATAACATAGTAGTGATGAAACCTGAGCTAGCTTCATCAAGTGGCGTCCAGCAAAACTCTTCGAGATGGACATGCTACCTGTGGGAACAAACCACAATGAATTTCACACCATCTTTCCTGCCCTGAGATGGGATCCTGGAATCATGAACTAAATGGACTTAATGAACTTTTGTGTGTAGAGATAAATCATAGATGAGTGACCTGCATGTACCTATATGTAGATGTGTGTGTATAGATTTGATAGATAAAAGTAATAGTGATCTGAGCAGGACACAAATGATATAGAATAAAAGCTGGAATGTCCTGGTTTGAGGTAAAACAGGACCAACTTTGTTCAGGAACTTTCCTTTTTAGCTAAANGAAGAATGGAGAAGTTCGATGTGTGCCACAAGGGAATTTAACCCATGGTGAGAATACTCAATTCTGAGCTGTATGATGTTGTTACATAACACAAACAGTGTTCAATAAGTGTTTTTGAGGATAACATAGTAGTGATGAAACCTGAGCTAGCTTCATCAAGTGGCGTCCAGCAAAACTCTTCGAGATGGACATGCTACCTGTGGGAACAAACCACAATGAATTTCACACCATCTTTCCTGCCCTGAGATGGGATCCTGGAATCATGAACTAAATGGACTTAATGAACTTTTGTGTGTAGAGATAAATCATAGATGAGTGACCTGCATGTACCTATATGTAGATGTGTGTGTATAGATTTGATAGATAAAAGTAATAGTGATCTGAGCAGGACACAAATGATATAGAATAAAAGCTGGAATGTCCTGGTTTGAGGTAAAACAGGACCAACTTTGTTCAGGAACTTTCCTTTTTAGCTAAACCTCTTCTAATTACTGAAATTAACAGCATGTTGTGCAGAAAACTGTTCACTGTCAGAGTGATAGGACCGATGTTTGTAGTTGATGCCAAGGAATAGGATGCAGAGAGGTTCTTGCTTATATGTATTGCTATAACAGCCAGGGGCAGCCAGCTTTGTTATTTGCCCCATCGGTGGGCTGGAAGCGGAAAAGTGTAGAGGGGTCACACCTGCGGGGAGGAGCGGACAGGACCAACAAGGGATTCCATACCATCTGCCTCACACTCAGTACAAAAGTTGAGGAATCGAACGATTAGCCCTCTTTTTCCAGTGGCTGGCGTCCAAGCAGGACTCTGTTCATCTGCCTTTGATCCTGATCCCTGCATTCTGGAATCCAGATCTGGAATCCAGTTCCCATCCATCACTGAGTCCGGTCTGGGACTTTCCCAGTGCCTGCTGGTGACATGATTGTCATCCTGTGAGCTTGATACGATTTTGTATATATTTCATTATTTTCTTTTTATTTTATTATTAATATTTCATTAAAGTAGTTTAGTTCCTTCTAAACTCATAAGTCTGTTTTCTCTCTCTCCCTCCTCTCTTTGAAAAGAGAGGTGCGGGAGAGCATCTGTCGTTCCACCTGACTGGGCCAAACCAGCCCAAACCATGACAAGGTAGTATGAATCTCGGCTACTATTTGTCAGAACTGAAGCTCATTTCTAATGAAGGCATTCTGTTTTCCTTTTCTCCTGAACAGACCCAGGGCCTCCTGTGGCCGTCAAAGGAATGAATGTGCAGCTGTTGCCCAGGCAGGTGGTGGATTCCCTGTGCGTGGGAAGGCAGAAGCACTTGCTTCTACCAAGCAGAAAGTGAAGGAAGGATGAAGGCAGAGACCTTCTCTTTCAAAGCAGCAGCTGTGACTTCAGTCCCTGAAGTAGCTAGGGGAAATCGGTGCGATTTTGAAAGTGGGTAAACCTTAAAGTATTTCTCAGAAGCAGAGCATCAGATACCCTAGTCTTCATGAGAGACAAAATTTCAAACTATAAGAACAACCCAGATTGTTTGGCTGATGTCTTAGGAAACAGGACTTGAGAGAGCAGTGTTGTGTCAAATTAGGAACCTGCTTCTCTGGGTCTTTGTTCTGTGTGAACCCCTTTGAATTTTGGCTCAGTTCCCCAGAGCATGCTCTGTCCATGTGCAGTAGGGCAAAGACAGAGGTACTATCTATGCCTTTCAAGAGGAGCAGCTAACCAAATGGCCATAGAGTAATTCAGGTTGGAAGTGATCTCAGGAGGTCTCCAATCCAGCCCCCTGATAAAGCAGAGTCAGTTCTGAGGTGAGACCTGGTTGCTCATGGCTTTATCTAGTCAGGGCTTGAAAACCTCCAAGGATGGAGACTGCACAGCTTCTCTGGGCAGCCTGCTCTACTACCTGACTGCTCTCACGGGGAAAAAGCTTTTTCTTTTGTCCACTCTGAACCTCTCTTGTTTTAACATATGCCTATTGTCTCTTGTCTTCTTGCCATTCACCACTGTGAAGAGCCTGGCTCCATTTTCTTGACAACCTCCTTGCAGGTACTGACAGGCTGCCATTAGAGACCCTGCCACTGTCTCTTCTACAGGCTGAACAAGCCCAGCTCCATCAGCTGTTTCTCGTAGGGCAGCTGCTCTGGCCCATTACCATCTTGGTGACCCTCTACTGAACTCGTTCCAGTTTATCAGTGTCTTTCCTGTACTGAGGAGCCCAAAATAGTACACTCTGATAAGCCAGTCTGTTTACTAAGTCACTGCCACCCACAACCCTGCTGGTTGCCGGTGGAGTGGAGGAGGAGGGAGAGGACTGCTATTGCAGGCCCTGGCTGTCACTGAGGTTCATCTCAGGGCACTGTCCATGCTCTGCACACATCCCACCAGGCTCTTTCTCATTGCCCGCAGCTGCCATCATCTCTTCACTTGCCTCTAAGCTCAGGTCTGCTCCCTTTTGGCCTAATGTTTACCTGCACCTCACTGTGACAGAGTTGTTCTTTGATGGGGACCTCAGGAAATCTCTAGCCCAACTCTGTGCTCCAAGTAGAGCTAACTTCACAGTTAGGTCATTTGCACAGGGCCTTGTCAAGTCAAAGTTTGAATATCTCCAAGCGGTCCTGCCAGTGAGATCTACCTCACCAGCGAGTCTTTCATCACTTACTGTGAAACATTCGTGCTAAGGAAGCACCAGGACTGCCAGTGCTATCCCTAACGATTCAGGCTGTAGTCTGCATAATTACAGCAATTAAATGCTACAGTCCATAGCAGTCTAATTAAAACCCCGTGTCTGCAAATGTGGCCTGAGCATAACCGTTCAATTATTTTCCAGGAGAAAGAAAGCCTGAAATGGCCATTAGTCCCTTGCTAAGAGTATTCAGGACAATGAATTGATTTTTAAAGTTTCATTCAACCTAGATTTTGTACATTTTAGGTAGTTTATTCATTCATAGATTAATTATAAATTATTGAAAAATTCATATATCATTCAGTCAATGGCTGATGTGAGCGGGGGTGAATATGCTGTATTGTTTCACGCAAAGGAATGTTTGATAGTTGTATAAATGGAACCAGAGCCCAATCTCAGTTACAACGTTGCAACCAGAGACTTGATGAAAGTACCCAGGGCATGAGGTCTGCAATCTCATTGCTCCAACGTCAACATCATTTTCTAATTCTCAGCTCACATTTAATCCTGGGCAGTGTATATCTTACCAGGTTTGTGCCAAGAATTGTTCTTTAATTTAAATAGCTCCTCTCTTTCCTCCCACCCACTGCATGGGTTTACAGACAAGAGCCCTTTCATTCTTTGTTTTGCAGGATTATACAAACATAGCTCTGCCTGGTTCTTTGTACGATTGCCTCTGAGTTCTCTCATGTTTACAGAAACCTTTACAAAAATTTTCCACCTTCCTGGGTTATGTTACCTCTGCCATGCACCTCATTCTCCAAAGTATATCTGTGTGTGAGCAATAAAACATTAAATGAAAAGCAAACTTCACTTCCACTGATAGTTAATAAAGCCAGATAAGATATAGTAAAGCATATTTCTGTTCAACTTAAATGGCTCCTTTTTTCCAGTAGCATTTATTCAAAGCTCTCTTCAGACTTGTAAAGGTGAACTGAAATGCTTTAAAACATGAAACAGCTTGAAGACGAACTCAGTAATCAAATCTATGTGCATACCTTAATACGTTGCTTTATAAACAGTTAACCCAACAAAATGCCTAAAAGCCATTTCGTCTCTTCTCTATTTGTCACTTTGTGCTCTGAATGTTATGGATCGGCCACATGTCTGTGGATGGCATCATTTACAGAGCTATGAACTTTGCACTGATGAAGTGCATTCTAGTGAGACCATTTGTCATGTAATATGGCTCTCTTCCCTGATATTCAACATCCAGTTGTCATGATTTCTGTTCATAACTTATATTACCAGGGTTGAGACACTGTCCTAAGCTCAAACATGCTTTGAATTATCTGTTTTTTCTTGACTCATGTTGTAGCCAGCCTTTACAATACTAGTCCTTTTACCTCTATGGTGTCTATTACATGTTGATGTGCTGAATTTTTTTATTTTTACACTTTGAATTCTTCCGGACTGGTTGAAGTGGACATAAACAGCTATCATGATGATAGACACAGCCCTGAACAAACTTCCTTAGAGTTAACACCAAAATGCATTTAGTTGCTTGTGAAGCAGAAGCTGCAGTACTTATCCCCAGTGCTCCTCTTAATGTAAACTGATCTCTGTGCATTTGTAACTTATTTCTATGCCTGTGCAAACACTTTACTTTCTTTAGGATCCGTGGTTTGCCATGGCTCTGAATAAATGATGTGGCTTTCAGTACACTGGTAGCTGTTAATTAATCATTTGCTATGAGATCATGTCTGTGAGTTCCATTATAGTCTTGAAATTTATCGCTAAACATAAATAGTCAGTGATCATCGGCTCTAAAAATACATGGCTAATATTGCTTTTGTTTTCTTCAGACAGTCAGGACAGTATAGGCAGGTAGGTTTGAGCTATTCCTTCATTTATCCAAAATAATACTTTTTGATCGATCCATAGGTATGGTAGGATCTACATCTTCTTCTACCAACCATATCTGCTAGAGCAATAGGCGGTCTTTCACTGACTTCTGTGAGCTAGGGAACAGGTCCATAAGCCCTGTATGGGGATCCTATGGGTGACAAGAGGACTCAGGAGCGGGACATAGCTCAACTTTGCCTCCATTTAGATTTCAGTAAAGCCCCAGCATAACCAAAAAATGACCTTCATGAGCCTCTCCACCTGCTGCCAAAATGTTTTAGTGGTTTTAACTTTGCCTTTTTATCTTTTTGCTTTTATTTTTTATCCTGCAATAGCACGTGGAGTCCTGAACTAACAGTGTGTTCCATTGTCCAGCCCACGTACAAACTGATGAAGTAACTTGTGTAAGGTCAAAGAGGACATTTATGACAGAAATGGGATCTAAACCCAGTTACCAGTGCTTTAAGCCAGTGCTATAACTCCTTTTGCTGGACCTTGCTTCTTGCACTAAGGAGAAAATTTTAGTGCTAGTTACATTTACATACTGCTTAAAAAAATACCTTGCAGATGGTTGCTTTTAGACAAATTAAGGCCTCAGGCTAGATTGCCCTTGCGCTTTACAGGAATTACATGTTCAGCACTTAACAGCTGGTTTAACATCTGCTTCCTCGCACACAACCAATAAGAAATCCCACACAGGCAAATATCATCTTTGCAATAGGGAAACGCTAGGCTGTCTTCATGCTATTGCATTACCCCTTGACTTTTGAAGAACAAATCTGAGTTAGAACACCTTCTTTAAGACACATCACCAGATGTTTATAAAGCAGTCACCAGTGGTGAAAGGTTGCTTAAACTGGTAAGTATTTATGGTATTTCAGTTGCTCAGTCCTTCCCAACAGCATGCAGAGTATACACCAACAACATTATGAGCTGTTTATTCCCTCCTCTGTCACACAAATTCACTGTCACACCACTGGGGGTTTTGAGGAAACAAAAATGCATCTCATTCCCTGGATGTCGCCTGCACTGAGAGCGCCTTATTTGCCAAAGAACTGCCCTTGCCCTTCATCACCAATGTTTTTGTCTTCCCCATTTGAACTAACTCTAAAGAACTGCTTTTTCATGCTGAAGGCTTCAGCAACACAGGCACTGAGACGTGGCTACCTACTTTTCCTTCCCTCCCCTCCTCTGCTGACTCTGTCTTTCCTCTTTTATAAGTGACCTATTTGGGTGCAGTGCAGTGAAGGACAGGATGGACTTATCCTTTTGCCATAATGATTCCTTTTTTTTCAGCCTCATTATTGTATTTCAAAATAATCTCCCCTCTGTACCCGTATCACCCTTCCATAAACCCTGCCTTTTATCCTTTTTTTTGTGTCTAGCCTGTCTTCCTCCCTTCCTTCTCTGCTATTTCTGTTTGAATTTCTACACCTTTTTCCTTCCAGTCTGTTTTATATTTCTTTTTCTTGTCACTCTTCCTTTAGTCTCTTGCTCATCCTACTGTGTCTTCTGCCTTCATTGTGTCATTGCTGGCCAGCAACAGCTCTGCAATAGATTGTTTTGGTAAGATTTTTCTTCAGCACATCTCAAGTTTATTTCAAAACCTAACAGCCCTGCAGCTGAGCCTTTTGAAAACCAAAATAAGTTAGAGCTTGTCAAAGCCTGCAGAGAAGGACTAGCTTGTTTGCTTATGTTAACAAGACCTTTTAAATGCTTATAGGATGGTTCTGTCAAGTAATACCAGTCTACTGGTACTCAGCAACACATATGTCCACCCACCTGCACACAAACCTCTTCACAGCCCTGAAGTGTGTCTTCCTATCGCTTCTCTTACTCACTATTTGACAGCTGTCCCTTGCAGCCTTTCCTGCCTCTGCTGCTGGACTACTCTTCCTCTCCTCTTGCACTGTCTCTTGTCTCCAGTGGTGAGGGTCCCCAGGCTGGGAGCACCGCAGCACCACCACCAATATGCTGGCAGCAGGCTGGGACTCTGTACTGCATGTCGGCCCTGTGGTCTGCGATGCTACCGCTGCCAAAGGGCATGCCGTGCCCGCCCAGGGGGATGCTCAAACCAGCTGTGGCATGCAGCTGTCTCGGCAGCCAGGCTACACCAGCCCGGTCCTTGCAACTCCTGACATCCTGAGAACAGCAATACTTCTTTCAAGATCAACACTTTTCTCTCCGCAATACACTTTTTCTCTCTCTGTTGGGGTGTGCTCCTGTGCCTGCACCACACAGCGTGGGCAATGCATGCTACTCCAGTACAGCTTGCAGGTGGGGCAGGAAAACACCCACTGCGGGCATGTGTCCCTAAAAGCATTAGTGAAGAGTAACAGAAATCCTCTAAAACATGTAGTACTCTGCTCTGGAGGCTTAGGAAGACAGTGCAAGAAATGGAACAATTAAAAATGGAGGCTTCCTTGTTATAACTTCTCAATGTCCAAAAATAAGAGATATATGGACTTCCTGAGCCAACGATTGCATCTGCACCTATAGATCTACCCTCCATGGTATTTGTTTCTAGTGTTTTTCAGCCTGTTTATAATTTGGTATCCCCCATATCCATTGACCATGAGCTTTACTATTTAATTACAGGAAAAGTGTGAGGAAAAATGCGTTATTTGGTTTGCCTTAAATCTTCTTTCTGACAGTTTTACTGGTTTACACTAGTTCTTTTTGTTATGAGAAATTGTGAATAACCATTTCGCCATTAACCTCCATATAATTAATCATTTTAACAAATGTTTACTCTTTCTTCTTTTTCACAGGCAGAAAAATATCTCAGTTTAATGAAGGCCTCCTCATACCTTTGATCACGTCTGTCACACTTCACACCTTTCTCAGAAATAATACATCTTTTTTGAAATGGAAGGTCTAACAAAACATCCAGTATTCAAGCTATAAGCTTTCTGCAGATTTATGTAATGCCAGGTTTCATTGTATTTCCCTTGCTGAAGACACTAAGCGGTGAATTTTTCTTTCTTTTTCAGCAATTTACTCTCTTTCCAAGATATCTACTCTTGTCTCCCACTAGACATCTTCAGTTAAGTGCTGCTTTGCATTGAATGTTTTCTGCTCCTTTATTACTTACTCAATTGGCATCGTGACATTTTCTGGCAAACCTTCCTAGTCTCTTTTTGGATTTGGCTGCCCTAAGTAATTCTGCACCACCTGCAAAGTCTGCCACCTCACAGTTCACTCCTCTTCACTAGGTTGTTTAAGAGCTTGTTGAGTACCTCACGTCCCTGTGGAACTCCACTGGAACACCACTTTGCTCAGAAAACTCAACGTTTATTCCTGCATTGTGTTTCCTTTCACCAGTTATTAAGCCATCACAATAGCTTCCCTCCCATCCCACTGCAGCTCCCTCCTTTCAGAGCCCGCTAAAACCCTAGACAGACTCTAATAAAAAAATCAGCCTTGTCTCTGTTACCCAACCACTCACTTTATATTCACATTTTCTTTAAAGCTCTGCCACCAAGATACCTTTTATTTGAATTCACTTTGAAACTCAGGCATGTGAAATGTAAATTGGAGGCAAACTAGCAAAATGATAATTTGCACGTGTTTCTGGAAGCAAAATCAGCTGCCAATATTGAGTTCTCTACAGATGCCCCCTCAAAAGCAGTGCCGAACAGACAGGAGGAGGATGAGCACAAGGAGAGGGAGGAATAAGTGGGACATCCCTCCCTGCTGGAAGTGAGAGGGCAGCCTCCCCATCTCCTCCCCACCCCATCCACTGCTCACTCCTGCATACTGAAGCCCACTCTAAGCCACCAGATCGTTCAGGCTTGAAATGCAAACTTTCCCCCTCTGGGACTGACTGTTCAGTCTGATATTACTAGTAACTGCCATTTACATGGCTTTAAAAGCAGTTCACACATTTTGTCCACAGTGGTTTATTTCAGGGATTATGAATGTGTCCTACCTGGTAGTGAGGCAGTTAAGATGAGAGGGAGTAAAATGAATTTCTGGAACTTCTCCATTGAAGCATTCTCTCCGAGTCCCTAAGGCAGAAAGCCACCAGCGGTCACTGCATACTTGAAGCTGAAGGGCAGAACTTATCAAGAAACTTGGTAATGAGCTGCTGCTTTGCGTCCTGTGATAAAATGTGACTTTGTGTGACCTGTATTACCGACAAGGGGAGAAGATGAAATGAGGGAGGGTTTGGAAGGACAGCAGTATCTTTTCTTAGAACAACTGTTTCAAAAGAAGTAGAGGGGCTTTCTTCAGCAGAGAAACCTCACCCTATGGACCTTGCATCTCTCACGCCCTTAGTCCCTCCTGGTTATTACAACACTACTGCTTCAGGATTGACTGTGTCAGGGAAGCTCCATCTGCATCATTAAAGTTAATCGTGAGCAGCTGGGAAAAATAATTCTCTAAGCTGCCCGCAGTTGCATGTGTACTGTGAGTGCGCTGCCCGTGCTGCCGGCAGCGTCCTGGCAGACTAATGAACCCTGTGCTCCATCACTTACTGTCATGCAGGGCAACTGCGCAGGGTGCCAGCTGCTCCCCTGGGGTTGGAGGGGCACAAACCTCTGTTCAGAGGGGTTGTTACCCCCCTCGGAAAGCTGATGCTTTCTGAGTCAGGAAGCCTTCGGGAGAGGAAGTGGGAATATATTCCAATGTGCTGTTACACCCAAAAAGTTTGTTTTGATGTATTTCTGTGTGCTTTACTCCAAAACTAAGACTCCTATTCCTACATTTCCAGGGAGAGCCTGGTACCGTCGTTGCTGTGGCAGTCCCATCAGGCCCTCGCCACACAGGGACTACCCTGGCTGGGAGGAATGGCTGCTGCCATCCTGGGCTCTCCATTCCACCTGCCATGGGGCAAGGATGAGAAACACCAAATCTCCCAGCTCCCCGGACTGAGCACTCAGAAAGGCTGCTAGTGCAAAGCGCGTCCCCAGAATTATTTCTCTGACCCTGAGAGTGCCTCTTACACCCCAAAATAAAACACCACCAGCTCTCCACCGTGGTCAGAGATAAGATACAGAGCTTGGATGGGAGCCATCACCTTACTTCTGCACTCTCTGCTTTTCCAGGGTTTGTGATTCACTTGTGTGATATTGTTCTCCTCCCCCTCAATATATGTGGGAGAGAATTTGACTGTGCTGCTTGGTTTACAAACTTCTCAGCACGGAAACTGAAGCTTGCCTGCATGAAAGGGACATGGGCCAGAGGATGCAGTTATGCGATCGGCCCAAATTTCTTGTCAGGAAAGTGGTTTTGATTTCAGGGGTGTTCTTTGAGGCAGATCTGTGCAATGCATAAATATTAGTATCACCACAGAGACACCCTGAGTTTCGTGTAATAACCATACTTTTTTAACCACTCTTTTGCTAAAATCAAAACCACACCAAGGCACAAAACACAAAAGCCCTGGCCTCGTTGTTTTGTTGCCCTTAAGCAAGCAGTTAATTTTGCAGTTTTGTGCAAAGACCTTGCATGAATTTTCAGCAGGGCTTTTATGAAAGCAGCAGTGGTGGGATGGCACAGGGGTGGGTGGCAGTGCCTCTCACAGAGTGCCCATGTAGGAGAAATGTCCTCCGCCCAGATCTTCCCTGCCCGCTGCACCACTGCAACCAGCAAAAACCGTTTTTGCTGTTTTTCCAAACATGTTCAGCTGCAGCATCAAGCTATACCGGAGCTCTGTTCGCTGCTCGGTGCTTTAAGCAGGGGGTCTCCCTGAGTTTACTGTGGCAGTTCCAACCTGACCGGCTCCGCTCGGCTCGGCTGGCAGCTTGCTCTGCATTTTCCCGTTTTGCAAGCTTTCAGTTTACCTTGAGAACTTAAGGGACAGCCCTGTCAACTAATCAACATTTTAAGCCGAACCTGTGCGCTAATTTATTCACCTGTGTGTTGGGAGGTGGGCTAGTTTGTAGGCTGGTTTGGATTTGCCCAGTGCATTTTGAAAGGTTTTGATTTTTTCTCACTTTCACATTTGGTGTGTGGAGGCGTCCCCAGCGGGCAGCTGGGGCACGAGGGTCACCATGCATGGCTCAGAGGGATTTTTCCTTCCTCTGTCACTGTGATAACTCTCAGCATGTACACAAACCAGTCGGTAGTTTTTAAGAGTTAGTATTATCTGTCATATGAAGTGAAACAGTCCAAGTAAAGCACCAGGAAACAAATCCAAAAGTCAGGGCCATGTCCTTTTCCAGGAAGCTGCCATCCCAGGCAGGATCTGAAGGCCTGGAGAGGACCCCACCAGCCCAGGCAGCAGCCTTCATACCTCCCCTTACAAATCTGACTGCACCAATGTAAGCTGAGCTGAGTGAAGTTTTATGGAGAAGAGTAAACTTGCTAGAATCTTATGTCCAAATTCAGGCCAAAATCAGCTTTCAATTAACTTGAGGTGAAGTAGAGCGAGAAGGGAAAGGAAGGGATCTATACCTTTTTGTTTTGCTTCCTTTCAAAATGAACTTTCAAAGGGACAGGAAATATTACCCGATCCCCAGATGAAACAGGATATTTTGGCCGATGATGAATTAAATACCTGGGGTTTGGCCTGAGCTGCTTTTTACCTTCTCCACGGGTGCAGGGGCCACTCGCATCGCCAGCGCTGCCATGCAGGGGCACGCACTGCACCCAAGCTTGTGGCCCTGCTCTGAGCCCACTCCCTCCCGCCTCGGCGCAAGAGGCAAGGGGATAATATCCCCCTAAAGGAGCAGCAGTCAGAGCCGGCCCAGCACAGAGCGGGGCTCGGATGCTTTGGGTACCCTGTATTTGCAGGGGACACCTGTCCTGCAAGCTGGGGCGTGCTGCAGGAGAGGGGGGTTGCGAAATGCCCCTGCTCGCCCCACTCCTGCCCGCTGGCTCAGGGCCAGCTTTCCCCGCTGTGCCAGGAGCAGGGGAGAGGGTTAAAATATCTTTCAGCCTCCAGCTCCTTCCGCAGGGAAGTGAATGATGGCTCCAGAGGGGTTACCTGGATCTGTCGAAAGGGTGTCTCCAACTGCTTTCCCTTCAGTGATGGCCCCGGGGGACGAAGGAGGAGGGCAGTGGCGTTCCAAGCGAGTAGCCCCGGGACAACCCTCGCCTCCTCGACCCAGGGAAACCTCCTTCAGGTGGCGGGGCGGCTGCCCGAGGTGCCACCAGGATGGAACGCCGACCTCTGCCGCCTCTCAGCCCCCGGCATTTGTCCCTGCGATATGGTGAGGTAAGGATTACCTCTCCCCTTCCCTCCGCCCAAATGCGCCTGTCGCTGTGTTAATATTTAACCGGTCCCGCAGGAGGAAGTAAGGCACAGCCGATGACACACATGTGGGAGCAAACTCCACTCCACCGTCCTGACCTGCAAAGCTGGATGGGTGCCACCGTCTGACGTCTCGGCAGAGGACGGCCGCAACGCCTTGCTGGGACACGACGCCAGGCACGGCACGGAGTTATTTCCCCCAGTTTATAACTGTGCAGGTGAGTACATGGGTGCCCCACGCCAAGGCTGGAGCTCATCCTGCTGTTACAGCGCTGCAGGCAACATGGCAGAGAGCAGAAGCGCCCGCCTGCGGGCTCTGCACTGGCTGAGCCCCCACCACCGGGCACTGTCACCCACGGCTGGCAGCAATGGGGTCTGTCAGCAGCCCCCAACAGGGTGAGGGGCTGAGCCAGGGGCCGGGGACCATCCCGGCTGTCCAGTCCGGAGTTGGAGGAGATGGGGCCAGTGACAGGACTGGAGACAAGGCCATGACATGGCGCCAAGGGGCCCATCCAGGGAACGGGGCCAGACAAAGTGATGGGGCAGGCTGTGGCATTACTGGGGAAGGGGCTGATGGCCCCAGGGGGCTGACATGGTGCCCTGGGCTGTGAGCAGGGCAGGGGAGCCCCGGGGGGCTGCCAAGGGAGGATCAGGCCTGCTGGTGCCCTCAGGGCCTTGGTAAAACAGGCCCTTACTGCAAAGTGCAGCTTTATAAGCAGCTGGTGAGAAAATTGAATTGGTTTTCCACCTTTTAATGGAAAACACAGTCCCCAAGTGATTTTTTTTTCCTTTTTTATTTTCATATTCCTTGCCTCCTTTCAGTTTTTGTTTGGAGGATGTCAGGAAAATGTTGGTTAAAACATTTCACTTAATTTTGTAATATTTTGTGTTTGTTTGCTCAGTTAAATCACACCTTTTCCTGCCACTTTGACAATTGTGTGTGTTCACCAAAGCTGCCGTGCTGCCTCATGAGAGATGTTCTTTCCATGGCTGCAGCCTTCATCTTCCTCTGACAGCTGAACTGCATCCTTCGCATTACACCGTCGTTGGTTAGCGAGTTGAACTGATGTGACACATCAGGAGATTTTTATGATAAGTCCATCTGCCAGGAAGCTTAAATCATAAAGAAGGGACATATAACTTTCCTGAACTATATTTCCTACTAAGCACAGTAACAGTTCTAGCAAGTAGAAATTAATGCCACACTGACTCAAAATGAAAAGGTTCAGTTCAGCAAAGGGAAATGAAGCATTCTGTTTGGGCAATTTTGGGCAATTTCCAAAATAAAATTTTGAAAACCAAAAACTTTGCTTTATTAGAAAAAATATCACCTTGACTTGTTTTAAAAAAAAAAAAAAAAAAAGCTATGAAACCTGCAGGAGGTTTTTTTGACCAGTTATATTTTTTTTTTTTTTTGGCTTCCTTGCTTTTACAAATATCTCTTTTTTTTTTAAGTTTAAAATCTCACACTCGCGTTCCACCAACAACCCTACTTTCATAACAGTATTCTTGAAATACCTTCTGTATAGTTATGTCCAAATAAAGTTAGAGGAAGAAAAGGGTAACATCTGATAAGCAGATCCCATCTCCAGTTGCCCAAGTAGGAAAAGTGCAGAAGGTTAAAATAGATTGACTGGATTTTCAGCTTGAATTAATAAAGATAACTCTTTGTAAAAATGCTCTGGAAAGGATAATAGCTGCTTTTAAAACTTTTACAAAACTATCATTTGGCACTACTGAGGAGAGATTGGCTCTGTCATCTTTTTAATTGCTCTTCAGGTAGATTTAAGCTGCTATTAGATCATCCCTTAACCCCTTCTTTGCCAGACTAAAGCCTTGCTCCCTTAGAATCTACTCACCGGTGCTGTGCTCTAGACCCTTGTCCACTTGATGTCCTGCCCCTGAACCCTCTCTGGCTTCTCTACATCCTGCTTGAACTGAGAGGCACAAAGCAGATTTCCAGATGTGTCTAGTAGAGAAGAGTAATAGTTTATCTGAATTTGCTGGCAACATTTCTCTGAATGTTCCCTGTTACATGGTTTGCCATATTTGCAATGAGAGGGTATTATTGGCTTGTATTCAACCTGGTGTTCATTTCACCCAGGTCTCTTCAGCAGGATTTCTACCCACTGTCTCTTAGGCAGTACCACTGCAGTCTATACCTTGAGGCTGTTGCAGCTGATGCATGGAACTTTGTGCTTCTTCACGCCGGATTTCATATTTCTGTTGGCCCCATCCTCAAGGTTATCAAGGTCCCTTTGGATGTCATGTTGCTGCACCTGTGCTACAGCTGTTGTTATAACACTAGCTAATCACAGGCTGACCAACTATCACTTTACCACACTGCAGTCTGTCATGGTCTGTAGATTAGCCATATCCTTAAACATATATGGACGTAAAGACGTATACATCTCTCTGATGGCCCCCATCTCAGGCATAGCATTCCCATCCCCTCAATGTAGAGAGGACAGGTTGAAGCCCATAGTGGGAACTGGGTACATTGTGGCCTAGAGCATCCACTGTGTTTACGTCCTGCTCTGGATCTGACCCCAGTGGGAGTCATCAGGAGAGCACCTGTCACCCCCACCCACACACTTGCTGGCTTGGCTTCATCAGCTGAAATCCTCCAGGGTGAATCTGGTGCACAGGGACTGGATTCAAATGTCCTTTGTTTTCCCTGGGGCTGCTTAGGCAACTGACACATATATTAATATTTTATTAATTATTTATTACTGCCCTTGTTAGTTCTTTCCTTACTTTGACTTTCCTAATGAACTGTGGTATCATGATGAGTACAACTGTTGGCATCAGATAGGATGTGCATGGGATAGGACATTACACAGCATGGTAAAGCATCTGAATCCCCAACTGCTGAGAACAACGTGCATGTACAAGGTTACCCATGCTCATGACTGTTCAAAAGATCAGGTCCTGAGTTTGCCAGTCTGATGCAAATGGAAAATCATTTTGTGAATCATCAGCCTGCATAGCAGGCAGATTCCTACCTCCCACTCCAGTTTCTCTAGATGCTTCTTTCCAATTCTCCCTTTTTCTTCTGCCTGTGAGTAGGAGGATTTTTGCCCATTTCCCCCCACCCACCTACCCACCCCAACCCTTCCACACTGTTTTTTGCACACCATATCATTTCTTCTGTATGGCGTGTAGACTGTGTAAACTGCTGGAGCAGCCCTCAACATTTTTTGTTCTGGGGTGTGTTAGTCTGAAACATATGTCTATACAGCTTGCTGTGCAAACCCACGCAAGAAGCTCCAAGTGAAATGGACTTTCTGAGAGTTGCTTAGTGAAGCCTTCTGTCATTGTCATTGTGGCCGTAAGTGTAATTTTTTTTTTTCCCTCACAGGAGAATTGGACAAATTGTTGTGGTGGAAAATGAAGAGCATTTAGACACCTTCATTTGTAAATTACTCCTAATGAGTGAGAATGCAGCAAGGGAAATCACTGATCCCTACACTTCCATGCTGTACATCAGCTTATTTAGCTGAGTCAAAGAAAATATGATCAGAGGATACAAGCATTAAAATAGCAGAGAAGAGGCACTTGCAAATACAACATTAAAGCTGATTTGAGGTCAGTGTTAGGAACAGGAATAAAATTCATTTCCGCATGAAAACTGGCTTGAAAGGAGGTTTGAACATTGCAAAGATTTTGAGAAATAGCTCCCTATTAAAAAATAAATGTTCTTTTCTCTAGTGAAGAACAGGAGTATTGAAACACCTAGAAAAGACTAAGGTAGGAGACAAGCTGATCTAGTGACTAAATTAGCTGTCTCTATCTTGACACCTACAAGACACTTCTCTCTAGTAGCCAATCAGGCCAAAGAGGTGCTAAGCCATAACTTTTCCAGCTCTGCCTCCTATTTTTTCTTCTTTCTGCGCTCTTACTCCTTTCCTCTACTGTTTGCCAAAATATTTGGTAGTCTGAAAGGCATGTTTCTCATTCAAAACAGATTTTATTAGTGTTAGCTCTAGAAGTCTAAGTAAGACATGTAGACCCATGTCCCTCTCTCAAAAGCTTTAGTTTTTAAAATCTTTTAATTAGTCTGCTAATATATTGAAGACTTGTCACAGTTTTAAGCTTTGATTCACATTTTTCCTTAATCAGAATCCTAGAGGAAAAGCTCCAGAAATAACAGGGCTGTGCCGTTTCCTCTTTGTATTACCTATGTGAACGTTGAGATGCATTTTTCCCCACATTGTTTCCGCTTTGTAGGGGATGAGAGCTCTGGAGACCCCTTTCTGCTTTCAACATCAAGCACAGCGAAGACTCAGTGCAAGCTGGGGTCCTTGCTGTCTACTACTTACATATTTACGTGAAAAATTAGGATACTTCAAATGTCCCTACCCAACAATGTCCTATCATTTGTATCCATTTTAAATGAAACCTCAGTTTGCAAAAGATGGTTTGCTGAGTGAACAAACAAGAATTACTGGACAGATATATTAGCTATATGAAAGCTACTGACTGTTTCCTGTGACATCACCATTGAATAGTTGATGTGATACAAAGTGGGGCTGTGGGGTCACTTCCAGAGGAGCTACAACCCTTATGAATACCAGTAACTGTGGGCCCCCCTCCTCAGCTACTGCTAGCCAACTAAGACACAGGCATCAATCCTAAGCTGTTTATCGAGGATTTTTTCTGTAGTTATTAAAGATATAAAAGCACTACCAGATGATGCTTCACCTATCCTGATATGGGAGGCTAAGGCAGCCTTTGGTGAGGCCTGCCTCATTATTTTGACTACAGAGTAGTCTGAAAGACTGGGTTAGACTGGACATCCTCTTTTAGGCTGCAAAAGTTAGCTGAGACCAATCCCACCAACAGAAGATGCTTCCCGTTGATCTGAAGAATCCTGTTTTATCTCTTTCCTAGGAAGGCGGGTCATCTTTGTCTTGACCTAAAGATTCATGAAGTGATGCTACAATGAATCTAGGCCTGGGTAAATCCTCAAAAGCCTTGTAACAACAATATAGCTCACCTGAATTTTTCGTTCAGCTTTTTTCTTCTTGATGATGATTATAAAGCCATAGGGCTGTGCAGAATTGCTGTGGGCCGTTAATGAGGAAAGCTTTGGATATAATCTTCTTCCAGACTTCCACACACAGGAGGCCACAGGATTAAACACTTTATTTGCATGAATATCCTTGCAGTTTTCATTTGGCCGTAATAAATCTGCACAACTGGAATGTAGCTCTCCTGTACTTTCCTGCCAGCACTCCTTCTGAACTGCATTCCATGTTTCCCCTTTGGCAGGTGCATTCCTCCTCTCCAGCACTGAAACCGGTGATGAGTTGTGGCTGGTAAAATGAAAATGTCATAATCAGGGAATGCAGATGAAGAAATGTGTCATGGAGTCCAGGCAACAATAAGTAAGCAAGAAATTTTATCACAGAATGAAAGAAGATGTGACTTTGGTGCTGTTAGGAGTGTAAATCTAGGAAGAAAATTCTTAGTGCTTTCTAATACATCAGTTCCCTTGGCAACATTTTCTTTAGCTTTAGAATTGTTTTGTCTCTGGTCCAAACAGTTAGCTTAATTGCTCTGGTTATCATTCAGTTTATTCTAAGGAACTTTTCAATGTATGATAGCATGCCAGGAAAATGTAAACATCATTCTCTACACTCATTATAATCACTATTACATTTTTCATTATTGCTTAGGGTCATGATTTTAGACTCCCTCCTGAGCTTTATATGCACAGCCAGATTCTTCAAGGAGTTCAAGCAAAGTGCAAATCTCTCCAGAGCTCCTTTAAAACTGGTGTGCTCAACACCAGTGCTTACCATGCTTCAGTGCACGGTAAGACCAGCTCTGGACATGTCAGATGAACAGTGCACAAGCCTTGTCAGTGACATGCACCCACAAGCACTATGTCCAGGGCTCCAAATCCCACAGGACTTCCCTGATAAAGCCAGGAAAACTACCATGGGACTATAAAATTATACCCCTTTTCTTTCTTTCTGGATGATTTTGCAAGGTTGCCAGTTATGAGGAACATTAATACTTACACCTCTGAAAACAGAATATTAATGAATATTCCCTAAGTGACCTGCAAGTGTGATCCAAACTGACACTGCAATGATGAGAGAGCAGATTATCACCATAAAAGTAGGCATTATATTGGAAGAGCTGTGTCTTTTTTGCATTTTCATGAAATACATCCTTATAACTGACATCTTACTGCTCCCTTTGGGCATTCAGTTAAGATCACCAAGTAGAAATGGCAGGGTTTTTTTCTTAGAAATAAATGTCTCCTATACACCATATCTGTGATACGGAGTCCGTGACTGAAAGGTGCCCTTTTGCAGTAGGAGAACATAAGTCCCTGGCAGAGATGGTTTCAGATACTCAGTTTTTCTTTATGTAGCAGAGTAATGGAAGTGTTCATGATCACTGCTGTATTTTGGCTTTCTCTTATAGAGGAGCAGTAAACTTTACTTTGATATTCAGCCATTTCCTTTGCAACAGCCATTTCCTTTGCAACACTTGCATACAAAATAAGACTCCTTAAAAGCTTAGAGAACTGGTGAGTACAGAAAGATCTCAAGAATATGGTAAAGACTGATATGTTTATAGGCTAAAGTTTCCAGTCCTCTCTTCTCCCTTATTCCGTGCAGCACTTCCTTCAGCAAAGCTGGAGAAGGTGGTACTGCTCAGTTACTGTGGTCTCTGGCAGCAAACCTCTTGCCCCTTGACTTATACCTGCAAGGCATGACGGGTCTGGTCTCAGCATAAGGGGATGGAATCCACAAAACGGGCTGGGGGACAGGCGAGCACAGAGGTGCGTTGCACACCCGAGTCCTCAGCACCGAGCTCTCCCTGGCAGCAGCAAGCCCTGCTATTCTGCCGCCTCCTTACCCCCCCGGCAGGAGCAAACTGCATTACTCACGCACACCGCGGCTCGCTCCCACTCCTGCCTCACCGCTCAGCTCACTCTTCTTTTTAATTCCCTCATTGAACCTTTACTAGCAGAACCACATGTAAAAGCTTCAGGTCCCTTTAGGTACTGGAGTCAAACATTTACTTAAAACTGCTGTTCCAGCAATAACAATTAAATTAAACATGAAGGGAATAGAGCTGCCTGGAAGATCTACAAGCTGGAGGCGTGAATCACACCACATAACTAATTTATGACATTCCATGCCTACAGCTGTATGCAGGCAGTTTATAAGTGTAAGGGCGGCTGTGATTTCTAAGTGCTTTTGGTGATGGAAGAATAGGAAGCTGATTACATGGGTCTCTGTCCCTGCACCCAATGTCATAAATGAAATGAGGTCAGGTTAGGTCGGTAGCTGAACACAAGGGATCTTCTGTATATGGTTCAGTTGGAGAGATTCTAAGAAGGGACTTGGATTTTTTTCCCCACAAAAAAAAATGTATTTTTGAATTTGTGAAACATAAGGCAACAACAATGTTATTTCTCAACCACTGAAATTGTCCGATTACATTTTTCAGTGAAAATGCACTTGAGCGAACTTTTTAGAAGGATAACCTTAAAACTACTTTATTAGTAGGCTTTGGCAAAATGTCTATTTGCTCAGCCAGAACATGTGCAAATTCAAGTCTTCTTTTTCAGGTTGGATCTCCTATATACTGCATATATCTAAGTCTTATGACTCAGATGCTTTCCTCTATCCTTTCCTCTAACCAGTGTGATAATATTTGTAGATACTTCTGGAAATATATTGGTGGAATGAACCAATGAATTTAAGTCAGCTGCAAACAAACAAGCAAAATATACCAGAAAGGTGAGCAAGGAAAAAAGATAAAATAAAAGATAAAGGTAGTAAGAGAGATCTTTTCTAGTTACATTTTTCAGTTCATAATTGCTTGTGTTTGGTGAAAAATCTAACGTCTTTCAGTTATTTGACATTTCCCTTTTAAGCGATAGGGGAACAGCACTGTCCTTCCAGGTCCCAAGGAGCATGCCAGTCAGCCACAGTCAAACAGTGCTGGCTATGGTGACACAGGCAAAACCATTTTGGGTAGGATGTTGATCTTCCAAAAGGTATCAACTGTGGTTAAAATTGTCTTTCATCCATTTCCTTGCTATGGTTTTAACAATCTTGCATTTGAGACTCCTGTCATTTGTAAAAAACAGTCTGAATTCAGATCACAGCCGGTTTATAAGGTTTTGGTTTAAGGTACCTTTGACTCCATCCCTGGAGGTATTTAAAAGATGGGTAGATGTAGTGCTGAGGGACATGGTTTAGTGGTGGACTTTGCAGTGTTAGGTTTACAGTTGGACTCGATGATCTTAAGGGTCTTTTCCAACCTAAATGATTCTGTGATTCTATTTATTTTAACTGGAAAAAGGGCAAGCCTCCTAACTTGACTACATCCAAAAATGTTAATACACTCACAACCAAAAAGATAAGTGAACACGCAAAACTGTGGTAACAAAATACTTTACTAAAATATCATACATTGAATAGTTAGCTCAACATTCTCATGTTCTATGCAAATAATGCAGACATTGTCACACATTTTATATTAACATCATATAGTAATCTGCACAAATTCAGAAAGAGCAGCATTCCTGTCAGATCCATTGCAGATGGTTAGCTCTAGTGTTCTATTCAACTTTTACGTAAAGCAAATGTTTCGTTACAAAACTCTACTCTATATTCTTAAAAGTGCCTAGGAGGGTTATACCTCCTCAATAATACTGGATCAAAGGAGATGTGTGACCAAATCCTTCACAGACATTTTTGACAATCCTAACCTAAACTAAGAATATGTTAATTGATAAGTTAGAGTTGTGAAAAGCGTATTCATTTTTCTGTATTCAAAAAATGATCTTGTGTTGGAAGAAGTAAGAGTATGCTGAAATGCACAACTCTAACCAACTCCAAGACACTATCAGGTCTGTTGGTTTTTACACTCCTTCCTACTAAATGAGAAGCAACGGAGTAACTTTTCAGAGCAACTTTTCAAAGTAATTAATAAAAAAACGATTTAATTACCATCTGACCCAGAAAGCATAAAAATGTTAGGACAGTGCACTACTTTTACAGATAAACTGCTCCAAAATTGCCTAAATTCTTTTATTATCCTATACAAAATTTTAAAAATAAGTATATGTACACTGCAGTATTGTGTTTACACTTCCAGTCATATTTCTGATCTTTTTGTGATGGTCTTTCACAGGAAAATACACATAATTTGGCAAAAGGGCCACTAATATTGTTTTGATTGTGTTAAAAGTCACGCTCTGAGGCCTAAACTGCAAAAGCTAATTTAGCTAATACGTATAAACTGACTAGCACAGTGGCTTTGTTTAAATAAATGAATTTGCCTTACATGCAATCATCTACTTTTCTTAAATCACCTTTTCTAGCATGATAACCTTATATTTTAAGTAATTAATTATTCATTTACTATATTCTTATTCAAAGCAGCCTACTGAATTGAATTATGAAATCAATTTCTAATTTATGTGAGCACAAAGAAAATAATATTTTGAAGAAAATAATGTGCAGCAACCTCAAGCATTCACTTGGGAAGTTAATTTGCAAAAAGGAGAAGAGCAGGCTGTCTGAATCCATAACATTTCAACCTGTACTCATCTGCTCCTCATCAGAGATTTAGCAGTGATAAGCCAAATGCTTCAGATAGGCAGGTCATTAGATGTTTAATAACGTATACTCAGTGAGGACAAAATATTTAAAATGCAGTAATAAAGAGAGGCATCTTGCACGGGTCGCTTGAAATTACAAACAAACTCCCTGGAAACAGTATCCAGAATGGCATGGTTTCTTAAAACATGCCTCAGGACCTTATTCCCAGTGGCACGGTAGCTATGAATTTAGCCCTATAAATATAGTGGTAGCATCTACAAATCTGATTAACAGAGAACAGCACCATCTTCCCATTAGTAGCTATATTCAAGTAATTAGGAACACTCCTCAGCTAAAATAAAAGCTACAGTCAAGAAGTCTAGCAGAACCTGGCCCTCAAGGGTAGCTTTTTTTATGATGATACAAACCCACAAACTGCTCCAATGGTATGAGATTCAACAAGGCCAAATGCCAGGTCCTGCACTTGGGTTGCAACAACCTCATGCAGCGCTACAGGCTTGGGGAAGAGTGGCTGGAAAGCTGCCTGGCAGAAAGTGACCTGGCAGTGTTGGTCAACAGCTGGCTGAATATGAGCCAGCAGTGTGCCCAGGTGGCCAACAAGGCCAACAGCATCCTGGCCTGTATCAGGAAGAGTGTGACAAGCAGGACTAGGGAAGTGATTGTCCCCCAGTACTCAGCACTGGTGGGGCCCCACCTCAAATATTGTGTTCAGTTTTGGGCCCCTCACTACAAGAAAGACATTGAGGTGCTGGAGTGTGTCCAGAGAAGGGCAACGAAGCTGGTGAAGGGCCTAGAGAGCAAGTCTTATGAGGAGCAGCTGAGGGAACTGGGGTTGTTTAGCTTGGAGAAAAGGAGGCTGAGGGGAGACCTCATCGCTTTCTACAACTACTTGAAAGGAAGCTGTAGCGAGGTGGGGGTTGGTCTCTTCTCCCAAGTAACAAGTGATAGAACAAGAGGAAATGGGCTCAAGTTGCACCAGGGGAGGTTTAGATTGGATATTAGGAAAAATTTCTTCACCGAAAGGGTAGTCAAGCCTTGGAACAGGCTGTGCAGGGAAGTGGTTGAGTCACCATCCCTGAAGGTGTTTAAAAGACAGGTAGACATGGTGCTTAGGGACATGGTTTAGTGGTGGGTTTTGGCAGTGTTACGTTGATGGTTGGCCTTGATGATCTTAAGGGTCCCTTCCAACCTAGACAATTTTATGATTCTATGATTCTTTGACATATTTTAATGCCACTAACAAGCAGCCATCATTCAGGAAAGCAACCCAAAACACTGTCTTCTAATGGGAGACCCTTTGGCCACGAACTCAGCCTGACAGAAGACCAGCAGCTGCACCATCTCAGAGGCCAGGTGCCACCATACCTCTTGGATCTCAACACCTACTGGAGGTGAACAAGCCAACACATCCGTATGTAAATGAATAGCTATTCTGCCGAGATACAGGCTTCCTGGGACTGCATGGTTGGACTGGTCCTGCCAGCTGGAATAAGGTCGGCACCAGGCACAGAGGTGGACGCGAGACTCACAAGGGACTGCAGAATTATTTCTCTGAGAACAAGAAGAGGCCAGGATGAACATTAGGCTGCACTATGCTGTCCCAGCTCATAGACCCTCTGCCCCACAAGACAGGGAACTAGGAGAGACCAGGAAGCATTCCTTTATACTCAATGTTTTTCCATAAATTAAAGCAATAGCCAGCTTGTGCCTTGGGTGCAATAGCAATGAATGGCAAAAAGACATTTCTGCAGGTTACATGGTAAGAATAGTGATAAAAATGCTGTTACCAGGCCTTATCAGTCTGACCCATCGCACCTACTGAAGGCAGCAGCAAAAGCAGATGTGCTACAGCAGGGCTGTGAGTCCAGTCCTTTGATACACCTGAAAGGTTGGGATGGGAGGCAGAGAGATGCTGTTCAACCCGGAGCTGGGCTGCTCACTCCCTGGCATAGGGTACACGTTAGGGAAAGGCAAACACCTGCTTGGTCACCCACTTGCTCGCCTGGATAGCCATATCCCTGCAACCACCACATACACAGCTATTTTCTGAATGGGAAACTTAAAATAAAGATTATTCTTCTACCAAAACAAATAAGCATTATTTCTTTCATTATTAGTCATCAAAAACAGGTGCATGACCTCAGGTTACTCTACATCAGAAGAAAATAAATAATATATTATTACCATTATTAAACACTTTTCAGGATGGGACATATATCTGCTGAAAATATTTATCCTGCTTTTCAGACACAGGCAAGTAAAAACAGACACTTGAACAGTACTCAAAAACTTCAATAAAAAGAAAAGAAACAATAAAAATAAACAACCCTGAAGTAATAAAATATCTTTCCCTGTCTTTCCTCCATGCTTTTTACCTCATTCAATGTACGTCCCACTTTTATGCTCCCTGAAAAAACTTTTAACACATAGTATAGCCATTCAATACTTCTTTGCTGGTAAAACTGACCTTTACTTTACATGAAAGTAAATCAAATAAGAGTATTGCATAAGGCATGATTTTATCAATTCCCTCCTCCCTCCCCATAGCCCAAATGTATTTTTCACAACGTCTACTGTAAAGATTCAATTCTTTATCTCTGAAACCTACAAACATCCTAGTGATTTCACAAGTCTTTTCTTAGTAACGAAAAAAGAAATTAGTCTCTCAACCTGAATGATTACTTGGGCACATTTTCCCACTAGGTCTTCTTTAAAAGAGAAGAATCCTCCTGTCTTCTCTGCCTTACACACCCAGTTCCTCAGGGAAAAATGTCTAAATCAGTTGTACTGTTTAGCTCACTGTAAGTGACTCTGGTTTAGCTTCAACAAACCATTAACAGTAGCTTTCAAGCAATCAAAGTGAGACACAAATGTAAAAGAAGTCTTCAGGGCCTATTTTAATAGAAAGACCAGGATACTCTCCACTGATCATGGATCCGGCTCTACCACATATCATTTTCAACAGGAGGCACGTATAAGGAAACATACAGTAGCCTTACACATTCAGCGGGTTACCTGCAGTACCTGAAGTTGCCCCAAGACCACTGCATGAGCAAATCGTTCCATCTGTGCAAAAAATACGTGTAGAGTGAAGGAGGGATCTGTGCCAGTACGCAATTCTGCACACAGAGCTGGCTGCAAGCGCAGGGCTGCAGGTGCCTATGCCAGGAATGTCCTGACAGCTACAAACACCTACACCTTCTGGGTGCAAATGCAGCAACCTGTCAAGGGGGAGCAGCAAGAGGGTGCAGACTTTCTTCTGTGAACAAAAGGACTTGGACTTCTAGTTTGGCACTGCAGAAATGTTCCCAGTCCTGTAGCAGCAAGGTTTGGAGGGCAGGTTTGCAGGCCTGCATCTTTCAGAAAAAAATAATAGTTGTAACTTGTGTAGAGAAGAGATGCAAAGAGGTGGGAGTGAATGGGAGAGAGAGAGATTTGGGTACAAATGGAGATTAAAATAACCATTAAAAAAGTCAGCCCTGTAAATATGGATGTCACAGTTTGGGCTGGACTGACCACTGAGGTGAATGACAGATGCCCTCTCCCACCTTTCTCTCCAAGGAGAGGAGGCAGAGAGAGAAAAAGAGACTTAAGAGTTTAGAAAAAAACTAAACTACTTTAATGACAATATGAATATATTAATAAAATAATTTAAAAAATAAAATAATTAAATATATACTATATATACAAAACCCTATGAAGCTCCCAGGATGATGATCACATCACCAGCAGGCACTGGGAAAGTCCCAGACTGGACTCAGTGATGGATGGGAACTGGATTCCAGATTGGGATTCCAGAATGCAGGGATCAGGATCAAAGGCAGATGAACAGACAGAGTCCTCCCCTGATGCCGGCCACCGAAGAAAGAGGGCTGACCCTTTGATCCCTCAGCTTTTATACTGCGCATGAGGCAGATGGGATGGAATCCCCTGTTGGGCAGTTTTGGGTCACCTGTCCTGTCCGCTCCTCCCCGCAGGGGTGACCCCTCTACGCTTTTCTACTTCTGACCCTTCAATGGGGCAAATAACAAAGTTGGATAAGCAAGAGCCTCTCTGCATACCATTCCTTGGCATAAATTACAACTAATCAGGTCTTATCACTCTGAGAGCAAAGACTTTCTGCACAATATGCTGTTAATTTCAGAAAGTTCAGTTAGTTAGAAGAGGCTTAGCTGCAAAGTAAAATTACAAAACAGAAAGTGGGTCCTGTTTTACCTCAAACCAGGACAACGGAGCATTTCAGTTTGTTAATTCAAGCCGGGAAGGTGCTAGAGCACTCCTCTGTGTTTTTCTGTCAGTAAGTGCTTCCAGTAGCTCAGCTGCTCATATGGTTCTACTTCATGGCACATCACAACTTTCTTCAAGAGAGACACAGAGAACATAATCCTTTCTGGAAAAAACGTCTGCTCTGAATGAAGCTCCTCTGGTGGAATTTTTAATTTGGCAAGGCACAGTCCTATGAATACATCCTCCAATTTAATGAACGAAACGCTCTCTGAAACATTATAGATCTGACTAGCAACATCAGTGGATAGAACATAACCAGTCCCAGAACAAAATGGTGGGTAGGTCTTTCCCGGATACTCTTCTCTGCTCACGTACCACTTACTCCCTTTTTCCCGTATGGGGTGCTCATGCAGTTTTAAAAAGCCTGTGAAGAATCTAGTTGTCCTCTTTTTCCTTAGAAGAAGCTCAGTGAGGTAAAAAACATTGACAAACACATCTGTGTCAGTTTTCATCACAAAGCTGGACTGGTAACAAAATCTGTGAATCCATTCCATTCCCATCATGGTCTTCAAAGTCAAATTGTCATACGTGTCTGTAAAATTCTTTTGAATAATGTCTTTGTACTTTTGGCTTTCAGCAGCGATATCAACCTGCTGGCTGAGATTCACAGTGCTTCCCAGGAGGAAATATGTCACCAGGCGCTTGCCGGCGACTGTTTTCTCCTTCCCCCAGGTTTGCCGGATGGCCATCCTGGCGTCAATGTGGTGGTACGAGGATGTCACAAGCAGGACGAGGAAAGGTGGGTTCTTATGGCAGTCTATATCCGGCAGCTGCGAGAAGTTTCCTCTCACTCTCTTGAAAGTCTTCATGGGGAATATGTAACCTTGGCTGTTTTTACAGAATATACAGAATTCAGTCAAATTGTTGTAAAAAATCCAGAAGCTAGCACAGCTGAACCCCACAAGGCAAACAAACAGCCTAAATTTTCTGAAATCCATCTGAAAGAAACAAGAAGGAACAGCACATTTAAGAAAAATAGTATCTAGTTCCTTTCAGTGCTGTATATCAAACTCTCTGCATAGGGATTTAAAGCCAGGTCATCTCTAACTGACAGCTACCTATTTCAGGGCACTCGCCCACATACATTTCTCTTAGTATCATTCCCACAAGATGTTCTGCTGGCAATCAAATTCACACTCATGCTTACTTGAATCTGCCCTCCCAAGCCAGCATATCCTCAGAAATCCACACAAGCATGTCCCCTGATACCAGGTTACCCTGGCTGATGCTTCAGACCTCCTCTGCATTTTCAGCATCTTACAAACCATGACTTAGACCCACCGGGGCTCTCACAAGACATAGTGGAGAAGCAGCAGATATGTGCCCATGCCAGATGAGAGAGAATAACAGCAATAGGGTGGTTTTTTTTAAATACCATGTTTCTCCATTTGTTTGAAAAGTGCCTGTGTCCCAGAGCCAGCAAGTGCTGTCCAAGTGGCAGACCCAGCCAGATTCCTCCCATCTTCATCTTCTTTGTGTCCTGTGGGGCTCTTGCACGGACACAGAAGTTGCTCCTGATCTTTTTGTTGGAGAGGCCATGAGTCACGTATTTGACGTTGAGTCAGCTGCTCAGAAAAAAAACAACAATGGGTCAGATTATTTAGATGTTTTACCTTTTGTAACATACCTTATACAGATATATAAACACACGCTGCAAATGTCTGTAAATTTATGTAAACTGTAAAACATATTTTATAAATTTTGCAAATCACACATACCTACATGTATCATTTCACAGCAGGTCCCTGCCTACCTCCAATGGGCAGGCAGTGGCCTTGATAAGAAACACACACTTCCTGGAGCAAAGACTCCTTTGGTGCTGACTGTGTGAAAGCTGGAAAATACTAGCTTTTGCCATCAGTTTAATCAGCAAAAACAAATCCCAGCTTATCTGGAGCTGGTAGGAATGGTGTTCTTTTTTTCTCAAATGAAACATTTGCAATTACCCACAGAGGTATTTGCAGAGGGGATTGGAGGGAGGGCTTGCAAGGACCCAGATCAAGCCAGTAGCACCTTGGGCTCTCCCAGTGTGATGTCTCAGCTGTCTCTGCCTCCACAGCCACATGTAGGAGTGAGCCATCCAAATAACATGGTGCACCCTGCTCTGGGGACTCACCCCAGCTGCAGCTCCTCGCTGTGACCCCCAGCCCTGCAGAGCCATGCAAGTCCCTGGACCAGGCAGAGCGAAGGAACTAGCCTCCCTGTCTGTACAGGACTGCGCCCCATCTTCTGTTGCAATCCCATTTCCTCCCTGTTTCACTCTCTTAATAGTCTTTCCCCAGTATAGCACCAGTTCTCCAAACTCCCCTCTCCAGGTAAACTCAGCAAACACGTGGGAGTGCACACAGGTGCCTCATCTGATGGCCATGCCTTTAATTTTTCCCCCTTGGAGCTCAAGAAGAGAAGAGTTGCCCCAGGTGCTCCCGAGGCCAGCAGGAGCCCGTGGTGTGACAAGGGAGGCTGCTGGAAAAGGTGCCTTTGCACAGGTACAGCCTTGGTGTCCCAAGGATCCAAGCCTGGCAATACGTTACAGGGTTGGCATTTACTGAAAGAACACCCAGGGAAAGGGTGACAGAGAGACGACCAGCTTCCTCTCGCTGAGGCTGTTTTTCTCTTAGAAACACCAATTTCCTCCTTGTGTTCAGGTGGATAGGGAAAACCTTGAAAGTTAAAAAACACTTTAACACAGGCAGGTTGGTTCCTTGGACTGCTTAAGTTGGCATATGAGGGAATTAAATCACCCTGGTATTGGCTTCATCCCCCTGGGATGCTGAGCCCCTGTCCCATCCCTCACCCCACCTGTGCCCAGCAGGTTTAGCTTCCTGAGTGAAGCGAGTGCTCTGTCTTCCCCACTGCCTAGGAGAACTGCTATGTATGAAGAACTTACGGAAAACAATGGCTTCTATTATGTTTCAACATGGCTGTGACTGCATTTAGCAAAACCATCATGATCCAACCTAAAGTATCTTGCTGTACAGCAGAAATATGAGAACAGGTTATGTGTGACAAAGCCTGTGTTTTGTAAATTATCTTTCACTATATTTTTCCTCCTTTGTCTGCATCTGATAAACAATACAGTCTGAGATTCAAGATTTCCAGCCTGCTTGCATGTATCTCCATGGAACAGTCCTGGAGATATTAACATGAAGTGAACATTAAGTCTGTCTACAGGATAGGCTTGGTCCAGAAAGCAACAGAGACTTACTAACAACCAATCTCTTTTCTACAGAGGTCATTTTGAACAGCATCCAGTATGTTAGCATCAAAACAAATCTTTCTGGTTTTATAGAAAATCCTTTTGCATGATGTTATACTTGAGTTTTCTCTCGATTCAAGTCAGAAATTGCAGTTCGTAATTATCTGAAAGCTTTTCCTGTCTCCTATTGTTCCAACTGCAAAATATTTTGTGTAGGGTATTGCCAAAAAATTACCTGCTTTGTGTCCTAGAGAGTGGTTTATTTCAACTGACTGGTGTGATGTTTCATGGCTCTGCGCAGATCCAAACAAGGTTTGCCCTAGGGCCTGGGACCCAAGCGACATGGGCTACAGGAGCGTGCAGCCCAAGGTTCTTCTAGCACATGCCTGAAACAAACACATGAAGAAAAGAAGGTAGTCAAGATCTGTGATCCAAACCAGCAGAACTTCAGCCCTCTACTTTGCAAGTACCTATTTCCACCAGTGGCATGAACTGTGTTCTGCCATGGTAAGCGGATTGGCTATGGGGTCTCTCCGTTCACACCGCTGACCCTTGCGTAACTCCTTCATGTTGCACAGTGATGGGACCATAGTAACTCCTGTCACAAAGCCTAGTTATTCTCTCACAATTAATCTGACACCTCCTTTAGGTCTGTTAATGAGTGTAATTATCTAAACGGCACCAAGAGATCAAGACTATATGCCATATAGATCAGGAAAAGCAATCCGGCCTGAGGCAGAGAGAGGTAAGTAGGTCTAAAGTCCCCCTGAGAAACAGATTCCAAATATCAATTTAAAGAAATAGTTTTCTTAATTTTTCTGGGGCAAAGCTACAGTCATGCCACTGAGTTCAGTGAACGCTCAATGTTGGCTTTGCATTGAGGCCACACACATCAGCCAGGGAATGACCCAAAGCGCAAATGACCAAAGTGCTTTTGACTCTCTGCAAGAGTCACTGCTTTGTAAACTGAGACACAAGCAGCCGCGACAAGGCAGACCCAAAAGCAGAGGCATGATTTCAGTGCATAAACAGGAGTTACAACCTCAAATACGGCACAGTTAAAGTTGGCAGTCATATTCCCATTTTCCTTTCCTAATAATCAAAAGTAACCTGTGCCCTGGTATAAATACTAACAATGCCTGCTAACCTTTGATTTTCCTCGGAATAAAGCCTCTAAATCACTTTCTCAGAAGCTCAGCAGGACACAAAGAGGGATTAAACATGCATAGATAATAAGAAAATGTCAAGTACAGCAGGAAACTTTTTTTTTCCTAAATGCAAGCATTTCAGAGGAGCAGGGTCTAGCTTCGAGCTTTCAAAGATGATACCTCTGGCGAGGCAGTGGGTTCAGCAGTGGCCAGGCCACCGTTTTTATGGGGAGACACATGGGTAGCCGAGTTTCCTCCTTAGCCCAAGCTCAGAAGTCAGGGAGGGATGAGCAGGTGCCTCTGGCTCAGCAGCTTTCAGCTGTCCCCCCACTCCCAGAGCAGGGTGCTGCCTGGCGCCTACCAGACCTTGTTAGGAACAGCAACGCCTGCTCAAGTCCCAGGCAGGACTACCAAAACAGCGGTGGTGAACCTCTACTCAAAACAAAGGATCACATGGGGACAGACTACACTGCCTCATCCCCCGGGAGCACTGGCTGGCTCCTGCCCCGTGTGCTCAGTGGAAGCGTCCTGTGGAGCCTCCCGAGCTGGTGGTGCCGTGTCCAACTGAAAGAACTGCACGTGAACAGCCAGCAAGGCGATGAGGCTAAATGTCTCCTTCCTGGCACTTTAAAATGCCACTTTTCAGAGGGAGATTTTTACAGCAACGTGTATTAACAATGTCCTTGCCCAAACCAAATGTCAAGACTGGCAGGCAAGAAGGATGGAAACCTGAAAAGGGTACAGGACAAGGGAAAAACTTTTTCTGCTGCCCTTACTGTCAGACCACAGTAAACGTTTTTGCCTCTGATACCTCTCACCAGTCTCTGCTATCAGGATTGTCCCTCCTTGTCAGTCTGTCAGCAAGTCACAGCAAGACATTGTTCATCTGCTTCGTACATGCCAGTTTCTATCATTTAAGCACTGAGTTGCTAGGCACTCTATTTACAGCCAAATCCTCTCCTTTCTTTCTTTCTTTCCTTTCTTTCCTTTTTTTCCCTTTTTTTGTGGTAATTTTTTGTCTCTTCGTTATTTTTTGTCTTTTATTTTTTGCAATGCTGCTGGGGGAATTAGCTTTCCCAGCTCCTCCCCAGGCACACCTGCGCTATCCCCAGCCTGCCATGATGGGGAGAGGGGCTCTGAGGGGTGGGTACTTCTGATGCTTAAAATAAGCATCTGGCTCTCCAGAAAGGCCTCAATGTTTTACAGCCATGGAGATGACTCTGGGGAGCAGGTGAGCCATCCACCTGCGGTCACAGACCCACAGCAGGAGTCCCCATCTCCAAATCCTAAGCAATCAATTAGACAACAGATAGAAAAGGAGCATTATTGTTACTGATTTGCAAATCCTGCTATGCTGCTCTGTCATTGTGTTACTAATATCCATATAGCTGATTGACCCTGTAACTTTAACAGCAGATTGAATCTTCTTTGTAGATGGTTGGGCTGGTTTTATTTACGATTTTGGATTTTAATAGGAGAAGGGGGGGGAAAAATAAAAAAAAGATGAAGAGTAGAAACAAGTCAAGTTTTTAATTTAATAGTTCTAGGGGGAAAAAAAATATTAGAATGATATGTTAAATTCTAGATTAATATTAATCCCAATGAAATAGCATGCATATATGCATAATACAGATGTATACAGATATATGCATATAACTATTGTTTTTAGCAGCATGACCAACACAGCCTAAACACTAGTATAGCAATAATAAGCAAAGAAACTTTTTCCCAGCAATCAAATTAAAACCATGACCAAAAAAGAGACTTTAAAACATAAAATCAGTTAAAATCCAGTAACAGAGTAAGAGTTCCTGAAAGATTCACCTCCTTGCCCCAGATCTCCTCCCATCATGCTATGACACAGATGGCTTCAGAAGAGCCACGTGACCCACTCTAACTCCTTAACCTTATCTCCTCAAAGAAAAATTTCCACTGTTTCCTCCTCTGAGTCATGTTTTCTGTACTACAGAGGGTAACGTACTGGTGGTTAACTACAGCTCCAGCATATGCATATAAACATAACCTTAACACGGCAGCTGTCTGAGAGGCAACACACAGGCACAGCAGGATTTTTGTATGTAGTATTCACCCATAAAAAAGGTGTCTCTTTATTATTTCAAGGGAAAGAACAAACAGTCGCAGGTCTCATCCACTCGAAAACACAGTCTTTCCAGTTCAGATATGGAAGTGTCACCTCGGGTGTGGAGATTTCCATTACTAAAATGGTTGCAACGTTTGCACGGCCTCTGGGTTCTGCTTCTGAGACTACCCAGGCAGCTGATACCAAAAGGAGAATAAAGATCATGACGAGCATATGCTCGCAGAGGGAAGGCTTTTGTGGCACTGGGATCTTCTGAATCAGAGGCTGCATATTCCTCTTTATTAAAAAAATCATCAAGAGCCATTAGCTCTTGATGTGCCTTGATCTCATCCACCCAACCATGACCGCTTGCTCATGACATTCGTTTGGAAAAGCCAAACAACATCCTCAAACCAAACGCAGTTTTGCTCTCAAAACCAGCAAAAAGTTTGGCAGGATGTGGAGCTGTTCCCATAATGTCACAGGAAAGAAGTGCTGCATCTGAAGAGTCAAAAAGAAATGTATTTCCAGGGACTTTAGCCAAATCAAGAAAGCTTACTTCTATTTTAAAATATAATTTTGCTTTTCCAAGCTGCCTGCAAAATCCTCTTGATGCATCCTGGCCCTAAAAAGCCCACCAAAATGTCAGCTTGGGTATTTAGTAAGGCCAGATCCATTTTCCAGGAAGGCAAAAGATGTTGCAGCGGGGATTACAATGCGTACTGTTAGGCAACCTGTTGCAGTGTTCAGACTACCAACGCGGAGAAACTGTACAAGACAGCCATTGCAGTCCAGCCCCTGGTGCAGGTGCTTTTTGTACTTTTTAGGAGCCTATTCGGACAGCTTTGACTTAATCCACTTCCACGGGCAATCCAAACACAGCTGGCAGGCAACAAGCAAAGAGGCATCCTCTCTCGCAGGCAGAGAAAACAGCAGGGCTTCTGGGGCGCTCCCTCCTTGTTCTCCCAGAAGGACCTTTTCTTGTCTTGGTAGTCATTTTTTCCAAGCATTCAGCTGAAAAGTCTTCTCCTTCTGTCTCTGTCTTCCCTTCACCCCCTGTGTACCAAATGTCCCTTTCCTTCAATGCTAACAGACTCGCTGTTTCTAATGCTCCCTCTCTTCCTGTAATAGCCCCATCTTCCATTTATCACTGATGCTAATAAGCATATTCAACTTTTTTAAGAACTGCTTCATGAATCAGCAATTTTACTACAATTACTATTTTACTGGCTGTATTCCAAACTCCACATCTCACCAAAGATAAGCAACTGTCCACGATGGGATGAATCAGAGCAGCCTTAAGCAGTATGAACCCATGTGGTTCATTGTGCTGGACAGGAACAATATCCAGCTCACAGCCACTCTTTTGTCTTCATAAACAAATAAAGCAATGAGAAAAAATATTCTTTAGCCTCTTGCTGACAATGCTAAGACTCCAAAAGCCTGGTTCTCTGAGCTATAGGAACATTGTGCTTCAAAAATTCTACCTATAGTGTTTTTGTCCCCCAGACCAAATTATTTATTGGACCCTCATTTACAAGTAGTGCCACAAGTTGGCTTTTTCATATTAATTAAAAAGAGAAATAAACCTGAAAATGGTATTTCAGTTAGGATGAGGGTCTTGCTCTCCCTTGGAAGCAAACTCAAGATACATGAAGGAAGAAGGAAACGAGCACTGCAGAGAAGAGATAGCTAAGGAGTTTGTACAAAAAATGTTCAAAACAGGAAAAATTACCAATAAAGACATTTCAATGTCACTGCTAAATCTTTCATAAACAGAGTGCTGCTCAGCCCTGCCAATATCACTGTAGGATGAGGACTTGTCAGGATGCTACCTTTCAGATGGTTCGGGGTATGTTTTTTCCCTATTTTGAGCTGGGGCAGCACTTGCACGGAGTAGGTGAGCCTGGTGTTCGTGCTGTTCTGTGCCCTGTCGTTTCATGCTGCCTCTCGGCACAGTTGTTTTTTAGTGTTTGGAGCTTTACTCTTCCCCTGTCAATAAAACAGTTGAACTAAGTCTTTACATTTACATGCCTATTAAAGAGGCAATCTGGTACTTTTGGAGGATAACGTTCCGGGGCAAACTTTAATTTCCACCCAGGGCAGAGACAGCCCAGGGAGAGCCACTCGGGCTCCCCTCACCACCCCAGCCCTGTGCCAAACGCTCACCGGGAGGGATGGTGTCCAGCTCCTCTTTTGATTAGCAGGGCTAAGGGCAGAAAGCAGAGGAACAGAAATCCCACTGCAGGCCCCTCGCATTGGCAAATCCTCTGTAAATAACTACTTGGCTTTAAAAGTGCTGATTATACATAGTAATTTTTTCAGGATCAGGCCCAATGGCTGCTTTTTTAATTATCTACCTGTACCTCATGGGTCTTCTTCTTTTTAAGCATTTTATCCAAGGTCTCAGCAAGCACGGAAGACAGCGAGGAAAACCTTGCCCTGTGTTTGTCCTAACTGAACCTGGTCTTTTTCTGGGGACAGGCTAACAGGCTGCCAAAATATTTCTCCATCTTAAAACACACACTAAATCCTCTGGCAAATGAGATTACTTATTACTACCTTTGTACCATCAAATCAGTCTGTCCCTCATGCCAATTCACACAATGCATGTCATTGCCGGTTTTACCAGCGTGTCCTGGTTTGAGGTAAAACAGGACCAATTTTCTGTTCAGTAATTTTACTTTTTAGCTAAACCTCTTATAACTGCTGAAATTACCAGCATGTTGTGCAGAAAACTGTTCACTCTCAGAGTGATAAGACCCATGTTTGTAGTTGATGCCAAGGAATAGGATGCAGAGAGGCTCTTGCTTATACTTACTGCTATAACACCCAAGGGCAGCCAACATTGTTACTTGCCTTGTTGGAGGGTCGGAAGTGGAAATTTCACTTAAGAAAAACATGATGTAATCTGCCTGTTTAAATTTCTGATCAAGCTGGAATTCAAACTGTTCAGGTAATCTATCAGAACCCTTGTTGAGCCTTACTCATGCCCCACGTTGGGTGCCAAGAAATCCGTCATGGTTTGGGCTGGACTGACCACTGAGGTGAATGACAGATGCCCTCCCCCACCTTTCTCTCCAAGGAGGGGAGGCAGAGAGAGAGAAAGAGACTTAGGAGTTTAGAAAAAAACTAAACTAATGAAATATTAATAATAAAATAATAAAAAGGAAATAATGAAATATATACAAAACCGTATGAAGCTCCCAGGATGACGATCACATCACCAGCAGGCACTGGGAAAGTCCCAGACTGGACTCAGTGATGGATGGGAACTGGATTCCGGATCGGGATTCCAGAATGCAGGGATCAGGATCAAAGGCAGATGAACAGACAGAGTCCTCCCCTGATGCCGGCCACCGAAGAAAGAGGCTGACCCTTTGATCCCTCAGCTTTTTTACTGCGCATGAGGCAGATGGGATGGAATACCCTGTGGGTCAGTTTTGGGTCACCTGTCCTGTCCGCTCCTCCCCACAGGGGTGACTCCTCTATGCTTTTCCACCTCCGACCCTCCAACAGGACAAATAACAAAGTTGGCTGCCCTTGGTTGTTATAGCAATAAGGATAAGCAAGAGCTTCTCTGCATCCCATTCCTCGGCATAAGCTTTAAACATGGGTCTTATCACTCTGAGAGTGACCAGTTTCTGCACAATATGCTCTTAATTTCAGTAGTTAGAAGAGGCTTAGCTGCGAAGTAAAATTACTGAACAGAAAATCGGTCCTGTTTTACCTCAAACCAGGACACAGAGGATGGGCATTGCAGCCCGGAGCCCGCAGCTGAACCCTGCCACGGGGCCGCACGCCGCTCAGCTCAGGCGAGTGACTTCCCCAGGTAGGGAGGTCTGG
>VYXH01005094.1:0-10677 GCA_013397275.1 Burhinus bistriatus | reverse complement strand
ATCTTGGCCTGTATCAAGAATAGTGTGGCCAGCAGGAGCAGGGAAGTGATCGTGCCCCTGTACTCAGCGCTGGTGAGGCCGCAGATTGAGTACTGTGTTCAGTTTTGGGAGCCACAGCATAGGAGGGACATTGAGGTGCTGGAGTGTGTCCAGAGAAGGGCAACAAAGCTCGTGAGGGGTCTGGAGAATGTCTTATGAGGAGCAGCTGAAGGAATTAGGATTGTTTCGTCTGGAGAAGAAGAGGCTGAGGGGAGACCTTATTGCTCTCTACAACTACCTGAAAGGAGGTTGTAGTGAGATGGGAGCTGATCTCTTCTCCCCAGTAACTAGCGACAGGACAAGAGGAAACGGGTTCAAGTTGTGCCAGGGGAGGTTTACGCTGGACATTAGGAAAAAATTTTTCACTGAAAGAGTTATCAAACATTAGAACAGGCTGCCCAGGGAGGTGGTTGAGTCACCATCCCTAGAGGTGTTTAAAAGTTGTGTAGATGTGGTGCTTAGAGACATGGTTTAGTGGCAGACCCGGTAGAGTAGGGTCAATGGTTGGACTAGATGATCTTAAAGGTCTTTTCCAACCTAAACGATTGTATGATTCTATGCTGACCGTGACATGGGGCCTTTGAGCACTGGAGGTTTCCTTGCCATTGCCACGAGGACTCGTTAGCCATAACCTCCATTAACACAGTGTTGCATTTCTCTCCCAGGCTCCTTCCAACCCTCCCAGATTTCTTCCTGAAGATGTTGAAGCCATCTCACTACCATGAGTGCCAGGTGAACCCCAGCTCAGCACGGCTCTCAGCCCCCTCTTCCCTTCAAGGACGGATCCAGCGCTGCCGGCCATGGCACTGTGGGGTTCTGCCACTGGTCATCCGCATCCCCGCTGGCCTCACGGCTGGCCAGGGCTCAAAGGTTCAGCCTACAAAGGTGACCTACATAGAGCTGCCAACTTGCTCGTCGATCCCCCCCTTGCTAGGCTGAGCGATTTGAGCTGATTACAGCCCCGTTTGCCAGGCTGTTTTGCAGGGTCTGAGTCCCGTTAACTCTTCCCACCACTTCCACGTCCCTCCTGGAGCATGAGACCAGGGTCTGACAGAGTACCCTGGACAAAAGGGTACCACTGGTGCTGTCAGGTGCCACCAGACCTTCCCACATCCTCCTGGTACAGCATCTGAAGGTTGGGCTTTGAGCCGTTTAGGCTTTAACTAAGACATGCGGTTTATTTAAATGAATAGGGCGGGTTATGAAATGCTGGAGCCGTCAGAAAGGTACAGCACAGTCTCCCCCTCGCTGCCTGCAGTGTTTCAGGTCTCACCTGGAAGGAGCCTTCAGCACATCTCTGTGAAGAGGAGTCTGGAGGGGCAGGGGCTGGATGCTACCAGGGGTCACCAAGTCTGCCCCAGCAACTGGTGACCCACGGAGCCCCCCCAGAATTGTCCTTTCTCGCAGCAGGCACTGAGCACTGCCTTACGACAATGATGATAATCAAATCATATGCTCCAGGGCTCCAGGGCTGCAGAAATAAGGAAAGCAGGGGTTTTTGGACCCTGCCCACCACACAATTAACTGGAAGTACACGGAGGTTTTTCATTTGTTTGTGTCTCTTTGCCTTGTGCCCCATTTCGAAGGAAAAAAAAAAGAAAAAGAAAAAGAAAAATACTCACAATTAAGTGCAGGACCCTGGGCCACTATGGCTGCAAAGCCATCAAGTATCTGCCCTGCTGGTATGCCCTGATTTCCCTTTAGGAAGGGGTTTCTGCCCCCCAAGCCCATGGCCTGACCTGGGGGCAGGGAACAGATGGGGCAGACACAAAGGGTTTGCTTTTATCCTGCACCAGGGGTTATGGCTCGGCCACCTGACCTTCTGCGTGCCCACAACCTGTCTTCTGGCCCTGTCCTTAGTGGTCCCATCCTGAGCAGCTCATTACTCCCCCCTTGCACGAGAAACCAAACAACGGCTTGCAGGGCACATCCACTCTGCAGGAAAATGTAGAGCCTCGCAGAAAGGCACACACATGGGCTGGATGCCTAAAATCAATCTTATTTTTTCTCCCTGTGTGGCACCGTGTTATCTTCTACCTCTCAGTAGTGAGGCAGTCATGAAAAGCCCAGGAGATGGACAGGAGCCACCACAGAGCTGTGCAGGTCCAGGGAACGGAGCCCGGCTGTTGGGATGCTGTAGGCTCAGCGTGGGGCAGCTGGTGCCTGGAAATCCTCGCTGGATGGAAAAGCGCCTGCAGCCTCCCCATTGGGGACATGCTACAGACAAGGTGTGCCAGGGCAGAGCTCACATCTCCTTGCTGCCTGAAGGAACAGCGCCACCCAGACAAGGATGCAATCCCCAGGAAATAATGATTGAAAAACAGGTTTAGTATAACTCCCACTCCTTCCCTTCCAGCCTTATCTGCCTGCAAATGTTTTCTCAGCACTGCTTGATCTGAGTGCTGTTATCTGGTACCTAGCTTGAGATGAAGGTTTTGATGGAGCTTGACTGGAGTGCCAGGAAACTGTTCACTCAGTTATGGCTCTGACAAATGGATCCCTCTGAGTTTAACGTGTGAGGTTTTTTTATTTATTATCAGCATGTTCCTGTTCTGGGCCAGTGATAGAGCAAATGCCAAGGGGAAGGTATCCAAATAGCGTATATTTGATCTGGCTCAAAACAAGGGCTATCAACAGGAAAGTTTCAGGTCATTTGGGTTAAAATCAAGTACACCAAAGCTTCCAAATTTACAAACCAAAGTAGTATATTCTCCCTTTTTTTGTGTCTTCTCTGCATTTTAAAGAAAGACCAGTATTTCTCAGAGGGAAAGTGATTCCCGAAACAATTCCAGCACGTTTCTAGAAAGCTTGCGGGATGCTTTTCCCCAAAGCACCAGCAAAGGAGACAGCCAGAGCCACCGAGCTGAATTTGCCAGCGAGCGCTCAGCCAAAGTGCCACCTCTGCATGGCCAGTGAGGACCAGGACAAGGGATGGCGACGTGCCACCCTGCGTGGCAGTCCGTGCCCGCAGCTGGGCTGCACCCCACCTCAGCAGGGCTCGGGCTGGCAGACACATCATCAGGAGCAATGGGAGGTCCAGCTTGCACACACAGCTGTCGGCGACAGCCTGGGAGGCAAGATGGGCCTATCTCGTGGGCAATTGCTCACTCTGTCCTGCATGTGTGCTGCTGAGGCCTGTGGAGAGCCAGCAAAGGCATATAATGTTGTTAGACAAGTTTGAAGTTCACTGATACATCAGGCGCATTGCTAAACGCTCACCCTGATGGATAAAGTACGCCTTAGCAGACAGCTTTGACTCAAGCCTGGGGTTGCTCCTTGCCGTTATGATGGACAGCCTGATTGCACCGGCCCACATGAGACCGCACCTGCCAGCAGAACTGCACAAATGCAGCAGAAATTAAAATCAAGCCTAGTTTAGGTCTTCAGACTTTTCACCTGTTTTTCAGCTGGTGCTGAAGGCAGTAGAGCTGCACCAGTACAAGTGTATCGCGGTTGACGCAGGCTGTGGCGTTAGCCCATACCCATGATTTTTAAAGAAGCACTTGGGGCACAACAACACCAGCAGGTGCAGCTCCTACACCATTTTTTCCTGGAGCAGAAGGCTCTGAATCCGGCTGAACACAAGCAGCCAATCTGCTGTCGGGCATGGCGTTGGTATAAAATGGGACGCAAGGGAAATGTGATGCAATATTACTTTCAAGGAGATTGAAAATTCAGAAAAGTTTTCCTAAAAGCTCAACAGAAATGAAATAATTTTTACATCATTCCTCTTTGAAATCTTTCCACTTGGTTTCAAGATTAATTCCAAGAAGCGAAACATGTTTTTCACAAAAGAAAAAAAGGTCATTCAGTGAACATTTATTTCTTTAAAAACCTGGAACTGATCTATAATGCGTTGCTATGTCAGCATCTGAAATAAATTATGATAACTATTTTTTTTTTTTTTCAGGGAAACCTGGTTTATCAGTACAATCCTCCATCCACCTGCCTGCAACCCTGCTCTACCACACTACCTTCTGTTGCCTAAAAGTATTATTTGCATGGATTTAGTAAATTGAGCAAAACCACTGGTTCCACAAATATTTATCAATGCTTTTTAAATATTTATACTTTTAAAAATGTACAGATTTTTTTCCGTGTTGGGTGTTTAAGTATGGGTTTTTTTCAGGTGAACGACAGTGAATATTGGTAGCCAGATATCCATCTTCCCCGTGATTTCCCAGGTATCTAATTCACACTTGACACCTCCTACATGGACAGCTTCCAACTTTTTTTTTCTTTGTTTCTTGAGGGCTTGTCCGGCACATGAGGTGGGGAACTTGTGGATGAGGACCCAGCCTGCGGAGCAGGGGGTGCGACTCCCTGCGCCCAGCCGGTGGGAGGCAGCTCCCCGGGGACTGCTGGGAGCTGCAGCACTGAAGCCCCCACTGCCAACGGGTGCCCTCGGTCTGTCCTTCACCTGCTGCTAAAACACTCTTTTCTCTGAAGGCATGCCCGCTTGGGATGGGGATCTCCCTCATTTTTGTATGCTAGGCTGGCACTTGCAGCACTCGCCTTTAATAAGGGGCACCCTGACTATACTTAAAAGTCACTATATAAAATAAGTAGCTGGTGGGAGGGGGACAGACCTTGCTCAAACAGCAAGTTGAAAAGCCCCGATCTTTGTCCTCTGCCCTCTCAGCAGCCGCAGCTCAGCTCTGCCCGATGGCAGCCATGGAGTTCGGGTCTCTCTGCAGCCGGGATTATCACGACTTGCGTGTTTAGCTTTAGCCCTCTTCCACTCTGTCCCGTGAAAGATGAGCTTGAAGATGCGGACATCATGGGAGTGTACACAGTGTCCAGCTGAGTATTTATACATTTATTTCTGACTGCTTGCTTCCCAGGTGTCTTTTTATGAATGGCATTTTTTAATCATGAAAGGGATGTTTTTGAAAAAAATTTGCAGCTATTTCCAACTTGCTCTGCTTATACTCATTTCACCTTACCTCTAGTTTATATTCCCCCCTCAGCCCTCCTTTTTCCAAGAGAATGAAACTGTCATCTGCCCCCGATCAGGACGTGTTGCGTACACCCCGACATGGGGGTGTCAGCACCCCCACAAGCTCCTCTTTTGCATGAGTCAGGTCAAGAAAACTGACTGCCCGCAAGTTCAAAGCTTATTAATCTTTCATACAGGGCAGTAAAACATAGATGAGCAATAAATATACCTGTCCTTGTTTCCTCTTGCCCATTAAAACAGCTCCCTGTTTTTGGGGATTCAGGAAATGGAATTGTAATTAAGAAAGGAAAAATTCTTTCTGTCTGGAAGCAGTCCTCGCACCAACCACTGCAAAACATATGCCATAGCATTTTATAGAGCAAATAAACCTTGTCCAGTTGGTTCCACCCGCAGCTCCACAAAGCGCTGCTCTGCCCAATGAGGGCATTCGCCTGCGCACAGATGCCGAGGACACAGACCCCTTCTGCCGGTACTCTTTAAAAGTCTCAGCGTAATTAAGGATGTCAAACTCATGTTTTCCTCTTCCGGTCCCCAGGATCAAAAATGTGCCAGCCCTGCAATTGCCATCAGCCTCCTTTGCGGCACCCACTCGAGCACGGAAAACCCGTGGTCAGGCAGATGAACCCACACTTTTGCCATGGGGTACCCACAGCAGCCTCTCTGCCTCTGCGCCCTGGGGTCACCACAGTCACCACAGGGAAATTAAAAATTAATAAAATGCAACAAAAACATACGGCGGAATAGCAGTGCATGATGGATGCCTGACAGAAATGGGTACATCTGAATCATCAGTATTGGGCTTCAAGTATTAAACCATCAAATCTTTAAGCAATTGGAGACTGCACTGTCTCCAGCTCAGTTAGCATAAGGTTTCCACTTAAAGCATTGAACTGAGATGCCTGCACCTTCATCCTCCCCCAAATTTCTAAGTACATGGAGTTGTACTTCTTATGCTCCTGGAGGTAATCATGAAGCCATGCTACTTGTTAATATAGAAAAAGACACCTGGGATAAAAAAAGAAAAAAGAAAAAAAAAAAAAGCTGATGCACTTTCTTAGCTGTCCGAGAAGATTTTTTAATGACCAAACATTTCAAAAATAGATAACTCAGCAGCTTTAAATAGGTACAGATTGCACTTTTCTGTTATATTTTGAAAGTTAACCTATACCCTCTGCAATGTATTTAGTACACAGCACGTTAATATGAAATGACTTTTTAGGACTATACCACTTTCCACCCCACTCTGCAGGTCAGCTGTTTCGCCATCCATGCCCACCCTATACGAAACAACAACCATCCATCTACTTTCTTACTTCCCTTGGACCCCCCCAAAATTCCACACATTAGGCAGCGAGCTTTCATAGCCTTATGGTCAGCCACAAAATCAAGACAGACAGAACAAGGGCTCAGGGCAGCCCCAGCAAGTTATGGGATCAGGGTACAGCAACGGGCACCACAACAACCACTTCAGAGATAATTTACCTCTAAATAATGGTACTGTGACAAATACAGACCAGTAGCGTTGTCACCCAGGCTGAAATGACAGCAAACCCAGCAATTCACCAATGCTGGGCTAAACTTTGTGTCCGGGACCACAAAGACTTACGTGGGGGTGGCAGGCAGGCAGCAGGCAGGCGGCAGGCAGGGCAGGGCAAGGCAGCTCCTCCGGACAGGTGGCTCAGAGCAGCCAACGAGCCCAGGGGATCCTGAATTCCCTGTCGGATGGTCCTCTTCCAGTGCTGAGCTGCGGCAGTGCCATGGGGCCATGTTTGGCAGCTCTCACACCCCAGCTCTGCTCCCCCCCAGCTGTCCTGGCTGCAGAGAGGGCTCAAAATGCCCCGCAAGGCAAAACCCGCCCCACATCTCTTTTGGGGTTGGAATTTCCCTTTTTGGCAGTATCCTGCTGCAGAGGGTGTCTCTGGGCCCCTGCACACAAAGGAAAGAGAAGAAACGGTTCCCTTTAACAAAATTTCAGGCAAAAAATTTGAGGGGGTAATTGAGCTTTGGTTTTGTGAAACTTTATTTTTTTTTCCCAATCAAACTTCTTTAAAGGAAATGGCTTGTACAAAAAAATTCATCCGACTCATGGAAAAGAATTGCTGGAGTCATTATTTTTGTCCAAAAGGCAGCCGGGGGAGGGGAGGTTCAGCAAGCAAGCCATGTCACCGAGAGACAAAAACTTCTCCCTGCTGCCTTGGGTACTCCATTTGCAGACAACTTCTTCTGCCAGGCTTTTGAGCTCCGGTGCCCTGCCGTCTTAGATCCCAACCTAACTGGCACACCAGTGGGGTGGGGTATTTTGATATGTCAACAAGTACGCATCTTATTGAACTTTTATCTTTACTAGTCTCACTGAGGTTAGGGAGAGTTTACCAGGTGACACACAGTTCACCAGTGATTTTCCATTAGCCCAATTTGAGGCTTTAGCAACCGACCACCCTCAATGGTGGTGTCTGATGGTGGCTTGGTGACTGTAACCCTCCCCTGCTGCCTTCGAGATCAGGCAGCATCGTGCGAAAGCAAGTGGTCACGAGCCCCTGGCCCCATCCCACAAAAGCTATCTGCTCAGCAAAGGCTTAACCCAACAAAAGGGACAAGTGTGTTGAAGTGTGAAGCCATCTGTCTGGTAAGTCATCTCTTAATGCCGCATTGCACCAATATTTCCAAGGCTGCTTCTTTCCATACACACATCTGCAACAGTGCCTAATTACAACAGGTGACATACGAGCCGGCTTCCTTCCCAGTACACCTCATGACCCCTCACTGGGTAAAATATAGACAAATAAGCATAAAATCTTGGTTTATAGCAGTTACTGTTGACTTCTTGCTAGTGAGCAGAAGATGGCTTTACAATCCCAGAGCCACTCACTGTTTCGGTGCAGGAGACTGAGAAAGGGACACGGCAGCTATTGCCCTTGGAGCTGCTTCTCCCCCTCCTGGGTCAGGACCTGCTGCCCAGGTGCCACCCCACTGCGTGATGGCCCCAAGCAAGGAAAAAGCACTTGCTGAGTTTCTGCTGTTGGCGTGGCATCTAATTTGGAAACAAAAAATACAGCCTGACAGACCACCCTTTAGAAGTCTCTGACCTTCATCTATGGCATGTTGATAAGCCCTGCTGCCAGCTTTTGGGACTCAGATGCACCCCGCGGGTGGGCCTGTCTGCAACCCAAAGAGGCTTCATCACCTCCCAGGGGATTATCCCAGTGCACATTTCTGAGTCCTGCCTGCTGACGCCGATGGGGATTCAAGTGTCTGCCAGGCTCTCATGATGTTTGAACAGTAGCGGACAAGACTTCAACCTGCACCCTTAAGAGGCCATGCGCCAAAATACCTGTGTTTTTAGCATTTGGCACTTGAGAAAAGATATTGATGCTGACATTAGGAATAGTAATAGTCAGGCAAAGACCACTACAGGCTAAAAATTTACTGCTAAAAACAGGAGTGCAGAATACTTTGCTAAGGATATATAGCACTGGTTGAATTTGCTCTGAGAGGTGAAGGAGTCTCCGACTCTGGAGACATTCCAAACCCGCCTGGACGCCATCCTGTGCAACCTGCTCTAGGTGACCCTGCTCTGGCAGGGGGGTTGGACTAGATGATCTCCAGAGGTCCCTTCCAACCCTGGTGATTCTGTGATTCTCTGTGAATTCACTTTCTTCAGCTACCTCTAATATACTACAGGCATCCCTAGATAGCAGGTTTCCACCAGCAAAACCCTGGTTGCTAACAGCAGCCAGTTTCTCAAGGGAAGTTCCCAGCTTCCTTGCAAAGTTCTGCAAAGCCTTGGTGGCGTCACCACGGGGAAAAGCCACGCAGCGGTGTGAACAGGACCCATCCTTCCCTGACTCCCCAGCTGCTTCCTCTCTTCAGGTGAGAGATGTTTCCAGATTCTGAAAATATTCCTCCTACAATCCTATTTCTCAGTCTGCCGGGCAGCCTGTCCTGTACATTCAGTATATGCTGTCGTACAGTTACACTCTCTCCTTGATTTATTTTTCATGCAGTTCCTTGTGACACATAATGTGCGATGTGCAGTGTACATCTGTTGAAGAGACATTATTTCTCCTTCTTCTGGAGTAAGTTCCCTCTCCAGCTCTATGTTACCTCTATTCCCAAGTACAAAACAACTTTCAATATCTACCATTTTTGGGAATTCCAACTTTGGAAATTTGGAAATTTTGCTGGACTATACCAATGCAGGTCCTGTTGCCTCTTCTCGTAAATTGGACAGTGCAAGACTTTGATATCTGAAACAGAATTTCCTCCATCTTGAACCCCTTTTTGAATAGGGGTTCAAATATTACGCAGTACCTGCCCCAAAGGAGGTGCCACTGCAGTCCTTTGCAATGTTACTCAGTATTCCCTTCACTTCTGAAAATAGTTCCTTAGCGCATCTTCTCATCACATTTCTCTTTGGCACCACTGCATCACATTACAGCTCGCTGTGGCTTGAAGACAAACCTGTGCACGCAAGCCTTTCTCCTCCTGTGCCAATCGTAGGAGGACGGTCTCCCAGCTTGTAGCAGAAATTCCTATTTGCCTCCAAAGTATATGACGCTGGTGCTCCTCACCACCAAATTTTTTCTCACTTCTGTACTTTGGGGTCTTTCACTTCTTTCTGAGCCACTGTCCTACTGGCAATGCTCCCCAACCCCTCACCAGTGCCAAACTTCACCAGCGCATGCACCCTGTGCTGGGGCCACTGGTTAAACATGGTACCCAGGACCCATCCTTGGAGGTCTTCGGTACCTTAGGCACGTCCCTGCCAGCCCATGGGTGGCTGCCCTGTCCCTCCTTCCCCACTGCCTCCTCCTCTCCCAGTGCTGGGCATCCTCACCACCTCCAGCAACAGCTGGGCAATACATCACCCACCCCACTATGGTCAGCTCAGCCAGATTTTGGCCACAGAGGGCCCTGAGGTCCTGTCAGACCCTCTTCCTCTGTCTTCTGCATTTGTCCACAACAGGCCACACTGGCAGCTGCCCTGAAACCGGGCCGAGGCTGGCCAGAAGCCGAATATAATTTTCTTTTACTGCCTCTAGCTTTCATCAAAATCTGATTAGGAGCACATGGACGCCAGTATCAGACCCATTTAAGTTGGATATAGCCAATATTAATGCAGCACGCCACACATCATTAAAATCCAGCAACATTGTAATCCTTATGGAAAAGTACCGGAGCACACAGAAAGCCAAAACTCCTCTAACACACTGTGCTCCATTGTTGACTGCTGGGAATGGCTCACGTGCAACGACCAAAAGATGGTTCCTAGCCCAAAGGGGATTTTTGCCCCCATTGTCTTTCTCACTTTTCTTGCTTTTCCTTTCCTCCACCCCAGACCAGGTGAGAAACATCGCTGAGTTGGTGCCCAGCTGTCCCACCTGAAATGCTGCTGCTAAGTCAGCTTTAAGGGCTAGAACAGCACCTCTTTTTTTGGGAGCCCAGGAGAAGTACCCACCAGCAGCCCGGCCCTTTCCAGCTGCCACCCCACTGCCCCCGCACAGCCCTGATACCGGCTGTTCCCTGTGTCCAGCACAGCAGCCGGGGCTGCCGCTGCAGGGACTATCGTCTCCCCAGCCAGAGGGATGCTGGAAAAGGATGCATCTGCTTTATTTATTTCTCTGGAACTTATTGTGGAAGTGATTCACTTCCTTTAAAAGAAAAAGGAAGGAAGGAAG
>VYXH01005092.1:9705-47034 GCA_013397275.1 Burhinus bistriatus | reverse complement strand
CGCCGGGGAGGAGGGCTGCGCGCTGCGATTGGCTCCACCGCCTGCCAGTCCGCCCGGCGGCGCTGCGGGGCTGTGAGGGGGTGTCTCTCCTCTGGGCTGCGGTGCGGAGCTGCGGGGTCGGGGTGGCGGCGCCTGCGGCTTGTCCCCGGGGCTGCCCTGGGCCCTCCCCGGCCCGGCTCCTCCCCCCTCCCCGAGCCCGAGGGGAGAGTCCCTACCGCCACCGGCTTCTCGCCTTCCCTGTGGGCAGCCCGCGGTACCCGCAGCAGCTTGCCCCAAGCCCCAAGGGTGCCCCCCAAGATGGCGGCCTCCCTCGGGCCCCTACACTGCGGTGTCCCCAGGCCCACAGCCTGGCCGGCGAGGGGGTTCGGGGGGGCTCGCTGCCGGCAGGAGGAGGGCTAGCAGTGCCCGGCTGTCTGCTGCGGGTGTGACAGGACCCTGTGTTGGGTCACCTCAGCGAGGGTCAGGTCCCAGCCCTCAGGGGAGCTGCTGAGCCTGGAGGAAAGGTGACCTGGGCTCCTTGCAGAAGAGCCCGGTGAGTTCGATGGCCGCAGGGTGGTTTGCAGCCTGTCTCCTGTCTGGTTTTTAAGGGGAGCCGGCGGGTGAGGCTCCGCTGCAGTCCCCGAGCCTGGGATGGCCCCACGGGGTGGGAGAGCGGGGAGGGGGCCTGGTGGGTCTCCCGCGGCTGGCTTGTCAACCGTGCTTCCTCTGAAGGTCGTCTAAGGTCTTTAAAATATCCTGGCAACGTGCCGTGCAGCATAGCGGTTCCTTTTCAGCCAATGGAAAAATAAGATTACTTGAATGTCTCTGGATTAGCTCTCTCTGTGCAGGCGTTTGGGGCTGCCTGGTAGCGCAGGTGCTCTGTGCCTCCCGTGACGGTGTCTTTGGAGCTCTCGGGAGAGGAGCGGTGAGCTGAGAAGCACGGTATGGGAGCTTGGGACCAGAGGGTCCAGCCTGGGGCTTGAATTTGGAGCTCAGAGGGGCTGCAGAGTCTCTGCGAAGCCACCGTGGGGGCAGTGAAGGACTGAAGAAGGTTGGCTTCTGATCCCGTATGTGGAGTGCGAGGCCCTGGACCAAAGGAAAGGATAAGCCCTTGCCACCATTCACAGGCAGTTACTTAGGGTGTGGGGAGACTGGCTTGGGGATCCTGATGCTTGACGGCTAAGCCATGGGATGACACAGGGGGATTGGTGGCAAAGGTGGGGAAACTGAGGCAGGTTCACAGCAGCTCCCCAGTAACCGTGAGAGGTGAGGGCTGGATGCTGACAGGTCCCTGTGACTGAGGATTTGGCCAACTCAGGGCCAAGACCTGAGCTTAGCTGGAGCTTTGGGGTCCTGGGCAGAGGGGTGGGTGAGGATCATCAGGGCAATTAAGTGCCCTCAGAGCCCTGAAACTGTGTGACAGTCCCCACTGGTGGGGATGATCTCACAGCATGCAGAAGAGGCAGTGATCTGCTTGGTGCTGGAAATGTCCAGACAAAATGGGACAGTCACCGGTGCTCTCTCCTGTGGCTGCTTGTATGTGCGCATCCAGAGTGCTGGGAACTGGTACAGATCCTGCTACCCGAGCAATCAAGGTTATTCTCTGAAATAGTCAAGCCACATAGTGCACTTGCCACCACTCTTGGATGCACCCGTTTCCATGGTGGGGAGATGGCAGAAGCACAGGGGGCACCCTGGGGCTGTTTGTCCCCTAGTCGAGGATTGTATGACCCTGACACAGGGCTACCTAGCCCTTTCTTCAGGAGCCATTTGTTGGCCACTGTTGCTGAGCTGCGCTGTTCATCTGAGTCTTGGGTGGATAAAAGGGATATGGTGTCAGTGGCCATGGTGGCAGGGACCTATCGCTGGCTGCTGAGTTCATCCCTCTGCGGGGACATGCGTGACTCCACAGCCCAGGACCCCTGAGCTGTGGTGTTGCATGGGTGAGCACAGGGATGGATACTGGGGGAGCGGAGGAGCGGAATCCCACTGGAGCAGAGCATCGCTCCCCACATGCCTGCCCATTACCCAACAGCTGGCGTGGGTACTGAAGAGATTCGAGTGGGATTTATCAGATTGAGCCTTGAAAGGCCCAACCCTCCACAGGCACAGCTTTGGGCAGGGGCACTAAGGCGCTTTTCATCCCCAGTGGGTTCGTGCGGTTCCTGGGATCCAGCAAGCAGGTACAATTTCAAGCTCCCACATTGGTATTCAGAAGGGGGAGAAGCCCAAGAGCTGAGATGCACAAGGCAGGCACCACCGTTTCTCAGCCTGGTAAGGAGATAAGGTTTTTCCAAGTGTGTGTCTCTTCTGCTCCGTGCAGGGGTGAGAGCACGGGTGCTTTGTACTGCACTTTCTGCTTCCCCGGGCTCCTGCTGGCTGCATACCGACCACTGACACCGTGCCTTCCCCTGGACTCTGCTGAAGTCTCCTTATTTGCTGCCTTTTGGTATCTGCTCAGAGCTGGTCATTTTTTTCCTGCTCTCATTCTTCTAGCTGCCCTTTTGCCAAAGTAAAACCATCATTCCTTGTTTGCTGTGCCTCGTGTTTCCTGTGGCCATTTTTCACTCTGGCAGGTATGTGATGGCATTTCTGCTGTAGCGATATGCTGATCATGTAAATAGGCAGAAAGAGGAAAAAGCCCTACAAAGAGGAACGCAGCCAGTGGATTTGGAAGCAACCCTTGTTCATAAACATTTAGCTGTTTTCTTCTTGGCGCAGCAGTTTGTGCCTTCACTTTCATCTCAGCAAGAGGCAAGCATCCCCGTGCTCTGGCTTCATATTATTTGCAATTGTCAGACTTGTTACTGCCCCGAGAACTGTGCAGCGTGCAGCTATGAACCTGCAATAATTACTTGACCCAGCTTCAACATTCATTTGTCTAATGTTGCTGTGATCAGCGATTACAAGTTAAAGGATCAAGAAGTCATCTTGTTTTAAGTTGGCTCTTGCTTTTCTCATGTGCCTCTTGCCAGGAGCCTCAGCTTTAGAAGTGGCCCCGGCTCCCACTGCGGGAATGGTGCATCTCCATTTCTATTGCAAGCAGGCTCTGCTCTGGGGGATGCAGAAGACACCGCTGGGCTGAGATAAATTAAAGTCGTTGGGACTCTGTGTAAGCGCTGTTGCATCCCCTTGGTGATTCGTAATAACAAGAAGGACTGTTATCACGAACATCAATTGCCTGCTCCTGGCCATTCCCCTCTGCCAGCCTGCAGGTACGTTTGCTTTGTCTGCTGGAAATGGCAGATTACAAGTCAGGATCAAGCTTGGAGATATCGACAGGAGCAAGATGGGGCGGTGGGTGATGCTGTTTGAGTCGTATGTGGTGTTGTACCCCCCAAAAAAGATCACAACACCATTGTGGTTCTGTTAAACCGACTGGGAAATCATAGTAACTGGTGTGTGACGCAAGGGGTGGAGGTGGCCCACGGTGTCAGGACCTGCTCCCACATTCCCCTGCAAGCTCCGTCTCAGCCACCTCCTTTGGCTCACGGCACCCATCAGCTGTGTTGTGTCGCTGGGTTGTTCCTTGAGAATTAAGAATATGGGGAAAGAGAAGATGGGCAGATGTCATGAGGGCCACAAGGGACCACAAGTCAAGAGAGGAAAAGGGACGGAGAGCATGAGAGCCCCTAGTCCCCCCAGTTCCCTGGCAGGATGGAGGTAAGGGTTGGGGTAACGACCAGGACTTGCCCAGCGCTGGGAGTTGGAGGAAAGGAACAAGTGCAATGTTCTGGAGTTATCTTGGGGAAGAGAAAATCTTCATCGCGAACTGGGACAAAAGATCTGAACCTTGACATTTCTGTGTGGAAATTATGCAGTGTTTAGTTTCGTGAAATCCCCGTGGGCAGAAGCTGGTGGTGAAGGTGACACAAAGGTGGAGGTGGGCAGCTGGGAGCAGGGCCAGGGCCAGGGGGACCTGCAGGGGAATACCAGGCTCCTGGGCAGGGGGAGCGCTGCGTGGCAGGATGCTGCAGGCACAGAGGGCTGGGAATCCAGCCTGGGAGGCAGGGGCTGTTTCTTCCATTTTAACAACTAAATATTTTCTTCTTGTTAATATTACCTTGATGGCAAATAACCTAAACTTCACTTGCTTTGGGCAACAGTGGTTTCTTAAACCTCCACTGCTTTGTATTTATGCATGTGTATGTGCAAACACAGGTCTGCAAACAAAATTTTCTGCTGAGATCCCCACCAGTGAAAGGATTACCAGGGCACAAGGAAGGCGGGACTCGGAAAATCAATAGCATTCACGTCTTAGACCGGAGCGAGGAGCAGTGGGACACAAAGCTGAAGGCTGGCTGTTGCTAATTAATCTGCCAGCATCATCCCTGTGATGCTGATCGATCTCCATCCCCCGGAGCAGAGAGGGAGCCCGCCTGGATCTCCCTGTGGGGTGGGTTGCTGGCAGGGTCTTGGGAAGGTCATCGATTGTCTGGCTCCCACCTTTGCTCCCCTGTACCGGACAGCGTCCTCGGGTCCAGGGTGGGATTTCAAGGGGAGAGGTGGTTTGGACAGATGATGGTGCGCCAGCACACAGGCACGTGTGTGCAGGTAATGGGTAGCCGGGAGGGTGAGTTAGGGTTGATTTATGAGGCCCTGAGCTGGGCTAAAGCTGATAAATAAAGAGAGGAATGAGCTGAGACAAAGAGCTCTGCAGTCTCCTTTACTCATTGCGCTCCCATAACACCTTGAAGAGATAAATAAGACAGCGGACAAGGGCTCCGGGCTCCCCTCCTGAAAGGGGGCTGGGATGTGGCTGAGGTGCCCCAGGGCCTTCCCAGAGGTGCCCCCGTGTTGCTGGAGAGGTCTCAGGTGTCTGATGCAAGCAGATGATCTTCCACTACCATGTGGGAAACCTGCTTCAGGCTTTGGAAACGTGGTTTCCTCTCATGCCTGGAGGTACCACGTGTGGTACCTCATCAGCTACATGGGGCCCCTTCAGCCCTTCGTACAGGAACACTCCTGTTCCCCCCTGGCTACTGGAAACATCTCAGTAGAGGCAGCCTAGGATTAGAGTCGCTTTTTTATGACTTTTAAGACATTGGCAGCTCGTAATTCATTCTGTGATCAACCAATACACCCTGATCCTCCTTCTCCTCAGTCATTTTGAACAGATGAGCTCTTGGCTGACAGCAGAAATCCTTGTTTATTAGTCCCTGCATGCATGCATGACCTTGACCTCCATATCCCTGTTGTAATTCCACTCCCCCAGGTCATTCAGAGTTTCCAACATTTCCTGCTTCTTCTCTCTACTGATGACACCTCCTGGCTTTGTGTTGTTAGCACGTTTGCTGAGCTTACTCTCCTCTTTGGCGCAAAGGTCATCAGCAGAAATGCTAGGTGAGATGTCTAGCAGCATCCCAGGTCTGAAACTCCCAGGGCTCCATCAGTAACTGCCTCCCAGCACACTTTTCAGAGCTTCTTACTAGTTGTATTATTTGCTCCAAACACCGTTTTGGGTGCACCGAAGAAGCTCAGAAAGTTGAAACCACCTCCCATCTGTTTCCGAGTTCTCTTCTTTTCAAGGAAAAGTGCCAAATTATTGTGGATGATCGACCTTAATTGAACTTGGGTGGCATCTTTCCCCATTTTATCTCACTGTCACCAACTTTCCTGAACATGAAGGATCCAAGAAATACTTTGTGCCTGTAGACAAACTGTCCTGGTTTGATGGTGACACAAAGGTGGAGGTGGGTTCTAGTGGCCAGCCCAGCCCAAACCATGACAACAAACCTTCAAGTTTTGGAATGTTTTGATGCCTGCTTCTCAGATCCAATCTCCCTGTTATGGTTTGAGAAACCCACAACAATGTATTGCCGTTTAGACAATTATTCTCTCAGTCGATGACCCCTCCCCACCCAGGAAGGGAAATAGGGAAAAAACAAGGAAACCCAAGGGTTGAAATATAAACAGAAGTAATAGAATAAGACTAGATAATTAACATTAATAACACTGAAGAACCAATATTGATCCTGATACCAATATAAAATACCCAGGGATTATACTCAGCCCATTCTACCCGTAGGAAGCCGTGCACTCCCAGCAGGGGACACCCAATGTGGGACACTGCGAGCACTACGGCTTTGGGAGGAAGGGAAGGGCTCAGGGCTCCGGCACCGGGGCAAGAAGTTCTCTGGATTGCTGCCATCAAGGGAGAGAGACCGCTTTGCAGCAAAATTTCTAATTTCTATTGACTGTGCCATTGATGGTCTGAAACAATGCTGTTGGCCAGCTTGGGTCAAGTGCCCGGGTCTTGCCTCCTCCTCATCCTTGCACCTGGTGAGCTCAAAAACACTGAGACCTTGAAACCCACAGAGCATAGCTGGCTATAAAGTAAATATTTTCACCAATTCAGCCACTAGAGTCTTCTAAAAGCGTGGTTTTCCCAAGCATTAGAAGAGAAATTAGTCCTGTGTCGCTCAAACCAGGACACTCCCCTTGCCCGGAACAGGTTGCTTTCCATTGCGGAGTCTGCTGCGGTCTGATGGCTGTTGCCAGCTCTGCTGCCTCCCTTCTGGCAGCAAACAGCAGCTTCCTGGGATAGTGATGCGGTTTCCTGGGGGTAGATGGATTTCGGAAGCTAGAGGAGAGCTTCCCAATGGGAAAACACTAGAAGTCAGAATTTTTTGTGTTGTGTAGGAGACAGGCAAAGCTACTGGGAAGGGGCAACTGGGAAGACCTCTGTACCTAGGTGATGGCATGAGCACCATCAAACCGCGGAGATATAACACCTATTTCAGACAAGCAGCACTCATTGAGTCACAGGAGATTTGCCCATTTTTGAGCCTGGGGCTGAACCAGCGTCAGGAGGAGACTTTCCACTGACCTCGGTGGGCTTTGACTCAGGAGCTACTTGAGTCACAGTCCAAGTCAGCATCTCACTGCTTCCCTCTCGCCCTTGCTCCCCAAATCAAGGCTTCTTTGGCTGATGAGCAACCTCTCTAGACTTAGGTACTCAATCCACTGAGAAAGTTATTCATTGCCACCCACACAGAGCGGGCGTTTAATAAACCCCTGGCTCGTAACTTCTTAAACCCCCCTGAAGCACCTGTGGAGGTGGCTGAGGCTGCTGGATGACGGGGGCTTGCTCTGGGCAGCCAAGTGTCTTCGTTAGGGAGGCCAGGTCCTGAGAAACACTAATAAGAACATTAACAGTGTAACCGTTTTCAATATTTAATGATCTTTTCCTTTCACAGACTTTAATTACAATCGCGGAGCACACACTTTTCCTTATTAAAACGAGCACTGAAGCCGTAGCACAGTGTAAGGGTAAAAACCCAAATGTTGAAGAATCGCTTCTCCTCTCCGAGGACTTTTCATCCGTGATGCCGGCAGGGACCGTGGGCATGGGCGAGTGGTGAGCCCCGGGGGCGGCCGTGCCTCTCCGTCACCTCCTGAAAACATCTTCTGAAAATCACTTCTGAAAATAAGATGGCAAAATTGCTCCATCAAGTAACTCCCAGCCTGGCAATACGCCAGGACCTGGGGATGTCTGACTGCTGCAGGAGAACTGCGAAAGTGAAGCTAAATGCTTAAATGATGCCTCAGAGTGAGATGTCTTGAAAAATCTGCAAATCTAAATTTGCTGATTGCTTTCAAAGGTGACATCATTTATTTTTAATTTTTTTTTGCTCTGGGGAGCTAGTGGAAATTTTCTGATTTTAATCAAGAGGGAGCAGAAGGGGTTGCTAATACATGGGAAGAGCTAAGCTGCAAGTATAAATTGTGATGCTCCTTTGACCACTGCCTTCGCATGCTGCCCACTTACTCATCTCCCCCGAGATTAATGCCCCACTTCTCCGACCTGTGACTCATTTTGGAGAACAGTAATATTAAACTCATCCCACCAGGGAAATCTGTCCTTCCTCCCACGGGCTGGGTTTGTTTTCTTCCTCCTTTCTCTACAGCCCAAAGGCTCAGCTGGGGAACATTTAGTGGTTCAGAAGATGTGCTGAAGGTGTGATACTCCCTGCGTCTTCAGCGTTGAAAAGGAAACGCTCTCCCACTGACATTTATTGGCTTCACAAACAATCCAAGGCTTCTTTAACCATAATAGGGTCCTGCCATGGGGAACCTTAACACGTGCAGGGGGTTCGTCCCAATCCACGTGGGTTTTGGCTGTGCTAAAACAATCTGTTTGGTTTCTCCAGTAGCAATCTGAGTGATGGAGGTGCTTGTGCCGGTACAGCACTCAGAGGCTTGGTGGGGCATTCAGCTTGCCCCATCCAACACCGGCACAGCAGGCGAGCCCCCACCAGGAAAAGGGAGAAGAAACTGTAAGCAGAGAATTTGTCCCTGAGAGGCTGGTTTTGGGGGATGTTCCACAAATATAACCTCGCCTCCACTCTCTTCTGTGTCCTTCGCTGCAACCCAGAAGAAAGCAGCTGGGCACTTGGGTACACTTGGAGAGGTGATGTAGGCATCAAGTTGTGCCAGGGGAGGTTTAGATTGGATATTAGGAAAAATTTCTTCACTGAAAGGGTCATCAAACATTGGAAGAGGCTGCCCAGGAAAGTGGTGGAGTCACCATCCCTGGAGGTATTTAAAAGCTAGGCAGAAGTGGTGCTGAGGGACATGGTTTAGTGGTGGGTTTGGCAGCGTTAGGCTGATGGTTGGACTTGATGATCTTAAACGTCCCTTCCAACTTGGGCAATTATTTGATTCTGTCACTGTAGATAAGCCAGTGGGGATCCAAGGGGGTTTGAGGGTATCACGACAGAGATGCTGAGGGAAGAAGGAGCCTGTGACCATGCACTCCCCAGCAGGAGCTGCAAGGAGAGGAGCAGGGCGAGAGCACAAAGGTCTCGGCAAAATGGCCATAACCACCATGGGCAGGACCTGCCTGGCGTTGCCTGCCCACAGGAGGCTACAAAAGCACCAGGACTCAGCAGTGCTGGTGCTTTGAACGCAGAGCCCGGGGTGCTGAGGGCATGGATCCCCTCGAAATGTGGATGTGTGTGGCCACACAGGCTGAGCAGCCCTGGGAGCCAGGTCAGCCCACCGGCACTTCGCATCTCACCCAGGTCCTGGCTGGGCACCAGGGAGATTTCTGTGCCTCCAGACCATCGGCTCAGGTCAGTCAGCATGCAAAAGCCTTTCTCTCTCATCCCTGACATCCTGCTGGCGATTGCTGGTTTCCCAGCTGCTTCCCTGGGACTCTCGGGGGGATCTGGCAGGTGCCTGCCAAGTGTGAACCGAACCCAGGGTGCCTCGGTCTGCGCTGGCCAAGGCAGAGGAGGCTCAGGGCAACCCTGAATTTCCTGAGCTGTCAGGTGGTGATAGATTCTGGGATGTCCGCAATGAATTCCCACATTTCATTGGAAAATAACTGGAAGGCTGATGGGATTGTTTTCTCCCCGTTCAGCGCACACACACGCCAGACCGGCTTCCCATTAAGTTTCATCCTTGCTTCTCACGGGGCAGGTTATCCTCAGCAACACCCCAAACTGAAACCCCCATCTCTGGGGACGCCGATGGCAGGGCCAGGTCTGTCCCAACACCGTCCCTCTTCCGTGGCTGATGGGGTGCTTTACACCCCCCTCCTTCTGCTTCGCCTCCCCCCGCCATAGAGTGGGCTGTCCCCTCCAGAGGAAGGGGTTAAGTGATCTGGTCCTAACCCCTGCAAATGCAACCCAGGATCCTTCCTTTGCCTCTGCAGTGCTCCCGCTCCTCCTCCAGAGGCTTTCCAGGAGTTAAATCGCTGTTGCTGGAAGCCAACCCCAGCTGCAGCTCAGCGGGTGCCGCAGCATGGCCAGCTTGCAGCGCCCAGAGGTATTTCATCAAACCGAGTGTGGGAGCAACCAACTCGGTGCCGACGGGCAGTTATTTATCACAGCCGCCCCTCCGGCATTTCTCGCTCTGCTAATAATGGCCACAACTCCCGCGGCACCTGGGGTGCAGCTCAGGAACGGGACCCGAGGTATTTGCAAGATATTCCTGTTTTCAGACAATTCCTGCTTGCTTTGAGCAGAACGCGGCTCATTCCTCATGATCTAAACCCGTTCAACCTCTACTAACCTCTGCAGTACAGTCTGCTTCGTTGGGATATCTAAATAAGTAGAACTTGATATGCTAATGAGCATCTGCATTCACCCAGGCGTTAGAGAGGGGCTTCAGGAATAGCTTCCCCATTAAAGAGCAGCCTACGGGCTATTTTCAAGCCTCGTTCCACCCATCGCGGCTTATGGCTGACAATTTTGGGGAAATCAGTCACCAAGTTTGCGGATATATCAAGCGGGAGGCCAAAATTTAATGTATAGCTGCGTCTAGTGCAGATTTCTTCTCACTGCCATGGTAACCAAACTAACTAAAAATAAAAAAGTATTCCCATAAATGTCAAAACACACCATGCTTCCATGACGTACAGAGTATCTGACCTGAAATCTGTAATCATTATGTAACGCCGTTTAACATTACAGTAATTACAGAGGAAAATTGTCTCCAGGTTAGACGTTTTGCATAACTTTGTTAGTCAATCTGCTTCCCTGTATTCTTTGATATTTATGTCGTTAATGTGATAATTAGATGCTTAGCGTAGCTGGTTAACATCTGCTACGATGTGTTACATGCGAAGGGAGACATTGTACTCATGAAATCTGTGCCATTGTCCATCTTCTCTAAACAACCACTAAATAAACCAGTATCTGGGCCTTGGCAAAATCTGGACTTTTGGAAAACCCACCTGTGCAGGTGGCAATGTGGCGTGGACTCCATCAGCCAGCCTGCAGGGAAGAGCCCGTGGACATGGACGTATCTGAAAGGGGCCTACAGGAAAGCCGGAGAGGGACTTTTTACAAGGGCAGGTAGTGATAGGATGAGGGGCAATGGCTTCAAACTGGAAGAGGGGAGATTTAGAACAGATGTCAGGAAGAAATTTTTCACTCTGAGGGTGGTGAGGCACTGGCCCAGGTTGCCCAGAGAAGCTGTGGCTGCCCCATCCCTGGAGGTGTTCAAGGCCAGGTTGGACGGGGCTTTGAGCAACCTGGTCTAGTGGGAGGTGTCCCTGCCCATGGCAGGGGGGCTGGAACGAGATGATCTTTAAGGTCCCTTCCAACCTAAACCATTCTATGATTCTATGCAAAGTGCGTTTTACCTGCACACTGCCAGTTGTGCAGATATCTCACCAGGTTGTAGCCCACAGGAAGAGGCACCCCTGCCTGGTGGCTCTGTCCAAGGACTCAATTCAGCTCTTCCTAAATCAGACATCTGAAATAAGGCAGAGGCTTGGAAAGGGAGCCTGGGGAGACTTGCTCAGATGTAGATGTCTTCACGGAGGACATCTAATGTTAGGTGGGATGAGATAGATGGGCTGATACCCACGTGCTGAGTCTTTCTGTCACTCTAAGTGGCCTTCAGATGAAGCCCATGACTTCAGGACACACCCTGCTTCAGAGACCGCACAGGAAGCTGGGGTTGTCTCTGCCAAGGTCAGCAGAAGGTGCTGCCATGCCTCACTGTGGGAATTTGCTGATGCTCATGCTGCTGTGTGTTTTTCTTTCCAGGAAAGCTGATGTGGGAGGTGGGTTCTCACCAGAAGGAAGACAAGAGTGAAGAGGCCTGTCCTGGGCAGGTGCTGTGAGAGACAGCACTCTCCCCAGGGCTGTCCAGCCTCAGATCCCAAGTCCTGCCAGCTGGATGCCAAACCCTGGCAGACAGAATCTGACCTGACCTGAAGCCATGGTGGTGGCCAGACCCCAGCAGAGGCAATGACGGGATCAAACATCCCACCTTGTGGTGGTGTGACAGTACCTACCCTGGCATTGCTGCTGTCCTGATGCTGTGTCTGACCCGCCATGTGCCTCCCATGCAAACGGGGCAGGCAGGAGAGCTTGTTCAGAAAGACCGGCCTGTCTTCAGAGGAGGCTCAGATAGGCTTGGGAGACCTGTTTGTCTCATAGCCGTTGCCTTTTGAGCAGTCATATGGACTTACTCACTGAGTCAACGGGTCCTAAACTGAAGGCTGGGGGAAGGACAGCAGCAGGTCGACACTTCACTCCTCCCACGGCTGCCCCTTTGGGCTGGGGCGGTGGCTGTGGTGGTGGTTGAGCTCCAGCCCTGGATGGGATTGGTGGCGTTGATCCCACACTCACTCTCCATAGAGGAGTCGCTGCTTCCAGCTCCTCGGCAAGTCTCCCTCTCTTCCCACCACGGATAACGCGGCGTGGGTGTTCCCACAAGCCTGTTGCCATGCAGTGACACACTCAGATGAATCAAGGAGGTGGTGGAAGCGCTGAGGAGATGTGAGGGAAGCAAACCAGGCATGTTCCCAGCCCTGACAGCCCACTCCTCGTGAAGACTCACCTCTGGCTGGCAAAGTCACAGTTTTAATCTTCAATAAAAGGGCAACGCAGTGGGAGGACACAGAGGGAAACCAGTGTCTCCTCCCAGGTGACAGCTGGGCTCAGGGAGGATGCTGGGCTGCCGCTCACCTGGGGCAACATCCAGAAGACCAGTGTGTGTCCACGGGTGTCCAGTGCTGTTGCTCTTACACACCATCGCTACCTCCTGCTATTCTGCTACCAAGTTTAACTTCAAAAAAGTCAGAAATCTTTCTTTTGTGGTGTTACTTCCGATCACCCATACCATCACCAAGGAGATGTCTGGACCACGGAAAGAAGAAGAGGTAGACACCGGGACATCGGTGCTCCGTGTCTGCTTCACAGTAGGTAACTTCAGGCTCACAAAGAGCCAAGAAGATACGCGTGTAACTACCCACGGGTTCAACAGCAGCCGGGTAAGACTGTCTCCTGGCTGAAAGGAGAGCACGGACCAGCCATGGCCCTGTTCCCAGCATGGCTGAACTGTAGAAGGCCAGGACCTGCTGGACGCTCTTCTTAGCTCTGAAGGCTCTTGCCCGTAACTCACACTTTCCCCTGCTTTTGGCTTTGATTTTTTAGCAGAGAAACGTCGAAGGCTCTTTCCAGTTAAGCAAAAAGGCCATCGTTTTTACGGAGACTTCAGCCACCCACTTGCTACAACCATACAATTTGAAGGCGCTGCTAAAAAGCCAGCAAAATGAACGGTTTGGGGACTTGTGTTTGTGCCTTGGTGCAGAGCTGTTGGGAGCCGAAAGGTGTGGGAAACAGGACTGGAGAAAATCAACCTACAAAAGAAAAGAGGGAGAATTAATATGAGTCAGTCTAGTCCTTCTGGACCTGGGAAAAGCCCGGGCGAGGAACAAATCCACTTTGATGGGCTCTTGCAACTGCTGGATGTCCCGGAGCCAGTGGCGAGTGCCAGCTGCCTGGCCACCGCGGTTCCAGCAGGAGGCACAAGCGATCGGGACAGGACACGGAAACACTGAAGCATTTTCATATGTATGAAAGGGAACTTGTCTGGGTGTATGGGCCATGCACCACCTCCACCTGATCCCAGCATCCCGTAAGGCTCTAAAGGGCTTTTTTCCCCGCCGCAAGGAGAGGGATGTAGTGGTAACACTGCTCCCAGCTTCCTCCTCCTCCCATGACTGGCTCTGCATCCATCCATGACCCATCCCCTCTCCCCTGCATGCCCGGGGTGCTGATGGGTGACTCGATGGCACCGGGTGCTGCTGCTGTCACCGAACAGCACTGCAAGGTGGCATGGAACCAGGGCTGCAGCTGTGGCTGCTCAGCTTTCGGGTACCCGGGGTGACCCAGCGTGACCCATGAGACCCTGCAGCTTCCACCAGGTCTGTGTTGGCACTGAGATGCTGCTGGCTTTTTAATTTTTTTGGAGATCCCTTCTCCAATACTCGTTGCTTGCTTTTTTTCCCTTTTTTTTTAGTTTTTTTCCCCCTGCTGCCATGGCAACCTGTATAGATTCTGGTCACGGCTTTGGCCTCCCCGACTGCAGATGGCCACAGAAACATCAATCAACAAGTGACACACCTCCCTGGGGACCGGCATAGCTGGGGATGTCCCCTGCGGGCAGAGACCTCGCTGGATCCCCAGCAAAGAGCAGAGCTCACCCTCCCAGAACGAGATCCCTCTTCCCTCCTCCCTCTGCCCACAGCTCCTCCAAAACCAGGCACTGGAAGGCTTCAAGGGGTCTATTTTGGGCAGTGGCCACCAGGAACGACCCCTCTGCCCTCGCTCCTGCCTCACCAGTGCCCAGAGGGGCGGCAGGAACTGGGACTGCGGGCAGTGATTCCGCTTTACAGACCTCCATTTGGGGTTTAAAAATAGAGCTGGTTAATAGGGTTCGATCCTGCCCCGTAGGCTGTCCCTCCCCTCGGCACCCGCTGCCGTCGCCCCGGGGCTCCTGCACACCAGCACCAGCTCCCATCCCTCCTTCTCCCTGACTCCACTCTCAACTCCCCTCTGAGACCAAACCATCCCCTGGGGAAGCCCCAGGCAGTGTTTCCAGGGATACTTTCAGGTTGCTGGGATGAAAATCTTGCTTCCAGCTTCCTGTGGCAGGCACCCTGCTGGAAGGGTGGGAGATGGGTGGCTGCTCCAAGAGCGTGGCTGGCGATCCCTGGTGTGATGTGGCCTTGTTCAGAGGCAGAGAGAGAAGGAAAGCTGCAGACTGCTCCCCTCCGAGCTCTGGGGAGACTTCCTCCCTCCATCCCTCCTCATCATCACCAGGAGCTGCTTCCAGCTCCCCTGGAAGGCAATCCATGTTCATTCCCACCCCCTGCTCAGCCTGTTGGGTACCAAAACTGCTGGGAAGCTTTAGCCATGGATGGCAAGGAGGTGTGCCTACCCTTCCTGTCCTGTGTTCCTGAATCCAGAGCATCCATAAGCTCCTTCAATATTTGAATCGCCCAGTCCTGTGGATGTTGAGTGCTGCCTTGCCTGTGTGGCAAGGAAATGGTGGGTCTCCTCTGCCTCAGCCCAAGGAGAGGGATTGTCTTTGGGTGGCACTGGGTGATGCCTGAGGGGTCTGGGACTTCCCAGGGCATGTCATTTGGCATGCTTGTCCTGAAGCCTTTGCCACAAAGATGGACTACAGCAGCAAGGACCAGGCTTGGTGACCATTACTCATCTGGGATGGGTGCTCCATGGTGTCTTCAGTGGAGGACTGCTGAGATCAGAGGACAGAGGGGAAAATCCCCACTCCAGCAAGAGCGAGCGTCCTGCCAAGGAGCAGCTCTAGGCTCCATGGGACTTGGCATGTGGAGAACCCCAGGTAGATTTGAGATATGCAGGGAGACCGTCTCTTCCAGGAGACCTTCCCAGACACCATCCATGCTCAGCACAAGCAGGTGCCATTGCTACAAATTTAGCAAGTCTCCGGAGAGTCCTCTTCCATGGACTTGTCCTCCTCTGCAGCCCTTGGAAATGTTTTGTAGCCAAACACCATGTGAAGTCTGGGGGATTTTGGTGTCTCCCCACTGGGCTTGAGACGTCTCTGCTCAACCTGTCAGGCCAGTGGTGTTTCAGATGTGGTCAGGCATGATGAGAAGCCCAGCCTGGACTCAAGGTCTCCTCCGCCCAGAGCCCATAGGCAGGGGTAGGGGCTCCCAAAAGTCCCAGGACATTCAAGACAAGGTCCCTGCGAACTTTGCAACATTTGACTTTCACTGACAGTTTTTACTGCTGAATTCTCCTTAACCTGATATTTTACTTAACATTTTAGCTTTTAGTTCTTCCTCAAACGTGGCTGGCCTGGTCTGGCTGAACTTTTCCAAAGAGACAGATGAGAGACCTGGCCCGGGAAATGACAGCTGTGACTGCCCAGAGTTTGGGGTGATGCCATAAACCTCCAATAAAGGTCTCTCAGTGGAAGGAGGTGGGCAGCGTCTGTGATGGGGCTCCCCCCAGAAAAAAATATCTGCTCTTCAGTTTTTCTTGGGACCAAATTTAATATTCTCTGTTGATGTAAGTGATTTTCAGTGCTCAAACGGACCTTCAGTCTGAAGTTTATTTGCATTTTAATAAACCATCTTTGATGGAGAAAACCCTTCTCTATTCATCACCCACAAAAGAAGACTGAATTGAAAATTATGCAGGAACTTAACACATCTGAAAGGAAATTGCAGGCTATGACTTGACTTCACTGAGAAATCTGAAGATCAAATGATCCCATCTGCAACGGACATCAAAAACGAGCAGCATCTGCTTATGCCGAGACCACACAAGGGAACGGCTTTCATGAAAGGAAGCTCTTGAATGAAAGGTGCACAAGACTGGTCATGTGTGCTGGACCCTAGGCTGGGAGCTTCTCCAGCAGTGGTCAACAGCGAACACACAGGGGAAAAGCATAGGGCTGAGCACAGAGTGACCCTTCTCCAAGCTACCTCCTCTGGTGGTTCAGTGCATCTGAATTGAGATGTTTTCTTGAAGACCCCACGGAGGCTGTGGGCTCAGGTGGGATGCGGTGAGGGCCAGGGAAGGAACGGGATGGAGCAGAAAGGCCCCACGAGGGGGTGGGGGGCGCAGGAGGGTGTGAGACATCCCGTTGTGCTGCAAGGCTCAGTGCAAATGGCTTCCATCAGAGCAGCCTGCTTTGCAGGATGAGGCCCAGAAGGGATGCTCAGCCAAAGGCAGGAGAAGTGTCTTCCCGGCTCCCTTTCTCACATAATCCTCTTTGAGGGATGCGGCAGCTACATCTGTGGCTGGGGGCGGAGGTTTGCTGGAGGAGGAGCAGGAGGTGGGCAGACAAAATTACCAAGGCGAAGGCAGTCAGAGAATAGGATCAGAGCGTCTGAGATCTTCATTGTCTTCCCTGCTATTGAGCTCAGGAAAATTTAGCACCATCCAAGCGGAGCAAAGCCATCTCTGCAGCTCTGCCGTTTGCAGTTGGAAACAGGCTCCCCAAGCTCGCTATTTATAGCTGTTTAGCAACGGCTTCGCCGAACCTTCACACTGACATGGGGCGATGGGCACGCTGGGGAGTCTTGGCTGTGGTTTCCCAAGCTGATCTGAGGACATTTAAATCTCTCCAAGTGGTATTGACGGAAGAGGTCTGTGTCGGTCCCGGGCTGGCCTGGGAACACCCTGCCCGGCTGCACAGTCCTGTAGGCAGTGCCAGGCTGGCTTTGCAAGCCTTGCAACGCTGGCTGGGTCACCTCCAGGGAGAAGAGGTGGGTGGCAGGGATGTCCCTGCGCCACGCTCTGGGTCTCTCCTTCCTGCGAGGGGGAACCCACCTCTGCCCTCGCCAGCCCCTTCCTGGGGCAGGAAATATCCCAAACACAGAAGCGTGAGGAACATTAACAGGAAAAATGCATATTATTACGGCTAGGAGGAAAATATCAGTGGAGAGAGGAGGGGAAGGAATGAATCATTTATGGCAGGTGTCCCCAAACTCCAAATACCACCCAGCTGTGGAAAAAAATCATGTAAGCTAAGGGGAGTCTCATTGCTTATCTAAAGAGTTATAATAGAGCAGAACCAGAAAAGGTTTGTTATGTCCCGTGGCAGCAAAGCGAGGAGCTACTGCAAACGCATCCAAAAAGCTTTGAAACTCAAAGCATCCCCAAAGAGTGTTCTCAAGAGCTGCATCGGTGAATACTGCATCTCTGCGACGCAGACGCAATCCTGCTGCCCTTGCCTGCCGCCGCCGCCTCCCGGGGTGCCCATCACACCGTCCAGCTTGCCCGTGGGACACAGGCAGCCCCTTAAACTGCAAGAGGCATAGCTGCCCAGTGGAGGGACCCATGCCAGCCCTTTGGTGGGGACAAGATGCTGGTGGGGCACCAAAGCCTACAGCGGGTGGCCAGGCTGGGCCGTTTGATGCAGGATGCTCCGTGCCGCCCCCCACCTGGTGTTTCACATAGGGGATTTACGGTTTTGAAAAGGCTAGGGAGGCTTTTCAAGTTGCCCTCCTTTAGTCTGTATTTTGAAAATATTTTCCAGGGTCTGGCGAGGCTCCGTGGGAAGCCAAGCTCTGCATCAAATGGCTCCAAGCACCCGTCTGCTGGCTTTCAAAATAGGCCCTTAAAATTCAATTTTTAGAGTGGCTCTTTAGCCCTGAGTAGCCCTGGTGAGGACCTTCTCTCCTGGTGCTCATTGCAGCTGTAGTTCTGCCTTTGTGCCACAAGAAAGCTGCTTAAGGATTGCATACAATTCATTAATTCCCAATTAATGACTGTAATTATCTCCCCTTACATAAATAACCAGTTGTAGCATGACACAACCCTACAGTGTCTGTACAAGGTGCCCTGACTCACAGAGCACTAGCAGGAAATAATATATGCTAAAGAAAAATCTTTATCCAAGTAAGGAATAAATAAGACATTTGCCTTTTAGAAAGAAGATGACTCTAGAAGTAAGAAAACTCTTCCCAAGCATCACTGAGTCATTATATTTATAGGAGAAATTACTTGCCATGGGAAAATTTCAAGCAGCCGTAGGAAGCTGTAATCCACCAGACCCCACTGGTGCTGGTCTTAATTCCTGCACATCGCTCTTTCCATCCACATTTGCACTTCCCCAGGCTGCCGGCCTGAGTCAGCCTCCAGGGCAGCTCAGCTGATCACTTCCCCAAAATGCTTTTAAAAGGATATGGCAATATACTGCTGGCAAGGAGGGGTACCCAGGAGAAGGTGCCACCTCCAGAGATGCTCTGAAAGGGCAGCAGGGAAAGCGAGAGCCTGGCAGAAGTCACGGGTGGCCCTTCAGAGCCTGGTCCATATGCCTGAGGATTTTATAAGTTGAAGGGAAGCTCTTGGGGAGCGGTGACCCCTTCTCCATCGTTACGGAGGATGGCTCCTGCCAAGCTCCCCTCCAAAATGGTCATTACAGAGGGAACTGATACAACTTCCAAAGATTTCAAGCACCGGTAGGTGCTTCTTTCCTCTAACACGTGGCAGCAAGGACACACAATGCTCTTGGTCCCCCACAAACTCTTGGCAAGCTCCCCACATCCCCCTCATGGTGTGGGGGGCATGGGGGACTGCAGGGCATGGGGCAGCCAGGGGACACACAGGGGCTGCCAGGCAGTGGGGACATCAGTGTAGTCCTTAGTCGAGGTCTGTACGGGCAGGGTCCATTGTGTAAGCCAGCTGGATACCTGAAGATGCGCTCCCAAACTGCAACAGATAAAAATATCCAGGGAATACGTGTTGCTCTGACTAAAGCACGGCTAAAATAGAAGAGTGCGCAAATCCCTTTTTAGCTGCTCCCTCCCAGCCTCCTGCCTTTTCTCCTGCTGGGCTCTTACCCGCAGATCGCCAGTGGGTTGATGTCTCACAGCCCTCATCACCCCCTCTCGCCATGGACGTGGTCCCTCTGTGCTACCTGAGTCTGGGCGGGCGCTTTTCTTGCTGGGATGCTGCTTTGCATGCACTGGAGCGGACACAAAGAGTGAGGTTAAGATACTGCTTTGCTCGACTTAATAAATTAGTTGTAAAAGCTTTTTTTCTCCTCAGCTTGGGGCAAACTGTGGATGTGCCGTTTCCCCACATGCTGGTTATGGTCCCCTGGCTCTGGTGCAGAGCTGCAATATTTACACTATAAAATCTTCCCTTGTAGGATATTAATACAAAATCTCATTTTTTTTGCTGCCTTTCTGTTTGAAATCCAGTCCTCCGGGTCTGCTGCTGTCTGATCCAGCCATTAGACAAATTCTGCCATCCCTGCACATAGAATCACAGAATGGTTTGGGTGGGAAGGGACCTTTAAAGGCCATCTAGTCCAAGCCCCTGCCATGAGCAGGGACATCTTGAAACGGATCAGGTTGCTCAGAGCCCCGTCCAACCTGGCCTGGAATGGGGCATCCAGGGATGAAGCATCTCCCACCTCTCTCGGCAACCTGGGCCAGTGTCTCACCACCCTCAGGGTAAAACATTCTTCCTCATATCTAGTCTGAATCCACCCTCTTGTAGTTTGAAGCCATCACCCCCCATCCTATGGCTCCACTCCCTGATCAAGAGTCCCTCCCCAGCTTTCCTGTAGCCCCTTTAGGGACTGGAAGGGGCTCTAAGGTCTCCCCAGAGCCTTCTCCTCTCCAGGCTGAACAACCCCAACTCTCTCAGCCTGTCCTCACAGCAGAGGGGCTCCAGCCCTCGGATCATCTTTGTGGCTTCCTCTGGAGCCTATCAGATGGGATGAACAACCCAAACTCCCAAGAACAGATCTTCCCACCATCTAGACATGCTCTGCATCACTTCTCATTAACCTGCCTTGGCAGTGATTGAGACAACCCATTTGCTGCCAGTTTCTATCACCATCTGAAAGGTAGTGTCCCCCCAGGGAAGTCACTGAAACCTGGCCCAGCTGTGCTGCTCCTGGTTAACAGCTTCTCACAGGAGCGAGCCAGGAAGGAATCTGGAGGGAGCTGGGGGTTGCCAGCATGCCTTTCGTTGGTGCTGAGTTCCAGTTCACCCCCCACAGCCAGGGGCTGCTGGGTGTCCCAGGCTCCGCAGGCTGTGGGGGCTTCCCACGTCCCCTCCCAACCTCTCTGCTTTCACAGAATCATAGAATCATTTAGGTTGGAAAAGACCTTTAAGATCATCCAGTCCAACCATTGCCCCTACTCTACCAGGGCTGCCACTAAACCATGTCTCCAAGCACCACATCTACACGACTTTTAAACACCTCTAGGGATGGTGACTCAACCCCCTCCCTGGGCAGCCTGTTCCAATGCTTGATAACTCTTGCAGTGAAAAAATTTTTCCTCATGTCCAGCCTAAACCTCCCCTGGCACAACTTGAACCCGTTTCCTCTTGTCCCATCAGGGGAAGACACCTGTGCAGGGGACAAGGCTGGGGGACAAGGCTGTAGGCATCTGCTGGGAAGGGGGACCTCATCTCCATCCTGAGGACAGGGATGTTGTGCCTGATGCCTCCAAGTCCCTCAGTGCCTCTCCCTCATTTGGTACCGGCACAAACCTGGTCCCTGCCCAGGGCTGGAGGAGCATCTGGAGGAGCTTTCCTGCCTGGACAGACAGACAGAACACTGAGCACAAGCAGGGTCTCACGTGAACACCCCAACAGTGCTGCCGGGTGTCTGCTGTGTTGTCCATCCCTGGGCACGTGCCTGTTTCTCACCCACGTTGTGTGAACCCACTGTATTTCTTCTAGCGGGTAACTATCAGGGCACACAGCCACGATGACACACGGCTGCTTGTGGCTGCACGCCCTCCCGCACGGGTGGCTTTGGAGCAAAGCTGCTTCCCAAGGCTGCAACGAGGCCCTGCAGAGCCCCAGAGGAGCTGGAAGCCCAACCTAAATGCTAGCAGAGCCCCAGTGATGCCCATCTGATGGCTCCGATGCTTGAGCACGGGACTCCGCACCAGTTGCTTATGGGCAACACGAGCCAGCGCTGGAGAGGAACCTGCCAGGAGAAGGATGGAGGGGAAACAGGCACCCCGCCAGGTCGGGGAAGGGGCCGTGCTCTGCCGCCTGTGCAGCGAAAGGGGGTGAGCCACCTTGGTAGGTTAATCCTTTTGTATCCCGCAATAAGTATATGTCACCCCGTCCTTTCTCACGCTTCCACTGACAACAACAAAACATGCACGCATTGTTAACGGCTTATTAAAATTCATTGGAGCTGCCACTGCAGGCTGCTAAAATACAGGCTGCTCTTGATGCTAAGCCAAATAATTTGAGTTTTTCATCTCGGTGATCATGTAAACAAACTGTCAGACATCCAGATGCAGGCATGGAGAAATATCCATGGACTGTAACAGTGACGGGGCTCGGCATATATTCATTTACTAATCTGATTGTTGTGGATAAATTAAACGACAGTGTTAGAAGGATATTCCCTGGGCCTGTGTTCTGCTATATTAAGATGTGATGATTTTGCATCTTGGGTCACTGAGCAAACAGAGATGTGTCTCAGGGGTCAACTGAACCAAAGCTAGATATACGCAGCCCCTGATTTTCAAGCCTGTAGGTCTCAAAGAGTGGGGTAATATGCTGGTGTCTGCTCTCTGCTGTGGGGAGCCAGAAAAAGCGTTAGGGAAACAGCCGTGCAAATAGAGTATGAAAAAAGTAGTGGCTTTGTAACTCTCTCCCTCAGATGTAGGACCATTTTCCACTGGAAAATGCATATCCTAGATTGTAAGGCAGAGGCACCACGCTCTGCAGTGGTTTTGATCTGCCTAGCATGGGCTGACAACGGCCAGCGGTTCTGCGCGGCGCAGCGCTGCGATGGAAGATCCGACGCCCTCTGAGAGCCAGGCGTGACTGCGGGGCTCCATGTGACGGAGAGTTTATCCCGTCCCCTGGCAATCTGTTACAGTGATTCATTACCTTCCATTAAAAATGTGCGTCTTCTTTCCAGCTTGAATTTTTCAGACTTGAGCTTCTAGCCGTTGGATATCATTATGCACTGTTTTTATTAGATGAAAAAGGTCTCCAACACATACCTCTTCCCCCCGGGAATGGCACAGTGGGATTGCATTGCCTCTGCATTGTCTGATGGCATGTGGATTAAGCTTTCTGTTTTCCTCTGAATTTTCCAGCAGTTCTCTTCCAGGAGCCCCATCTGGAAGACCTCTACTGCCAACCACCACCAAAGGGGGTGATAAGATCAGAGAAGCAGCCATGCTGTTCAACCCATGGTCCATGTAACCCACAGAATCATACAATCATTTAGGATGAAAAGATTTTTAAGATCATTGAGTCCAACCATTAACCCAACACTGCCAAGTCCCACTAAACCATGTCCCTCAGCACCACTTCCCTGGGCAGCCTGTTCCAATGCTTGACAACCCTTTTGGTGAAGAAATTTTTCCTAATATCCAATCTAAACCTCCCCTGGCACAATCTGAGGCTGTTTCCTCTTGTCCTATGGCTTGTTATTTGTCTCCAGCTATGGGCTTAAGAGGATGCTGTCACACCAGGGCAATATATATGATTTATTCCCCAGGTGTTCTCCAGCACCTGCATGTTTCCTCACCTGCACATGGTTTGTCTGTTTGCAAAGTCTCAAGAAGTCTCCCTTCCTAGAATTCACGCTGCCTCCCCAACTTTTGGCTTTCACAAAGGTCTTTGGCCAAGATTTCCCCAGATCTGCTCCATATCGTACAGAGGCTCCACCGTATATAGTGCACTGGCGAGGTACCCTGCTCAGCCATTGCCTCTCCTAATGCAGGCACTCCGCACATCACGCTGTGACCTGGGCACACTGCTCCAGCAGTGGCTTGGAGCCCAGATTTCTTCAAAGACTCCTCCTAGCATTGATGCATTGCCTCTTGGCAGCTTGAAACCAGCCCCAGATCCCGATCCCATCTGCCTCATGGTGGGGAGGCAGGCAGCTCTGCCGGGTGGCTGCGGGTGAGCCTGTCTGCCCATTCTCGCTGCAACGGCACGTGGGGCAGGTGGAGGGCACAGGGACAGGCACAGGTCCTGCCACAGCACAGGACAGCCAGTCCGGAGCTGTGGTGTGGCTGTACTCTGCCATGTCAGGGCAATGGGCACCCACAGGCTCCTGCAGCCCTGGTAACAGGGACACAGCCCCTGGTCTCTGGGTTGCTCCTGCCTAGTGTTAAAAATGGGCTTGGGCAGCCCCAAAACCCATCTAAAGCCCTAAAATCTCCCAAGTAGCACTTTTTGGGGGCTGGCCTTGCATCCCTCTGGTGCTGCTTTCACAGGAGAGAGCCCTGGCTCTGCACCAGCTCTGCAGGGATACAGTCCTTCGCAGAACTGGGTTGGAGATGAAATAAATTGTCTGTCTCCTCTGGCGCCATGGGGTTTGTGAAGCTCCTGCTGGCTGCCAGCTGGCTGTGCCTGAGGTTTCTGCTCTGCCCGCTGGCCTCTGGCCACAGGGACGCAAGGGAACTCCCCCGGCAGGCTGGGGAGAAGGCCAGTGATCCCAGAGCTGGGACGGGAACCTGACTGTGCCAGCACTGAGCTCCCCGCGGCCTTCCTGGGAGCTGGGATGGGCTCTGGGAGGGAAAAGGGCTCGGGCATAAGGGCTCTGCAAGATGAGAGGGGACCAGCTTAGCCTGGGGATGTAAGGATGGCTGCAGGGCTCAGAGGAGAGACCAACCTCCTCTGGTGCCTTTTTTCCAACCATGGCCAGCCCTCTGGGCTGTGGGCAAAGGATGTAAGCGTGAAGGCAGCTCTGATCCAATCCTTTCCTGGCTGCGCCCTAGCAGCAGGGACCTGCAGAGCTGGCAGCGGCTTGTGGCCCATTATGTTCGGTAGACACCAAGGAGCCCGTCTTTCTAATCCCTTCTTGGCTTCACGGATGTGTTTGGCCTCAGCTGCACCCTGCAGCCATTTAATGATGCTGCGTGAGCATCAGTGAGGTCCCTTTGCCAGCCAGGTTCAACGTGAGTCCAGAGGGGTTCAGGAGGACAGAGGCAAGTGCTCCCACAGGGACAGTGCGACTGCCCAAGCAACGCACTACATAAATACAGAATAAACACCTGCCGAAGCACAGCAATGCCTCTGTGTCTCTTAGCTGAACACGTTGTCCCCATCAGCAAAAGGCAGCGGCCAGGGAGCAAAGCCCTGGTGTAGCTCCTGCTCGGTGTCTTTCGTCAGCTGCACCCACTGATGGCAATAAATTCTCACTAGAAAGAAATGAGGTGTAAGTGCAAACCGAGATTTCTCAGTTGTTTAAACCGATACTTTTCACTTGTTGGTTTAAATGATGATTCAAATCACTAATTTAGATTTGGTTTATGTCATCTGTCCCCAGTCCAACCAGGCATCTTGGTCTCAAATGTTTCGTCTTCTGTTTCCCATTGTGCATCTTTGTTTGGCCTAGCAGCACTGCTAAGTGAGCTCTGGTTCCTGAGACCTGCTGTCTGTGATTTCGGTCACAGCCAACCTGAAAAGTAACCTTGGAATTGCAGCAATATTTTTCTTTTCACTTGGGCTTTTGTTTTTGTTCTCTAAGTTTTTTATAGCGTGACATTTTCCTATATGACTAAATAACCTTAAAAAAAAAAGGAGAGGAGACGGCACAGGCAGTGACTCGCTGCTGATCGAACTGTGATGACAAAGCCCTGCTCAAGCCCCAGCTTGAATTGTGGGCGTTCCCAGAGCATCCTGAAATTGTCTTCACCTCTTTTCCCTTGATCGCACTGGATCAGCCCACACCTCCAAAGCCAGCAAGCTCTGTGGAGACCTCAGAGAGGAGCTCTTGTCTGATCCCACCTCTGCTGCTGACACACTTCTTTGGTACATACCCTTCCGCTGCTTCTTCTCCCATGTTTCATCCCTGTAGACTGGAGACCTCTGCGTTCCCAATGCTGGACATGGCCAGCCTTTCAACGAGCAGCTCTCCAGCCACAGACTGGGAAGTGCCTGTCGCTCAGCCTGGACAGGGAGGGCATGCCGTGCCTAGGAATGCCACCACAGCTGAGACACGCTGCTGGAAAGTCCTCTGGCAACTGCACAAATCATTTTACAGCCTCTCCCCTGCCCATTTTTTGGAGCAGAGCTGTGAGCATTTGGAGCCACGTGGCCACCTCGACCTCGCACATGCCAGCCCCTGCTCTCCCACACAGGGAAATGCCCCTCCTTGGCTCCCTGCCGCAGAGATACATAAATGGGTCCATCAGCCAGAGCTGCCGCTCACTGGCATTGTCTCATCTTCAAAAGCGCAAGGACAATCAGCATAATGACTTCGTTTACAGTGGAAATCCAATTACTGCAGGGAAGCACTTCATTAGGGTGGATTTTCTCTGTGGCTGCCATACATGGGGAGCTCATCTGCCGAATAACTGGCTCGCTGATGCTGGTGCCAGCACAGGGGACCAGCTCCACGTGCCTGGGCACGCATGGCAACGACAAGGTGTGCAAAGCAGGACCTTGCACCTCAGCCATGGCCCTGCACTCTGCTCTTCTGTGACCTGTGCCGTTCCCACAGCCGTGTCCCAGCTGTTTCCTCTCCCCTTCTCATTCCTGTGGTCTCCAGCTACAATCCAACAGGCACTGCCCGCCTCGAGCCCCCTCTGTCCGGGCTTCCAGGGTGATTTTGTTCCCATGTCAGCCCCAGGACCTGCAGGGGAGATGAAAGCAGGTCCCACGGGAAGCACAGCAGCTCTGCCCAGAAACCTTTTGAACCACGTCCCCACCACCCTGGGGACACAGTTCACCCCTGCTCTGCAGCAGCCCCACCGGAGAGGAGGCTGACTTGCTGCCGACGGTGCCTATCCTTTCTGTCCCAGCTCCTTTCCCAGCCCCTGTAAATCTGGCTGCCTAAAGCAAGCCTGGCCTGCCCTCCTGGCAGAGAACTTGTGGTGGTTTGGTTTTCTAGTAAAACATCCTTAAACTGTTCCCCTTATTATGCACATTATCTGCCGCGAGTTTGCTGCCAGCTCATACCTGTTTTGAACTTGGTGAAATTGGTCCTTTTAAAGAGTTCAGTATGTACAACACTGATCTGCACCATATTTCTGCTGAAACACAACAAACGCTGTATGAATAAGACTTGGAAATGATCAAGCCTGACATTACCATAATGCAACTGGCAGACAAGCAAGGCGAGTAGGAGATGCTGCTGCGGAAGCCGTGGTAGCAAGCGGCATGAGACACGTCTGTGCAGGAGGTGCCTCCAGGAGGCGGTGGATTCATGGGACTGCAGCTCAGGCGCTGCGAGAAAAAGGAAAGCAGTTATGATAAATTTTGCTAAAGAGCAGAGTTCACCTCCGTGGCAATGACAGATCGCCTCCCTGCTATCACTGCATTGCATTATGTTAGCAAGAAAATGAAACAGTTTCTGTTGGGGAGTATTTTATTGTCTGTTTATTTGCTTGTTTGACAATTCAGTTTTGATTCTAACAGCGTGCAGCTGACTGGGCGGGTATCGATATGGGAGAAAAGCATAAATAAATGAAAATGAGAGTCAAGACTGGGCAATAGGGAAGACTGTCCCTTTATGGACCCATTTTATCCAAATCCCTCCTGTCTCTTCGGCCTCCAATTTAGATGCTTTGATAGAAACCCCTCGTTCCCACTTTTCCTGTGTTTGATGTTCGACCTTCAGACTCTCCCCCATCACTTGCATCTTTTGCTCTTGCGGGGTGGGGGTTACACAACAGCAGAAGCACGCTGATTTACTGCGTATAACCAAATGTCCCCATGCTTTTCCTTTGAATGGCAAACAAGTACCCTGGCACTTTTCAAACTAATTCTGCAGCAGAGATGGGACTGTGCAGCAGCCTCCTCTGCTCCTCTCAACCCCTCCGGCTGCGCATCTCTGTTGGAGCTGCACAAGAAGCTAGCTTGTGTCTGTGGGCATCAGAGACCTGCGTGTTGCTTCCTAGCCCATCTCACACCAGGATAACCAAAAAATGACTCTGGTAGTGCTCTCCAGAAATGCTCAAAAAAATGTTTAAGCGTGATAATCACCACCTCCCTCCCGGTTTTCTCATTCACCCTGTGACGTTTAGTTTTATTCAGCATATTCTGGCTGAAGAAAGCATTTGTGATGATTGCAGTGAAAGCTTCTTCGTGCCCACTTAGACATCCCTCTTCCCTGATTTAGTAGACTGAGCTCTATCAGAGGAGCATGCTTTGCTCTAGGATTTTTTTTCCTCTAGGATTTTTTTTGGGGATTGTTGCTCTAGGATCTTTTTTCCTGGCCCAGCGTTACCTTTGCTACCTGCAGGTGAGCGGGTACATGCTGGAGTGGACTCCTAAGAGAGAAGCTTCTCTAATAAGCATGGTTTCTTGGTTGGTTTCTCAGTTGGTTTCTCAATGACATTTTAAGGCAGAGGCAGGCAGGGATCTGTGGGTGACAGAACATTTTGCATCAGCCTACACAGCAGTTACAGCACCCTCGGTAAGTAGCGTGTGGGCAAGTCGCACAGGGCTCTTCACAACAGCAACACAGATATGTGTGCCAGAGAGAACACCCTCTGAGGAACAGAGGGCAGAACTCCTATTACAGAACCATTGACTCAATTATTGCCTGAAAGCATATTGAAATGACTCTGGTTTCTATTGCAAAGGGATGAATAAATCCGTATTTTGTTAGTGCAAATAGATTTCCATTTGAATTTACAGTGGGCAGCAAGATCAGCCAGCTCTTGCTCCGCAGGTAGTCCAGTGCAAGCCCTCAGGCAGTGGAGTACAATGTGACAAAGAAGAGATCCTGGTAGTGACCCAGCACATCCATCCTTATCATAGCCTGTCCGTCACAGCTCCCTGCGGCTTGGCTGTGTGTGTACCTGGCGATTGTGTTGGGAGCTCTGCATCTGGGATTGCAATTCCCAAAGCGAAAATAAAAGTTAGTTATAAAAATAGTACAGGAGGTTTTTAGAAAACCTTACAAGATGTCTGTTAGAACGAGTGCAGCAAACGCATGTCCACTGTATAAAGGCACTATCAGCAAGCAAAAATGTAACACATTTCCACAACCCACAGGGTAAGTGTACAGCATGAATTACATTGCCACCACCACGTCCCTTGCTGCCACTTACAACCACTCAGTAGCCCAACGCTGGATTTTCTTGGTGTCAGCAGAGGAGGGAGGGAAATGTACTGTCATGGTCAGCCAGAAAGTAGGACAAGTTAGAGAGGATCTTTGTTGACTGGGTTTGCAATTAGAGACGGACTCTGTATGCTAAATCTGGGCTTTTTGTGGCCACGAAAAGAAAGTCTAAATAATAAAGTCCAGAGTGAGATCCAAACTCTTCCAACCTCATGGAGTTTGGATCTCAAACTTTATTCTGGACTCCACGCAAGTTCCTGCCAACCTAATCCCACCCAGGAGAGCTAATACCCACCAGCACCAGTCAGCAACAGGGTACTCACAGAAGGACCTTACAGGGAGAGAAGTGGAGGAGAGGTGGTGTTAAATGCAAAATCGTGATGTGCTGTTCATACTTGTGGGCCTGATTCAAAGCCCACCAGTGTCAATGAGAAGGTATTTGGCTAGATAAGGATGGTTCCTTCTGGAAAAATAGTTTTTGTTCTGTTGCCGTACTACCACTGTGCTGGAAAATAGAAAAGTCATACGAAGAAATGTTCCCCTGTGCTCAAAGAAGACAACTTTGGAAGTACTGTCTCCCTTGCTAGCCTCACCAGGGTCAGGAGTCTTCTCTGCCTCGTTAGATGCTCTCACTGCTATTTCTGTGCTACTCTGCTTGATTCTTTGATGCTAAGCACTCCATTCGAGATGCCTTGTTTTAAAAAAAAAATACCAACTTGATTTAAAACTCTTTTCCCAATTAACTAGCAGTGGGCTTTCTGCCAACAGCCAGCCAGCCCGTCTCCTTCTGAAGGCAGAAATGCCTCCTGCTTTCAAGGTGCTACAACGCTATTTGTGGCACTGCCTGGGAGAGAGGGTGGCTTGATCTCAATAGCAAGGACATGACTAGAAAGAGGTTGGCATCAATACCCTCGCAGAGCAGGCTGAAGTAAAAGAAAAAGGGATGTAAAGAAAATGAGGAGTGGTGTGAGCCCCCACGAATAGTACCTGGATGCCTGGGGATATACAGAAAATCAAACTACCTCCCCCTCTCCCCATGGCCCTTCTGACCCCAATATCCAGGAAGATAATCTAATCTAATCTGATCTAATAATCCAACATAATCTTCTAGAGTGTCATGAACTGCATCTCACCAGCATTATCTGATAGCAGTGAAGTGCTGAGCCTGTTAGAGATTACGTTGCCTATCTGAAAGAATTATTTTTGGCTTCAAAAGCAACATTACTTCCTCACTGGCGACGCAGAAAAACTCTTCCAGCCTCAGAGACTGCAGGGAAAATGCAGGTTGGATCTTTACAGCCTGCGCAAGTCTGGGACTGGTCTGCTCTGCTATGCAGGCTGGTGAATAGGAATAGGTTCACATGCAGCACCGGCCACAATAAACACCTTCTGGTTCTCATTGCCTTGTTCCAGCTCCTCATGTTACATAGGATTCACTTCCTGTGGTGATAAGGAAAACGTATGCTATACTGACATCTTCCCTGCCTCACAGATTTTTTACAGATAGAAACTGGACCTGAACTGGAATGTTTTCACTGACTGAGGGCAGCAACTTAAATAGAGCCTGTTTTCTGTCTTGCCTGAACCAGCCCTGTGCATGTAGCATCTGCTGGAGCTCCTAAGTCAGTACAAGGATACCTGCACAGACCTTCCTCTTCCAAAAGTGCCATTTTATAAGAAAACGGTTTTAATATCATTTTCCCCTGTATGTCTTTGGACACCCTTCAGCAGACTGCTGTGCTGGCCTCAGGGCAACAGGTTTCTTGTCACTGAAATACAGCAAATTGGTTTCAATCAGCATAATATTCACTGTGTCCTGGAACCAAGAGCAACTTTCAGATTGCTGCAAAGTCATGTAAAACCAGCAGGTCAGTAGGGATTTACATCCATACCATTCTGGAGTAAATAAATACCTGGAGGGCAGGAGTCGGGCATTTTGTCCCTGGCTTGAGTGTGCAAGACAGTACTCAGCCCAGCCATCCCTTTACACATCCACGCTTTGCCCTATGCTCTAAGCCTTGGTTTGTGTATCTTTTGCAGCAAAATGCAGAGGAAGTAGCAACACTTACATTTCCTGCTGCTCAACATTTCCCACTGCAAAGCCCCTGTTTTCAGCCTCTTTTCATCCTCCCAAGCTGAAATCTCGCCCGCTGACGTATTCCAGGCCACCTAGCTGCCTCAGAACAAACATTCTGGAAGGTTTCTGCTAAAATCAGTTCAGCAGTCTGAGACTAGGGAAAACAGGAGGCTTGCCTCACACAACACTAATTCTCACCTACTTTTCTCTGAGGTTATCTCATTCTTCCCTGATTTTGATCAGAGACTGGAAATTTGGTAGTTCGGCCACCTTTGCCTCAGGAATATGCCTTTTGCTAGTCTTGTCAAAGCTTGCCAAGCTGTGGCTGCACGATGCTCTTGTGAAAACAGGTATGATGGTGGAAGAAGCGGGCTGTACTCTAGGGTGGGACGGACGAGCAGCTGTTACGGCACAGACCTGTGATCTGAACAGCAGTCTGAAAATGAACTGGCTTCTACGCTGAACGCAACATTCCTCACCGTACCTCCAGCAGGGGACGGAAATACTATTTGTTTGTGAAGAACTGAAACAACAGTGTGATGGATCAGCCCCTGAGGAAATGAGTAATCCTGTATCCAGTGCAGGGGAAGGAGGTCAGCAGTACACAGGGGAGGGGGCTGAGGAGTGGCTGGTTTTCAAATACATGAATATTGAATTCCCTTGGTAGGGGAATTCCTCCTGCACAGAGTCAGGCAGAGATCTGGAGGAAAATTAGGACATGCCTTTCTTACTATCTCTTGGAGGCATGCTCACAACAAAACTCTGCTATGAGAGGCACTGTACTAATGCAGGACAAAACCTTGTCCCAGAAAGCCCATGAATGCAGGGGACGGGAGCACGAAGGCAATGGTGTTACTATGGTGGCAGCCGAGTACAGTGATGGCCTCCTGACACCTTGGATGTGAAGGGGAGAAAGACCAATGGAAACTCCTGCAGCAGGAAAATGGGTCTCTGGCATAATGCTAATTACTTTCAAGATGTGATAGACTGTGCTGTGAGGGGAGAGCCAGAGGATGGTAAGATGCTAAGGATAGAGCTGAGGGCGGGTGAGAGAGAAATCAAGAGATGGGATGGGGTCAGGTTGCTGGAGAAAGAGGAGAGTTGGGAAAGAAAAGAGAGCAGAGGGACAGCTACTGGCGCTTGGTCAGTTTATCAGCTGCTTTTCCCTAAAGTGTCAAATATGGAACTGGAAGAAATGCAGGTTTGAGGACTCCCGGGTGTCAGAAAAGACAGCAGAGGGGTTCACGCAGGAGAAGCAATGAGAGCAGCTCAGCTCACTTGCCAGTGCACCCTGATCTGCCAGAACTCTCTGGGCTCCACTGACAGGACAGGAGCTTTGACAATTCTCCCTCCATGTGTATCCCAATCCCAAACCAAATCTCACTGGAAGCCCCCAGACATATCCCCAGACCAAAGAGGCAAAGCAGGAGAGGAAGATGAAGTTAACCAGGGCTGCACAGGTGTCCTTGCAAGAGAAGAGAGGGGTGAATCCTCGAGGGAGCAGAATCTCTCTGACACAGCATCTGATACCAAAAAAGAGAGAAAACCTATTTCAGGTTAGTGCATGAAAGAGTTAAAGCAAATGAATAAACATGTGAGACAATGTTAATTGTCTGAAACACAATCTGTTTGACTTTTGGTTTATAAAGATCTCTCCGCTTTAGTTCCCATGGTAACTATTGCGCAAAACCACACTTTTCCTCATCATCTCCACAGAGTTTAAAGCAATTTTGTAAGCCAATCAAAAGTAAAGAACAGAATTTGTTTTTGCGTTGAGAAAACTGCTACCTAATGAGCAAACAGTGACTGGGAGAGGCCAGATTTACAATTATGACCCTTGAGAGACACTTAATTACTGAATAATTAGCAGTTACTGGAGTTTCTTAGCACGTAGAGGAAAGGCTGATGGATAGTGGTTGTGAGAAGGGCTGTTGTAATTCTGAGGTCTTCCAAGTAGTTTTCCAAAGCGAGAAGCAGCAAACCTTGCTGCGCGTAGCATTTTCACCAGCTGACACAAACTGCAGTCAGGCACGGATTGCATAACGGCAGAAGCCGAGACAGCGAAACTCTTTGCTCACACTGAAGCTGAAGCTCTCAGGAACCCAAACCCCAAACACAGGGTCTTCTGGACCCTGTGGTGGGGCAGCCCAGGTAGCAGGGAGCAGAAGGACTGGGCTGTCAGATGGGAATGTGCTTTCCAATGGGGCTTCTCCAAGCACAGTCCCCTGTGGAAGGGGGGCTTCTGCTAATCCTCCCCAACTGTGCACAGAGTGAAAGCCATGCTCACAGGCACCAAGCCCAATCTGGCTTCTGGAAGTCAGTGGCACCTTCTGTGGGCTTCAGTTTAGGCAGGTAGGGTTGAATTATTTCTCCTAATACGCAAGATCTTTCTGTAGGAGGAAGCACTGATGCATGGATTGCCTTCCTGGAATGAAATCCAGAGCCACAGAAAAGTAATTAGCTCTTGACTTTAATTCTTCTAACGCTGAAGCCCAGAAAACTGTGCTGAGTGGAATTCTAAATGCCAACTTTCCCAAAATGCCGAAGCCAGAAAACAGCCAAATAAATTAGGCAGGATCAGTTTTTCTTCCTACAGCAGTACAAAATACAGCCCTAGGCCTGCCTGGGAATTTCAGGGTCAGTCTGATTTCACGTTGGGCTTCAGGATGATGACTTCATGTCTCCTGCCCCACACGATTACACACAGGAAAGCTCTCTGCATAATCTCTTGGCATTTCATAAATGCAGACTCTGTAAATGAGGTCAGGGCTCTGAGGCTGTACCTCATCCAGGGACTGCAGAGCTTGGTCCGTGTTTGGAAATAATTACCTGGCCAGCACTCTGCTGTCTCAGAGTGGTCCTTCATAGGGTCAGCCCCAGGCAGGCAGCCCCTCTGCTCCTACTGCTCATTCGTCTGGTTTAGCGCTCAGTTCATCATGAGGACGTGTAAGGGTACACTAAAAAAGAAAATTAAAAAAAAAAAGAAAAGAGAAAATATGTGAAAATACAGCTAGTTCAGTTTGTTCACATTTCAAATATAGATGAATTGACATTCTGAAAAAAAAGGGAAAAGTGTGGGTGAATTTGTGTGGAATTTTTTTTTAATGTTTTTGACCACTTACAGAACTGGTTGAATTCGGAAAATTTGTTCATCTCTGTGGCTTTAACTTTGGGGAAAATGTTGAGACATTCAAGCGTTTTAGTCTTTTTTTCATTTTCAGCTCAAAAGAAAACAAAAACCAAAGGAAGCAGAGTCTTTCTACTCCCACTCCTAGCTGTGGGATCTGATTTTCTGAGGCGCAGATGTCATCAAGAAAAGGATGATTTCTTGATTACACAGGCATTTTTCGCTTTATCATCTTTCATCCTGTATCAAAACAGCTCTGTGGGCAGCAGAATGTATCGGCCTTGTTTCCTGGGCTCAGTGCCTCACAGCTGAATGTCCCCTTGTCTGACAAGTGCTCTTGCCGACTGAAGCTTTCCCTGTGGTTAAGATTCATAATTCCTTTTCCCTCTGACAAACAATAATCTGGGCTTGTGCTTCAGCCTCTTTCTGTGCGTCAGTAGTACTCTCTCTAACTGGACAACTCTCTTCATGAAACATATAGAGACTTGATATTTTTGTGACCCCCAACCTTGACCAAAATGATGACCAGTATTGTGGTTGTGTGTTGGGGGGAAAGGGCTGTAGACTGACCACAAAATCCCCTTTACCTCAGCTCCTCCGAAAATCAACCTAAAAACATGAGTAAGACTATCACTGGACAAGGAAAAAGCCTTCCACGTTAACACCTTGAAAGATGACAGGGTGTCCCTAGCAGTGGAGCCAGGTAATTTCTAATAGAAAAGGATTTTCTTCGGAACCTTGTCTCTCCCCCGTTTAGAAGCAGCCTCAACTCTGCCGCTGTGTGGCAGCGCTGAAAAAGAACATGAAAAAAAAATCACTAATCGGTGGAAAAATCACTCGGCAGTGCAGAACTCACCCCACTGGGTGGGAAAGCCCCCGCTCCGCACTATGGGGTCGATTTTACAAACAGGTATTTGCACCTTCTGACCCTCCATCACCAGAACTTTGTCCCACCAGAGGAGCTGGTGTTTTGCAGAACTGCTTGGGGCTTTCTCGGACGATGCGGACAGTTACTGGGATTTGCCGAAAGGAAGGCTGGGGGCAGTCTGACAGCGGTCCCTGGGGCTTGGGAGAGTTTTCACCAGTGTACCTACTTTCCCCTTTGAGTGGTGGCGCAACCGGAGGCCAACGTTGGTTGTAAAGGCAGGATACACTGCTCTCAGCACAGATCTCAGCAGACAAACCTCTTCCTTCCTGCAAACACCATCGCTGAATTTTAACACTAGCGCAGCACTTCCGGCAGGCAGGACTATGCATTTTTCTCACTCTGTACGTGAGGAGGTGTGGACAAACTCTGCAATAAGAGAGAACGTTAAAGATCTGTAGTAAAACTTATGTAATGTGTGTTGGTCCATAATTTAACTCTTGCCACCTGTGCAGGGAAAGAGCCATGCCTAGAAGCCCAAAGATCCCTCTTTAGATTCAGGACTAAGCAGAGGGGGGTAGTGCCAGGGGTGGTCTTGGAGACACCACAAGTTGGTCAAGACCAGAGTAACCAGGCTCCACAGTCTCGCGAACATAAAAGTATCCCGCGTCGCTCCTGCGGAGGAGTATCAAACCTCTAAAGAAGTATGAGGGCAAGAAGGGGATTGGGCTGTGGTGACTAATGGATTAAACTAATGCTGTTCCTCCACCACCTGCATGTTTCTGAAAGTAAGCCATAAAGCAACATTTTTTTTGCAAATGTCACATCACAATAACAGAGCAGGCACAGAGGAAGGGAAAAGAGGTAACATTAGGAGATGTGTTCGTTTCCTAAGATCACTCAGAGCCATCGTGTTTGTTCGGTTATTAAATCTCTTTATTCTACTGTGAACATTGAAAGACAAGGCAGACATTTCTCCATACAGCTTGGGAGGGCTGACATGAATAGGCTGGAGAAGAATGCGTAAAAGATACGGCCAAGGCTTTCTTGTTCTCAAATGCCTCAAAACTTTACAAAGAAATAAGACAAGGTCAATGCAGTAATAATGGAGATAAAAAGTAACTCACAGCACTTACTACCCTTAAAATAATTACTGGAACCAAGCAAAGGAGGAACACAGTCATACTTTTTAGGGTCTTTCAAGCTGTTTCCATAGGGAGCTTGGTGTGCCTTTGAAGCTACTCTTTATTTACAGTGAATGCCTATCAGCTCCTTTCTCCTTGAGCCTAGGAGCATTAAATGGCAAAATCGTTTTTCCTGCCTTACAGTTCCACATGTGCCCTTCCAGGTGGGACTCGGTCTCAGAAGAGCTCACCTGTGGTGTCGTCTAAAGGCTGTGTGGCAATTGCTTCTGTTGTTGCCTGTAAGCCATCATGTTTTTTCTCTTTTGTTGACCTGCACATGGGTTAAATCAAATTCATCCTCCATGCAGTTATCTCTTTGGATGCACTGAAGAAAGGAACATTCAATTATCCTCTTACTCAGCATGAATAAAAGGCAGGATCATGCTTCTAGCCACTTTGCCCAGGATGTAGATCAAAGCAAGTAGTCACACAGCCTCCGCTCCACATGGTAAAGCAACACATTTGTTTATGCACTTATTCTTCAGCGCATCTCAAATTATCAGGATGTGTACTGCTACCCTGAAGAACTGAAGACAGCTCTTTGCATCTTGTCTCATTACTGATGCAGAACAAAGGTATTCTTGGATTATCAATAACAAATTTAAAAAATTCAATTATGACTAAAATGGAATGGCGATGAGCAGGGAGGGTGCTGCAAGCAGTGATTTATTACCGAACCCTGAAGCAATGAATAACAAGCTTCATCAAGTCCTTAGTAATCCCTGAATGTTCTGCTACAGAAAGGAACATACACACTGTACTACAGAAAAGTAGCCAAAATTTAAAAAAAACAAACCACCAAACACTGATTTATTCTTTTTCCTACACTGCTCTAATGGCTGCTGCAGACCAGCTCTCTCCACCTGCCAAGGCCCTAAATTGTGGGATATGAAATTATGGCAAAGGCCTCTTTGAAAGATGCTGGGAAAGACGCAATCCAGGCAAAAAAGGAAAGGTAACGTTATCACAGCTACTCCTGACCACAGCTGGAAACAACTTTGTGGTAGAGAAAGCACGTGCATATGGGAAAAAAGAGGTTCCTTGCCTTGAAAACCTGAAGGTGCGGACAGACTGCAGTGACATGATGTGGGATTTGTCTGCTCGTTATCAGTGACCTTCTTCCTGACTTTTGCTTAAGAACTAAGTTACTTTTAGGGGTAACAGCTTTAAACTGAAAGCCGGAAGATTTAGATTAGACATATGGAAGAAATTCTTGACTGTGAGGGTGGTGAGACACTGGCCCAGGTTGCCCAGGGAAGCTGTGGCTGCCCCATCCCTGGAGGTGTTCAAGGCCAGGTTGGACGGGGCTTGGAGCAACCTGGTCTAGTGGGAGGTGTCCCTGCCCATGGCAGGGGGGTTGGAACTAGATGATTCTCTGCCGTAAGTAACTAAAGATGCGGGAGAGGGATGCAGGGGTTGGAGTGAGGGAAATCTGTTCTCCCTGTGACCTCATACAGCAGTTTCCTCACCTCACTGTGAGCCACAACCTGCCTCAAGTGCCCCGAGCACTCCAAAGGAAGGAAATGAGGCACAGGAGATTTAACATAGCTGTAGTATTTGCTGTGGCTGGTTTTGTTCCTGTTCACCTGTCTGCTGTCAGGGTGTGAGAGGCGGTGAGGGAAGAAGCTCGCACTGTGCATGGAGAGCAAGCAGCTCGCGCAGGCCCCCTCGCTGCCCAGCTGAGGGGCTGGGCTCCCTGCGGAGATGCCATCCCCTGCACAGCAGCAGGGGGAAGCAATGGCTCTCCTCCATGTCCCGGGGGTGATGCTGGGATTTGGGCTTGCCACAGGAAGCGGTCAGCAAAGCTGCCCTAGCCGCGCCACACCGC
>VYXH01005091.1:0-42078 GCA_013397275.1 Burhinus bistriatus | reverse complement strand
AATTAATTTGCTGGCTCCTCCTGGTCATCCCCTTATGAATCCCTGCAACTGGTGGGATAGAGGAGAACACTATTTGTGCTCCTGATCCCTTAACCAGCTGTCCCAGGGCTCTAAAGTCACTCTTCATTGCCTTTAGACTTCTGGTAGCTACCTCATCACCAAATATGTGTGCCAAACCCCACGTATGTTCTTTTGAATCAACTAGCTTTTTACCTGCTAGATCCTACACAGGAGCAGATAAGGCATTAAGTTATAGAAGTCACTGGCTAAGCACTTGCATGGAAATGCTAAACTACCTCTTGTTATAGTAACCTCTTCTGGAAGTGCAGCAACAGTATTTTATTAATTTTGGTTTCTTTTAATAATTTTAATGATTAACATGAAATTGTGAAACGATAAGCATGAAGACTAGCTTCCTGGCGCCTCTGCTTTAATCTGTAAACAGTGGTGTTGGGAAGGAGTATCATGCAGGATGTGACAGTCTGAAGCAGTCATTTTTACTAACAGAAGTAGTTCTTCTGAATAAATACAAAGCATGTCTTAAACTTAAAAAAAAAAAAAAAAAATCCAAAGCATTTGAGGTAACTTCTTATTTAACCAAGTGATCCATTTTAAATTCCTGAATTTGTAAGCTTTCTATTTAATTCCAGTTTGCATTCAGATGTATTCCTAAACTATGAATAGACAAATAAGCTAGCAAACAAGGAATGTCCAACAAAACAGGACAAATAGTAAGCTTAATTATTTTGTAAATGTGGGTAGATATCCTTTAATTTTTTTAGTTAACAAAAACAAGTGCTAAATTTCATGTAAAACCATCTTCTGTTGCAAGGTGATATGTTTAAATGTGAACAGTGACTGAGAATCAGTCTGTAAACTCTGACCACCAATTTATAAACATTTTGATTTAAATCAGTCTTTTGTGAAACAGGATTAGAATAACAATTACTAAGTTTAAAATCTGACAATTCTGTCTAGAGCTGCCAGGTTAGAACCAATTTCTTCCATTTCTCCTTTCCTAGTGAAATTCTAGGGAATTCAGGACCTGAAAATTGAAGAAAAGCATCAACTAGCGTAAGACTGTATTATTGAGCAGGTGAAGAAATCCCGTGTTCTGTTCTGCATTTTCTACCAAGTCTGAGACTGAGTAACTATAGAACCTGCATAATCATCTAACTGCAAGGGCTGAGATGTTTGCTGCTTTCTATCCAACCTTCTTTGGTTCCCCAGTCTCTGGAAGGCTAAGGGTTGGGTCGGGGGGAGAAGTTACAGTGGCGTGGCCTTTACTGTATCCAAAATGTTGACTTTTTTTTTCCACCTTGTATTAGAAAAGTCTTCTTCCCTTTTGTACTCTAGTAAGGATGTGGGCACCTTTACAAAACACTAATTTATGCATAACGGGGTTAATGAAGGGAACGTTTCCTGAGTTTTGACTGTACCACAGCTTCCAGTTGGGGGGTGATTGAGTGACACTAGTAGCAAATTACTGTCATGGCTTTTTTGGCCTGGGCTGTTCTGGCTCTCTAGTTACAACTTTCTTTGCTAAAACCTTTCTATGGTACTACTTAGTATCATTTATTAATAGAGGCTTAATATGGAGTTGAATTTTGTGGTTAACTGCAACTCATTTTCTGCCCTTTGCTCAAGGGAAAGCAAGTAGGAGGCTTCCTGCTTCTTTTCCCAGTTTTACTGCTGATTAGGAAAACTGAGACTATAAAAGTTGGCTTTTTTTCTGCTATATGAGTTTGTGCAGCGAGGTATTAACAATCTTCCAGTTGTGCCCTGGTCTATTAGCAGGAATATACAGTGGTACAAGAATGAATTTGTTGAAAATTTTATGCCTCCATAACCTATTGTAGAACATTCTCCTGCTGCAGTGTTATGAAGTCATTTTTCATCTCCTCTTAAATTAACGTTGACGTTCTATTACTGGATTTGTTCTCGTCTTCAGATTGGAACATAAAGGAAAAAAATCTTATTGCTGGAATATTAAAATTAATTGTTTGATAAGCAGTCCCTTGCTTGAAGTAGAATTCTTCTAGAAAGACTATAAAGTAAGATCAAGATTTTGAAAGATTTGCTTTCATGTGCGAAAAAGTGCTTTTGGAGTATTTGGGGCATCAGGACAACGCAGCAGGTAAGGATGAGTTAGAATCACAGTACGAAAGGGCAAACTGCACAAGAAGAGGTATCCATGTCCGTCCATGCCAGTATTGCAAGGGATAGTAACTCTTCAGAGAGTTCTTCCTTCAGTGAGCATTATAATGCCTTTTCAATAACTGCCTTGTGACACTGTATTTGGTGATGTGAATTTCATGTGATGTACAGAGAGGTGGGAAAGCTGTTTGAAATTATTTAATCCAAACTAGAAGTTACTGATAATGAATTTCTGTTTGCCTGTGGAAGACAAATTGCCTTTATAATCTAGTTTCTATTTAATACTTTTATCAAAATTTCAGAATACTCCAGGTGAAGTATTTGCTTTTAACTTTTAGGAGAGAGTTAGATCCACAGAGATAGAGCTAGAGTGCTCAGCATAACCAGTAAGAGGTTGGGATTGGAGAAGTGGAAAGAAATTCTTTTGTTTTGCTTTTAAGATAATTTCACCACTCTACTTGGAGACTTACAGTCCTTCAGACAAAGCTTAGGCATAAATGTAGGTGACCTGGTACGTGACAGAAGTGGTGGAGCACAAACTTCTGCCAAGAGGGATGACGTATGCAAGGAAAACACTCAACACTTACACCAAAAAAAAAAGGTGAATGGCAAATAAATCACTAATTAACAACCCTAGACAGAAGCACTCAATTTTTTGAGAGTTTTTAAATTGGTAACGTATTCAAATTATGTTCATCTGGATCAGATATAAAAATAAAACCAATGTAAAGTAAACTTCAGTAGTTTTCTGCCTAAAACATTTTAAATTGCTGTGAACTGCTGGTTAAACTGGAGTCATGCACTGGCCGGAGAGGTAGGTTGAGACATGAAAGTTAAGGTTTAGAGTTAGCTTCTTTCTACTGACCCATGTTGCTGAAATTTAGATCACGAAAGGGATGGCTGGAAACTTTTCTGCCAAAAGTCTGAATTGTGTGTCTCATCTGGTGGGTCTGACTCTTGCTGTAATGGCATTTATGAAGAAGAAAGCTTTGGTTTGTTGGAAGCCATAAGCTAGTGAAGTAAAACCAGTTTGATCACCTAGTCCATCTGCAGACAATACAGGTTTTCTGATCTACTTTTGACATGTGATGTGGGCTACAGAAATTGCTTTGAGGATAAAAGACAAATAAGTTAATGGAATTGCTTCATCTTTACAAAGAACAAAGGAAAAATGCTTATTTCCCTGATGTCTGCCAAATGAGATATAAAGAGGAACTAAAATACATATACTTAAAATCTTAGTATTGCTCTGCAAGAAAATAGCATTTTTTCCTCTATTTTCATGTCAAACGCCTTGATATTTTTGCACTTGCTAAATTTGGTCATAGAGGCTTTTAGAGAGTTTGTAAAGTAAAAAAAGTAGGTTTGTGTTTATGTTAGCTTACCAAAAAAAAGTCAGACCTGAGTGAGCTTTCTAAGGTTAAAATCAGTGAGGGTAACACTGATTTTTTTTTTTTTTTTTAATCTTCCTACTTCTGAGAAGCGAGACCTTCACAGGACGTTGTGTATAGCTTGGCTCTCAATAGATATGAAAAATTAGAGACATACCTTACTTCGGAGCTGCCTTTTTTCAAGTATTCTTATAGCACTGTCAGTCTAACTTAGCCTTTTCTAACTTGGCCTCCATATGCTACAGCTCCTGCCTTAGGCAGAACGTACTCAGGATTGGTCCCAACTTGGAATGGATCATTATTATTTTATTTTTTTTAAAAACATTTGTATGACAGTTCAAAGTTAATCAATTTGATCTACAGAAATGCACAGAAGAAAATGGGGGATCTGTTTGAACAGAAAAAAACCTCATTAAATGAGGTACTGAGTTTGGGATCTTTGTGTTGCAGATGGCAATGGTTTGTGCTGCCACCCACCAGGTCTACACATGTATGCTGGATACAGCTCCCTTGTACTAGACAGTTCTTTGTTGTGTCCTTGTCCCCCCACTTTTTTTGTTTTCTGGTTTGATTCAGAAGATGTGATAGATGTGCATCTGTCAGTGTGGTAATACCTTACAGAGTGCAGTGCAAGAAGGTAAAAGGAAAGCATCCGTATCTCTGATAGCTTTCTGAGAAGCAGTTTTAATCCCTAAGGTGTGATACGCTGCCTGTCTTGTATGATCAGTGATAAGTGTTCCTTACAAATCAGGCGTTCTGTGGCAACCTCTTAAAATTCTTGAAATCAAACTCACAGCATTCAAGAATTGTAAAAACCAGTATTATGAAGCTTCTCTAAGAAGCAGATGTGCATTAAAATGTTAAGCGGCATGCTCCTAGTGTTTTTCACTGGGAGAAAATACGTGAAACATTAGCAGTTTTTATTCTTTGTTAATGTGATAAGTCATTTGTGATAATGCTTCTCCCTTCCCCCTGTCATCTTCTTCCATGTAGGTTTAAATGGTAAGTGTGAGCTGCATTTTTGAAGCAGTTTTCTGCATCTGTGCCGTCTGGTGTTTAAATTGATTGGGCTTTTTCTTTTAACTCTTATAATGAGGTTTCAGAACCATTTTAGTTTCTGATCAAGGCTTTCAAATATGTTCATGCTTGAAATGTACTGGGCTATGAGTAGAGTAAATATTTTTTTTCTATATGTATGCTTATTACTTTTCCAGAGGAACTGAAAATGAATCTTAACTCTAACCTGACGGTATTGTATGTGTGTGATACTGAACTCTCCCATGATTAAGAATTTAGGGATAAGGTTAAGTTACTAGGTACTGACAGATTGTGAAAGGTGTGGTAGCTAACTGGAAGAGAATCGAAACTGCACTCACATTTGAAAATTTTTAATATTTAATTCTTTTTGTTTAGTAGCTTGTATCTGACTCCCCCATACAGTTGGGGGCATCACAGCTGTAGATTCTCTTTTGCCAGTAGCCAATGAAGTGGATATGCAGAGCTTCATCCATAGGGCAGAAGAGATAAGAAAAGTGTGTAAAATAAGGAGGAAAAGTTTGAGAATTCATTTTGAGTCTTAGGGTTCAGTCTAAACATCTTAACAGAAATCTGAGTTGCTGTTTATTTAGAGTATGGCAGTATGCCACGCCACTCCTGTCAAATTTCGTGAAAGAACTAAACTTGCTGCACTCAGTTATGTAGGGTTGGCAGCTGGGTTGGAAAATCAGACTACTCTTTCGGAACCCATCAAAGCTACTCAATAATTAGTAAATTCAAAAATAATTGAGCCTGCATGAGTTGGTGGTACCATGTGATACCACTGGTGATGAAAAGTTATTAGCAAGCCTGAAAAAATTCTTTACTCCCTAGTGCTCTAGTCACCACAAAAAATCTTCTAGATGATCTTCAGTAAAAACGATAAAAACTAGATGCTAATTTCATTTTACAATGACAGTAGTATTTATGGAATTCTATTGTGTGGATTTTCTACTATTTAGGTGATTGGCTTTGTAATTTCTGTGTACTTCAGTCAAAAATAGAGCTGTGTACTGTACACATAAAAGTGATGATTCACAGTCTGAGCTCAAGTGCGACAGCTAGGAGCTTGGCAGCGTTCAGGGGAGACAGAGGCCACTGGTAGGAGGAACACACAGACAGGGCTCTTGCAGTGGGAAAAGTCCTCTACTTCTTGAAATTTTGTTCCATGTCAGTGGCAAAAACTTCCATGCATAATAAAATTCTGAATGTTGCATTTTGAGTTAAATTTTTAAAGTTTTTTTTGTATTTTATTTTTTAAAAATTAGTATATTTAAATAACTAATGAATCAAAGCTACATTTGCATTTTTAGTGGAAAACATTTGTATAAGAAATTTTTGTCTAGCTCTTGTCTGCTGTGGAACATAAATAACGGAATTATGTTGTCTTTTGGTGTTCAGAGGCACAAGTAATTGCCTTAACATTGAAAGGGGGAGAGGGTACAGGTGCTTCAACAGAGCGCAGTCTGTGTAGCCACGTTGCTTACAGACTGTTCTTTCCATTGGCATAGTTCAGTGACCATTGATGTTCTCTTAGATTGTGATCGTGAACAAGTAGCAATGAGGAGGGAAATACATAACTAGATAGACTGCATGGCAAAAGGAGAAGAGTTCTTTTTGAAACGATGAGTTCTGTTTCCTCCTTTCAAGGTGGAGCTCATGTGGGCTTTTAAGGGGAGTTTCCTGTATGGTGCTGGACAGCAAGATGAGTTTTGATCACAAATGTATGCTTGGTTTGGAGTACCACCTTACAGAGAACTGCCTCTTTATAAATGGAGGCAGCATTTTCTCTCTTCCTTTTCAACTTCTGCTGTCATACAGAGGAACCTTTTATGAAAAAATGTAGCTGCAGATTAAAGCAAGGCACCGAACTCATTGACGACTCTGTAATGGATGTAGGATTTTTACTCATGAGGTAAAACCTGGAATGTTGGGAGCAAAAGAAGTCAGTTAATGCTCCTGAAGTATATAGGCATGTACGCATCAGATTTCTTTCTTTTTGTTGATCAGATGGCTCCATATATGGTCATAAAGTAAACTGCTCTAAAAAGAAATGTTTCTTTACTTGCTTTCTGAAGGGTAGGTCCTTTAGTAAGTGTTCAAATCTTCTTGCATTCACCAAAGCAAGTAGTTGTCAGAGAAATGAAAGTGCAGGACTTGGTGTAGGTGGCATTGGAGAAGGGTGTTCTGCCTGAGGCTGTAAAAGGCATGCTTGTCCTGTGTAACTATGCGGGTTGTAATAGCTTCTGAAAACACTGAAGGTGGCAAACCATTGAAACTGTTGCCCTCTTTTTTTTTTTTTTTTCTTTTCTTCTTACAGCATAGTGTATTGTTTTTTAACTCTGAGAGCAGCTTCTTTCCAAAGAGACTTAATTTGGCATGAATTGATGTAATAAATTTCTTTCTGGTTTTCAAGTGATATTAGACTGTTGTGGCTGATTTAGGAGAGATAAGGAAGAGTGTGTGCATGTGTGTACACACATTTATTTATATTTGTTTCCCTCACAATTAGATAGAGATGTTTCTCAGGCCCTTTTTTCCACTCCGTTTCGGCTATGTTTCCATGGAAATAAGTGACAATTATCCCAATTTCAGTAGAAAGAGGAAATACTCCTCATTTCAAGTTTCATTCCTTGATTGAGGATACTCTTCTTTCTTCCTCTCTGGGAGTAAGTACCGATACATTTTCTTCTCGTTACCTATCATTGTGCTTTGCAGTAATGAGAATGTTTTACCAGTAAAATACCATTTCATCTGCTTTCTAAGTTATTTCTAATAACATATATGAAACACTTGACAGAATAATAGAATGCGTTTATAGTTCAACACTTTCTGGCATTCTGGATGGACTTCTGCAAGCGGATACAGTGCTCTAATTTATGCATATTCTGTGCTATACGTGAATGCATATTTTATTTTAAATTTTTTCCCCTGGCAAAAGGTTCATCAAACATGTTTGTAAGTCATGCAGGTATTTAAAAAGGGAGGGGAAAATGTGTTGAGCATGGCCTGAAATGTGCTCTCTGCTACTTCAACTTCTAAGTAGAAAGTATCTCTCTTGCTGCTGCTGAAATAAGAATTGATCAGCCACATTGGATGTGACAGGGAATGAATGAGAGAGTGAGAGGTGAAAACAGAAAAGGGAAGGTGACAACATCATAATACTGGAGGCATTTGTAAAAGAATATTAGGTCTATTGATGCACTGTCCTGTGTCAAGGCCATAGTGGAAGCTATTGACTCTTGCACAGATTCCATTAACCAGATTTTTCTCAGTTTAAGAAGCTTCTCAGTAGAAATTTAATTTGTTAACCTGACACAGACCTTTCCCTTTGCCTCTGTTGAATTTGTGTAAAGAAATTAATTTGTATCAGATGCTTTAATTCGGAGTTTTAGTTCAAGTTCTTGGAAATAAATCTCAATTTCAGTTGTCTTAGGCAAATCAAACTAAAAATTTCTGCATTGTGTTTTGTTTGGTGCTATCTCTACCATGTGGATATTCTGCTGTGTGTGAACGTACATTCTAGCTGCTAACAGGTTTTCTCTTCTGGAAGATGTGACTCAGATGTGGAATGTAGAAAATGTACCTTACAGAATTGTTTAGTGAAGCAGTAAAGAGAAGAAAAAAAGAATTCCTGTTTGCATAAGAACATCAACATACAATATTAAGTTGGGCTTTCATTCTCCTTTATGAAAATCTCCTATCTGCAGACATAAATAGGCATAATTCAAAGCAATTTTCCTGATGATGATATTGTAATTAAAACTGTGCATTTTACTTCTTGGGTTTGAGCAGCAAATTTAAAGATAAACGTGCACTACTTTTATAGCATTTAAATCTATTTCATAGCACTTAAATGTTCTCATATACACAGTATCCATTTGTTTTTTGCATCCTCCTTTTACTCTCCTGTGAATTTCTCATTTAAATCATCTATCATTTTTTCTTCAGTTCATATATGGCACTTATCTTTGCTATACTGATTGGACAATACAAAAATTTCAACATATAAGAATTGCTAAAAGAAGCTAGGAGTTACTAAAACTGTACGATTATAAAGCATTGTTCCAAAAGTGAAATTTTCATTAGCTGAAAGGTGATAATAGTGGTGGAGAAGATGGCATCAGTTATTGTCACCACAGATGCAATAAATCCCAAAGCAAGACAGTAGCTCCGAAGAGTAATAATGGAGTTGTTTTACTTTTAACTGTGCTAAACAAAATGAATGTGTGGTTAATATTAAGTATATCTATAAAATATTTTCCGTGTGAAGAGAGGAAAACAAATGTGTTTGCCCATTTTGAAGACCAGAGATTCTTACACATACTTTTGCTTTAATTTTATCAGTTGTCATACCCTAGTATTGATTGTAGAATACGGGATAGAATGCCTTTTAATGTGAAGTGTAAACATGCAAATCATTTGCTCTGGTGAAAGCCTTCAAATCTTACACTTATACTGCATATACTTTTAGTGCTTGTCAATAAAGACAAAAATGAGAGTTAGTTTCCAGTGTAATGAACGTGAAACAAAAAAAACCCTCATAAATTCTGTTTTAACAGGATTATGTTAACAAAAGGGGAGCGAGTTAAAATTAATGAGAGAAACAATATTACATGATGTCTTTGAGAAAAATACAGACATTCTTTAAAATGAACTCTCTTTCAATACTAAAGTATTTGGCGTTTTTTTCCAGTACTGTTGTCTTTTATTATGGAGTATTATAAGAACTACAAATACTCTTGCCTGAAGTGTTTGAAGTCTGTCTATCTGTATTTAAATATCTACAGAATAATGCTTATAAGCCATTGGCAGCCATTCATGTTAATGTTCTACCGAGCAAGAGCACAGATGCTCTCTTAATTCTCTGTGGCATTGCATGATCTTCTAGAGGATATTGTGTTCCAGCACAGCTACTTGTCTGCCTCAAACATAGTGTCCTGGACTGCTAATTGTGTTGACTCAAATGTGGCATTTTCTAATGAATTTACCTCCTTGGTATGGGTTTTTGTTTCATATATAGTTCTTTTTATTGTAATGCCTGAAATTAATTAAGCAATGTGATTAACATCTGTTATGGGTGATTTGTTCTTTCCTTCCCCAGGGTAAATCCTGTAGGGCTGTTATTAAATGTGTTATTTTATTCTCTGCTCTGTATTTCTGTTAGCGAAAGCCAGATCACCAAAGTATACCTTGCCTTTAGAGAAGATACTGGTAATATTTGCAGTGGTTTTAGTTTCTGTAGGAATTCATTACTCAGACTTGAATTGACTGTGGGGAAGAGTCTGTGCTATGCAGGTGAGCTTCACCCTTGCTTTAGGCAGTTTTGTAGTGTGTTGGTTCACTGCATGGTTCTTTTCAGATGCCTTCTAGTACTGTGTTGGCAGATAACTGGGTTTCACAAAGATAAGATGTGAGATCTCACCTGAATTTCCTCTCTGGGAAGCCAGTATAGAGGTATGGACAGGTTTTATGTGTTACTTGCAGTATGATGACGACAGCTGTATTCAGCACTAGTTGTAGTTCCCTAAGGGTTTGGGCTATCGGCATTGCTGTACAGCATCCAGGATATGACAAAGCTGAATGTAGTTGAGGCCAGGTCATTACCATTAGATGGGATGCAGCTTCCCCTAATGCAGCCATTTCTTAGAGAGCATTTTTGCTTGTAAATGTTGGTATATGGATCATTGTCTCCTGGAAGCTGACAAAAAGAGATCATCCATGATTTTCATGGATGCTGTTAATTTGATGTTCCACATGCTGTTCAAATCCTTTGTTTCTATTCTCAAACAGTAGCACCAGGAATACAGTCTTAGTAACGGCAGGTAGCTCTTTCAGCAATTAATGAGAATGGCTTTACACAGAGGGGGATTCTTCATTATTGGTCTGACTGCCGCATATTTCACAGAGGGATTGAGGGTGGAAGGGACCTCTGGAGTCATCTGATCCAACCCCCCCTGCTCTAGCAGGGCCACTTAGAGCTGGTTGCCTGGGACCATGTCCAGAAGGCTTTTGAACGTCTCCAAGGATGGAGACTTTCCAACCTGCCTGGGCAACCTGTGCCAGTGCTCAGTCACTGTCACAGTGAAAAAGTGTTTCCTGATATTCAGATGGAGCCTCCTGTGTTTCAGTTTGTGCCCATTGCCAATATTTGATGGAACGTGGTGGTCAGGGAAGGAGCAGGATGAGCAGGTGGTCTAAATAAGCATCTTTGCTATTCTGAAATAAGTATTTGTGAAGGAGGAAAAATATAGTTAGATTCTTAATCGTTCAGGTTGCTTCAAGGAACATTTATTGCTTCCTTGGGCTGTTGTGTGTTGAAGCCATTATGTGGAAAGACCAGTGTTTTCAAAGTTCTGCTTGCTTTGACACCGCAATATATCCAAATGCATAATGGTATACCAACCAAATGTATGCCTGAACCTTTTTTTCTATGCTGCACAGCAGTATTCCTTTTCACCTAACTTTCTGTGTCTTAGAGCTCAGTTGAGCAAAAATGTATTTCCTGATTGATGAAGAGTTTGTAATTTCTTGAGAGTTCAGGTGTTAAAGGCCACATGATAGGAAGCATGGGAGAATTTGTCTTCATATGTCCCAAAATACAGTCCCTTGAAGTAAGGGTAGTTTTACTTGAGCTTTTAATAGTAACAAACAGCTTTTCATCCTCTATACTATTTACAGAGATCTGAATACATTAAATCAAATAATTAGGTGAGCTGTAATGATGGATTTCAGAAGTCGTGTTAATTTACATACAATTATTGTGATATATGTAGTTAATAAGTTGTAGCTTGCCATAAGGCAAGCAGTTACTTTGGGTAAAATCAGTATTTGATCAAGTTCTCAGTATTTTAATTTTTCCAGGGAGAGGATTAAAAGCAGTGGCCCAGTATTGTGTATTGTCATTTCCAGGAGGTATTGAAGCATGTTTATAAGAAGAGGCAAAAGTTGTTGTGTAAATTGCACACAACAGGCACAGATAGAAGCAGTGTAAAATGGTACTTCAGCCTTTTTTTCTCCTTCTTATGCTGACAAGGATTTTCCATTCCTGGGCCCATACAGCTGTTGTACCTTAATCTGTCACCGTGCTTGTTTCTACTACCCATTAACTCGATGGTATTTGTCATAAAGAAACAATAAGGTGGATGACTGACACTCTCCAGCTCACCTACTAAAGATGTAACTAAAATTTGACACTAGAAGAACAGCTAGTATCATTTTAGTTTTGTATTTGAATGGCTTTGAGCAGGAATGTATCACACATAGAGAAAGGTCAAGTTAATCCTCTGCATTGTGAGTACTAAGTAATTTATATAGTGTTTCCAGTAGAAAAGCAGTTTAATGGACCTGCAGGTAATGTTTAATAACTGAGAATGTAAGTTAAATTGACCATCTGTTACATGTCTCTGCACTTGCTGCAGTGGCATGTGAGATGGTGGAGAAGTTTCACACTCGTTTTGTTTCAGATTGTTCTAATTGTTTCTTTTTTTATGCAAAGCACGAAAAGGCTCTTGCAATAAAGAGAATGCCCTCTCTAAATTAAATGTAAACCCAGAGATTTAATAGAACTAATTTCCAAAGTACATTCACTCCTCTTCAGTGATATGCCTTGAAGGGACGGTATGTAACTTCAAAACAGACTTGGAACCGGACTTCATTGCAAATGATGCCTCTGAGGCGCCTCTCTCATTTCTTGACTGATTTGCATTGGTTAGCGGATTACAGTTTGTCCTGGATTGTTTTACTTTGGATAGTTGCATAATAACTTGCATAGTTTTTCAAAATCCTGGTACTTTGCCTTTAAGTGTGATTTTTTTGGTCCTGTGTTTGAGGTCACAGAGCTAGCTACAGATTCTCAGGAAGAAATGAACAGGAAATGGAATTCAGAAGAATTTTGTCCATATAAACAATATGGTGATGAAGGTGTTAATTTTGGAGACTCTAAATAATTAGGAAGTGGTCCCATCCCTTGGTAACTCTCGTATTCCTCGATGGACAGCAGAAAGGTTGCACCATATGCTAACAGAATAAATAGCACTTCCTCATTATGAGAAGCTGTAGCATCTCAATGTCAGCTAATTTGAAAAATGTCCAGAATGAAGTCATGTGCCATAAATGAGAGCCCTCTTAAGAAGGTGATTGCTATCTGTAATACAAGAACACTTTCTAAAAAAATCAAAGTTACTTCAGGGATCAACATGTTAGTTGAAAGTGCCCTCACGCTGAGATATATTGGAGGGGAAATCAATGTTTTAGCTACAAAGTCTCTTTGGAAGTATTATAATCAAAATAGCGTTCATTTCTTCAGTGTACCTAGAATTAAACCTGTCTGTATATCTATGCTGTGAGTATAGTTTATCTTATGCATTGTTGAGCCTGCGATATTAATGGTTCAAACGCACTCAAGTGAACTATGTAAGGGATGGGTACGTACAGAAGCTAGCCTTGACATAAATGTGAATTGAATTTTCAGTAATGTTTCTTTCTTTTTTTTTTACTATCTACATGGTTTTAGTGCTTTGTAACTGAGAAAATAATGTTTTACTAGGAAGTAAGCATGCATTTTCTGGTTTTTCTCTGTCAAGGAATTGGGGAGGGGAAACAACAAAAAAACCAAAGCCCATGTTCTTGGTTGAAGTAGTAAATAATTTTTATGAACTGTTTTAACCTAGTGTTAAGTTGGTCAGATGATGAGTGAATTGGCTGTATGATATAGAACACTGCTCCCAAATCAATTAAATGTCATCAGTATTTGGTTCAGAAACATTCAAATTGCAAGAAGGAAATATTTAAAAGCAGATTCCTGTTTTGGGTGGGCAAAATAAAGGTACCCTTCATTTAAGGATGTCAATTAGTACATGTGTTTATATAGACATAATTTTATTGCTGTTGCCCCTTCCCTGACCCCCCACCACAACAGCCTGTCCACATGATGAGTGTCAGAAGTCGTAATCCTTTGCTACCTTGCTGTGTAGCTTTAAAATTACTAAATTCTGGCTACTGTGCATTATGTACTGAACGGTACTTCAAGCAGTGCAGTGTAGCTGTGCCACTAAATAACCGCTGGTAGTGGATGGTGTGAAGTGTTAGCCTCCTCTGTTTCTAATGGAACGCTGATGTGGCATTGGCCATTTTCCAGAGAAGCTGATGATTGTATTAGGCATAATAAAATCACTTTTCTCCCTGAAGGAGGAATAGGAAGTGTTTCTGCTGGTTCAAAGCATGTGCCAAGTTCTGTGAGTCGGGAAGCCCGTACTACATTTCTTAAGCTGGACTCTGATGGTGTATTTCTTCAGTTACCTGTTTTGTCTTCTCACTGAGCAGAATTACAGTACAAAAACATCTTGAATTTACTGGACGTAAAATATTTAAAGAACAGAAATACTTATCAAGAAGCTCAGATGACATCTGTCAATCCTTTATTTTGAATTCCCTTTTTGTGGAAAGTGATAGGAATGAATTCTCAAGTGTGTCTGCATTCTCAACCCCTTAAGGTAAATTGCTGTTGATTGTTTCACACTATTACCAAAAGTTTCCTTTACTGTATATTAACGTCAATCTAACAGAAATGAATGGGAAAGTAGCTGCATCTATGCCTTCCAAAACCATGAACAACTGTCATCAGCACGGTAATTCTTACTGTTTATTTGAATATCTTTAATAATATAGGAAAAATATTTACTAATGTCCAATGTGCAAATGACAGAAGCAGTGTCCTATATAATCTCTCTTGCACACACTAGTATTTGTTAGTTATAGGTGATACTTCACAATCCACCTCTGTGGAGTGGTATCCTTTCCAAAACACAGCCATATAGCTGTTGAGAACAGTATTTATCTCCCAGCTCACCAAATGCAACTCAAATACACTGCAATTTGTAATAACAGATGAAACAGTATAACATTTTAAAATCTCTATTTTACATCTGTTGACTTTGCAGCAAGCTGCCAAAGCAGGTTTCTGTGCTTTGGGACGTCTGTCGTGGTCTTGTAAACTCGTAATTCCATTTAGGAAACCCCAGCTTTCTCATCTGTCCCCATGCTTCCTACTACTAAGGGGATAAATATTTGGATGGTTAACCAAAGCTTGTAAACCACACTGCTTTCCTTGCTTGAATTTTAAATTTTACCTTATGCTGGTTGCCAGTACATTTCACCAACTATGAATAACAACGAATCGTAAAATTCCTATCACTGCTAAAGAACATGTGTCCTATATACTTTCTATCCCAAAGTTTTCTCCCAGAAAACAGTTTATAGCTTGAGTGACACCCGACACTGGACTTTGTTCTAGTATGCTAATTAATGTGCATATGCTCAAGAGATTATCCTGTTGTTTTCACTACTAGCTGCTAATTCTCTTGCTTCTCATATGTCTTCTCATAGCTTTTCCTTCTTCTTGGACAGTGTGGGAGTTTTTTGAGAGCAGGAATGACTTTCCAGTTAAGGATCTGAGATGTGTATCTTGGGTTCTGCTGTAATCTGCAGTGTTACATCTCATGATTCCCACTGCTCTGCCATAATGGTTTAAAAATGCTTTTTGATGACTGTGTCTGTTAGACTTTTCATTGGTACCTGGGACATATGGTTTGATTCTTTCCATTCTAACTTGCATCATGTAACATAGTCAGGATTGTGTGTTAGGCTCAGATAAAAAAATAGTTGTAATAACAGAATTGCTGCACCATACCCAGTAAGAACATGCTTGGGTATCCCAGCTTGTTCTTCAGACAATTAAATGAGGACTGCAGCTGTGGCTTGTAACTCAGGCGGACATGGGAAAAAATAGAGGGACGTCATTCTCACTGTTCTGGATATAAGGAAAATGAAAAGCAAATGTTTACTGTAGTGCTCCTAAATCTAAAGAAATAAGTTTTATCCAGATTCAGAATAGTTCAATAATTGAGACTGTATTTTTAGAACCGTGGTAACACTTTTCTAAAACAACCGAAACAATAGGGTACTTTTGAGAAATATAACCCAAGTCATTAGCTTTGTACACAAAATAGTTCTGAAGTTCCACTTACAAAGTTTGTGTATATTAGTTTTCAATTTGATAAACTAGATAAAGGGCAAATAGTAGAGACTTTTATTGTGGGGTTTGTGGACAAGCAAATAGGAGTAATGGAAAAATAAGTTTTTTCCTGCTTGGCATTCATTTAGTTAGGCTGTTTTGCCATTATAGAGCTACTTCAGCTAGTATTTGAAGTTGGTTATTAGTGTGCCCAGCCAGCCATGTATTCAATGCTTTTAAAATACAGTCTGAAAGCTTGATCTGCTTAGTTCCACTATATCAACGTTCCTGTTTTTGAAAACACTTAACTACCTCTCTTTGTTTTGTCATACAGACATTCTAGATAAATTCTGAAATGCATATTTATTCTTAAAGCTTTTTCTACTGCCTCTGGAGAATGTGGAAGCAATAGGAGGAAAACAAAATTCCATGTCTTTGTAGCTATCACCTAACCTGAAGGGAAGAACAGAAAATCACATAACCTCTCAGAAGCTGTGGAACTCACAGTTCAGATTTCTCCTAGTGTTGTCCTTTGAGTTGGACAGGTGACAGGATACAGGTTTCTCAGCAGATAGTGAAGTGACACTATGATGTGTTAAATTTTTTTTATCTCAAAGATAAAACCGTGCCCTAGGGACATCATGTTATGTTTCAGGTTACTACTTTTTCTGTCTACTGATTTAATAAGCTGCTTTTATGTAGTATCTTTCCACTCTAAACTTAATTGTTCTAATTTTGTTTTAATTTTGGACATCATCTTATATGCCATGTAGAATTAGAGAAATGGTGGTAAAGAGTGCTTTGTTAGACTTTAGGTACTTCATTGCTCTTTCCCATTCTTACCTGCTGAACAGGAACTGTGTCTCAAAGAAGTGCTTAAGCTATTGAGTTCTCCAGTTTGCTCTTTAGACTTGTCAGCTTTGTTTTTATTTTGTCAAGTTTGTCTATATTTGGACCAGTCTTGCTCCCCTTCTCAGTACCTGGTTCCAGGCTCAGTGCTGGGAAGTTTCATCTGAAGCTGTACATGATTAAGCTTTCTGTTTAGATGATTGAAGTCAAGCTAGCTCAAATTTAACTCAAAATTTAAGTCATGCTTTATAGAGCTCCACCAGCAATATGGACTGGTATAGGTAAACTGAATTAGAAAGCCTGACTTGCTGTTTCCCTCTGCTGGTATGGCTGTTTTGGCCACACAGCAGACTGAGCTGGGGGAAAAATAACCCATCAAAATGCAAACACGTGGCTGAGTTCGGTATTTCAGTATATTTTACCACCTCACAAATAGCTTTGAGACCACAAAGGAGAGGGCAATTACACATGTGTCAGAGTGGATGGGTAGTGGAAATTAATAAGCTAATTACTAACTAAGGATATATTGTCAAATTGTCTGAAAGTCAATTTAGCAGTAACTAGAGATGCCTTAATTTTGTCATCTCTGCATTCTAGAAAAAAGTTATCAATGCTAATGACATGTTCTAACATGTTTTGGACAGGGCAATGCTTACAGGTACCTTTCAACCAAAGTAATATAGTAGTAAAAGCCAAAAGATAAAAATAAATTTATGAATTTCCTTCATTATTGCTGAGAGAAATTCCGGAATGTCATGGAAATTACTGCACTGAGTCAGATTGCATTCAGAACTTTGTCTGAGTGGGAGATATCCAGGACTTTTCCTAAGAAAAGGAGCAAAAAAAATTATCTAGAGCACAAAATGCACAACTGTCTAATAACTGATAGCAAAAGGAGACTTATTTTTGACCCTAGTTGGCAACTGATTTCCCTTTGGAGCAGGAGGGTTTCGTTTATAATTTATTTATTCTTTTAGATAGAAGCATTGACAATGTTGCCTCTTTTAAATCTGTCTAAAATGCTGGCTCCCATGATACCTCTGGCAAAGACATTCATGGTTACAAGGAAAGGGATTTTGTCCTTTAGCTAAAAAATGAAAGAAGGGATATTTGTGGAAGATGTGTGGCTGATTTTAGAATGTTTGTTACAAATATTTAACTCAGTCAGAAAGATAGTAATACTTGCTCATGGTTTGTAGAGTTCTAGATGAAAAGTACATCTAGAAAAGTTTTATTTGAGACTGTCATACCAGAGGATAAAGAAAGGTATTCTAAAGTTTTGCTGTTAGAAAGGCGGTTGAGCTGCATGGAGAGAGAGGAAGAAAGGTGAAGGTTGGTGACGTACTATCTCCAAGTTATAGCACCTTTCATGGATATTAAAATATGTACGCCCCCGTAGGAACAGAGTTTAATTTAAGAAAATTTTCCTGTAAAGCTACTGAAGCAAAGATGACTAAGTTACTGGATTTTGCAAACAGCTTCAAACACTCAGAACATGACTGCTCTGAAAATTGTGGCAGTGCTTACTCTACAGATATATGAAACTAAAGCCAAGGTTTCAAGTATGTTTCTTCTGCAATTGATACAGTTTCAAGGACTCCCTGTTGTTTGTTCCCTCCTCAGTGTTGCCCCCCCCCCCCAGTTGTGTAACTGGGCTGGGAACTACGTGATGCTGACCAGAGTAAAAAAAATTTATGACAAAAATGTGCTTGTTCTGGTGTTAGAGGTTCTTTGGGATGGGAGGAGGTGGTGTATTTTTTCCAAATTCAGATCAATTTTCTGGTGTGGTTCATCACACCGTAATATCGGCACCGCTGAAGGCACAGTGTCGGATGGTCGGCTGAGGAACACTCAGGGAGAGCTGCTTAAAATGCTGCAGCTGTTAGAAGAAATGTTTTCTGAACTTTGGCGTCTTTCTCTCTTCAAGACGAGATTTTTAAATGATGCAGTCATCTTGTTTTGGATACCCTAAGCCCTTTCCAACCAAAATGTATTTTTTGCATTGGACAAAATTTCAGACTTTTGACTCATACAGATAATTGGGTGGGATAGGTTTAGGGTGGGCTTTTTTTTCCAGTTTGAGGAATAAAATAATCCTCAACTAGAGATTAGATGAACTGTATTTGAAAAATGACTTTTAAAAAGTGAAGGGAGGTTTATTTTAGCTAAGGGTAAAAACTTTTTTTTAACATTGCAGCATGTAAAACACTTCTTTTTTTCTTAATGTTGTGTAAGAAGGGAGGATGGCAAGGCTTACCATTAGCTGTGTAAGTCTAAAACTTCAGGGAATGCTGGGTATTTATACCATTATAATATCTGGGGGGGTTTATCGACTTTTTTTCTAGGTCTTGGTACACAGATAGTTCAAAGAGAAGGTCTGGAGGAAGAGACTGAGTAATAGATTTACAGGTCACTTCAGGATTGTGTGTTCCATGTTGCAGAGTGCCAGATCCCAGAAAACAGACAGGCTGACATTTTCCTCATTTTAATTACTGCAGAGGATTCATGCACTTGAAATTTCATTACTCTGCAATAAGAAGCAGGCTGTCAGTGCCACAGAAAGTTGCTTAAAAATACTAATTAACAGGATGATTACCCTTTATACTAGGTCACAAACCAGTGTAGTTTGCTCTTTTATCTTAGTCACCACAAGGACGGAATCCCACAGAAATGTTACAGAAGACTTTGAACTTGTGATTTCATTACAATATTTGAAGTACACTGTAAGATCCCAAGTAGACTTTCTGCAGTCTTGCCTCTGCATGTTCTCTTTTATTTACATCGTGCCTTATATGTTAAAACAGTAGCCCTGCCCTGTTTGGGTGGCTGGTGATTACCAGCATGAATAGATAAAGAATTGGTTTTTTCTTATTTAAGCATGTAGTACAGTTTTTTGTTTTGGTTTGGTTTTGGGTTTTTTTGTTTTGGTTTTGGTGGTTGGTTTGTTTTGTTTTGTTTTTTAATCATTGTTGGTAGGTTTTTCTCTTTATTTCCCAATGCTGGTAGTTGGCATAAGGCAATATACTGGTTTACTTTTCTGTCAGTTATTACAGTAAGGCTGACAGTGGTTGAGGTTTGAGTTTTGAAATGGTCATAGTATGAGAGGGAGACTATAATTTCTATTACAGCCACGTTCTGAAGTGTCTGAAGAAAACATGATATGGTGGCAGTGTTATTAATATGAAAATCTCCTTTTAACTCAAGCAAGCCTGTGACATGCTCTATCCAGGGAGCGTACAGATCTGTACAAAAGCATTTGCTTTGCAAAGCAGAGGCAATGGTTTGTGCACTGAAGCAACAAGGCTAAATAAAATGACTTGTGAAATTAAAGACTGCCATCTCCTTGAAGAAATGCATCTTCTCGTTTTCCCTCTCCTAACCTTTACAGAGCCTTATATTGTCCAGATTGCTGTGGGTCTCTTTGTCAAATGAGCTTTGTATCTCTCCGTTAATTTTCTGCCAGCATCACTTTAGGCTGATGACTGTGGGTGTTTGTGTATCCATTAAGCGCACTGCCAGGACATGTCCACCACTTGCCACCTCTCCCATTAAATGGCTGTCAGCAGGTTTACAGAGCTGCTTTCTTGCTTTGCATTAATTGCTGCAACTCACTAGATGCAGAGAAAAGCAGCTATAAAGAGAGAACACAGAGTTTGCCTTGAAATTTGTAAAGGTAAATAGAAATGCCATGAGCAGTTAAATCAGATTTCATATATAGTCATTTCAATATGATTAGCAGGAAAGTGTCACTTCTTTTCAAATTTTCTTTTTTTCAACTAACGTTTCTCCTTGAGCTCCCACCCCCATAAGGAAAACACTGCAAATCTAAACAAGTGCATGTCAGCAGATTCTTGGATGAGACTGTCTCATTGAAGTTGTATATAATCCCATGCTGAGATTTACAATTGGTTCTGAAATGAAAATCTGTTAGAATTAGATCAAACATTATCCTAGAGATAAGCAGTGTGGGGAAGATTAATGATTTGTCCATGGAAGTCAGTATATATAGTAGGGTTATTGGTGTAAGACTTTCCAAGAGGCGTACTAAAATGGAGCAGTGCTGGGTTAATTTGGTGGGCTGCAGCTAGTTTGCTGCATATTAATATGATCCTCCTGGAAACTCTGCTAAGGCACACAGAAAATAAGGAGGTGACCGGTGGCAGCCAACATGGCTTCACTAAGGGCAAATAATGCCTGACAAATTTGGTGGCCTACTATGACGAGGTTACAACGTTGGTGGATAAGGGGAGAGCAACAGACGTCATCTACCTGGACTTCTGCAAAGCATTTGACACTGTCCTGCATGACATCCTGGTCTCTAAATTGGACAGACATGGATTTGATGGATGGAACACTCAGTGGATAAGGAGCTGGCTGGACGGTCACACTCAAAGAGTTGCGGCCAATGGCTCAATGTCCAAGTGGCGTGCAGTGACAAGTGGTGTTCCTCAGGGGTTGGTACTGGGACTGTTATTATTTAACATCTTTGTTGGTGACATGGATGTTGGGATTGAGTACACCCTCAGCAAGTTNAGAGGATTAGAGCACCTCTGCTATGAAGACAGGCTGAGAGAGTTGGGGTTGTTCAGCCTGGAGAAGACTCTGGGGAGACCTTATAGCAGCCTTCCAGTATCTGAACGTTGCCTACAAGAAAGCTGGAGAGAGGCTTTTTACAAGGGCATGTAGTGATGGAAGAGGGTAGATTTAGACTAGATCTCAGGAAGAAATTCTTTACTGTGAGGGTGGTGAGGCACTGGAACAGGTTGCCCAGGGAAGTTGTGGAGGCCCCATCCCTGGAGGTGTTCAGGCCAGGTTGAATGAAGCCTTGGTCAACCAGGTCTAGTAGGAGGTGTGCCTGCCTACAGCAAAGAGGTTGGAACTAGATATTTAAGGTCCCTTCCAGCTGTAACTATTCTATGGTGTATTTTTGCAGAATAGGAAATTCTGATTCTAGTTATTAAGAGGAAGAAGCTTTTTTTTTTTTGATGGAAATTTCTTTAGTACTACTTGAAGGAGTAAAAGCAATAATAAATAATTAAGTAATAAAGTAGTAAGTTTGTACATCCAGGCTTGTATTAAAGCACTGTGTGGATATCTACTGGTGAACATGCATAGAAGGCCAACACAAGACATGAGACAACTTAAATGTATTTACTGGAGGTGTGAAGTTGAATCTAAAGATTCAGTATCTCTGAGAAATTTACATGAGGCTTTACTATACTCAACCTTATGCTCAGTGACTTCAGACTTTTAATTAATTTTAATTTGAGGTAACTTTCCTGAGCATCCTTTGTACGTGAATTCTGAAAGCAAATCATTTTGCTGACAAATTTGCAAGCTAATTTGACAAGATCAGCATATGGAGAAAGTGAAAAGAGACTCAGCTGAAGTGACTTGTGCAACATCACCCAGAAAGTCAGTGTCAGAAAGCAGAATAGCTCCTAAGTGCTTTGATACAAACATGTATCCTCTACACTGGATGATGCAGCCTTCTCAAAATGACTGCAATAAATGTTCTTCTATTCCTTCTTCTCTTCATTGCACTTTCTCTGTTTACTTACGCTCTGCAGGACCATGAATTTTTCACCCAGTGATGTTCTTTTCAGAATCTGTGTTCTTTATACTCCTTGCTGAGTATCATTGAATTGGTGTTTTGAGGGCTGTTCAGTGTTGCTTTTCGAGCAGCCAGCTAAGGGTACTATTGAATGATCAGATACTTACTTCTCCCGCCAAACATGCTGGGGGTATCTAACTCCACTGCTCACAGCATATTGGTGAAATAAGTAATTTTAAAATATGATTAAGATCTTTAATACCAGTTCACATAGTAATTTGTGTGTTCTGTGTTTTATCCCTATGCAGTATTTCTTTCTACCCAACATCTATGCTGCATACAAATATAGAGATATAAACCTAGTCCTGGTGTAGGACTAAAATCAGCTTTGTCACCATGCATGTTCTATTCTTAATAGTTTCTAGGCCTCTTGAAGGTAGCAATATAAAACCATATTCATCATCTGACTTAAATATTTTTAGTTCCTTTCTGTTCTTTAGTAATCATTGCATTGTTGCTCATAAAACGTTTTGATGAAAATTCACACGATTGCCCTCACTGTGTTGTAACATGCATTTAATTTCCAGAGTCATTGTCACTTTCACAGAGAAAAAGAAAAAAACACCCCTGCCTTTTAAACATATAATTGCTCCTAAAAAAATCTAGTATCTCCTTTTTCCATCTACTCCTCCCATTCTAGTGGGACTTCCTCTCCTAACAGAAAATAAATACTGTCTCTTGGGTTTTCTGTACTTTTTCATAATTATTCTTGGTGCTTTTGCACATTAACCATGGCTGGTGTTTTATTTCTAGCCTCTCGGGAAGCTCAATGTTTAATGGGTGAAACATGATAGGTAATGAAGAAAAATGTTTTGCTGCATGCACTGGTTTTGAGAAATGAATCTTATGAATGTTATGCACTCAGATTTTGATAATAGCAAAAAAGGTCCACTCAGTTTTCTAAATTTTATTGGACATGCTTGAAAATTCAGTTGTGCTCTACTTCCATATAATTTAAAAAACCAACCAAACAAAAAAAAACAACAAAAAACCTCTTTAAAAATGCTAACTTTCAATTTTCCCATTTTCTGCTTCAAATTTTCCTGTAAACTGATATTGCAAAAACTTTTTCATGGTTTATATTGCCTCTCAAAATCTTCGGGGTGCCTAGTACTCCATCTTGTCCATCATCAGTTAGAATTAAATCAGCTCTGAGGCACATTTGTATGGCATTTTATTTTATACAGACTTCTTCACCGTGTATTACTGTATATTTTATTTTCCAACAGTGCTGAAAAAGTATGATATTTTCACGCTGATGATTCCCTTGTCCTTTTAGAATCATAAGATCATAGAATGGTTAGAGTTGGAAAGGGCCTTAAAGATCATCTAGTTCCAACCCTGCTGCCATGGGCAGGGACACCTCCCACTAGACCTGGTTGTTCAGGGTTTGCCTGGAATAAAATCGTGTGCAGGCAATGTAAATGTTTTTATTTGAAAGTTTTTGGGGAAGGGATGGGGCTGGGCAAGTGAAAGGTTATATACGTATGTTACGTGTTAGAAGGGATAAAAAACATACTTTGTATTATGTAGCAGAGTGAAGTGAGCTGGTAGTGATTCATTGTTCTTGAGGGAGTTCATTGCAGATTTTGGTGAACAAATTGCCTCCTCTATTTCACCAATCTGATTTTTATTATAAAAAAGTATTCTGTTATTTCAGAGGTCTGTCAGCTGCAATGTCAGGGCCAGAATGCCTTTAAAACTGGGCATTTTGAATGCGATCCCAGCAATTTTGGAAGCTATATGAAGCATAAAGATAATTTAATCCCACAACACCCGCTGGTTTTTGAGCAGATGTGCCTATGTGTATCCACATCTCTGTTTCACTGTGTGCATAGAAAACACACGATCAAAACCAGGACTGTTTCGTACTGAGATGGGCGAAAGTCTTCCAGCCAGTAGAAAATGACAGCCATAGTGACTGTTGTTTCCTATTGATGAAGTCCCTTCGAGGAAAAAGCAGAGCTCTTTGAAATGCAATCAAATCGTCCATTAGGAATAGAAAAGTCACATTTTCCAAAGTGACTTGTAGATTTCTTTAGATTAAAGATGGTAGAACACCCAGGTTTGTAGTCATTCAGGGTCTCTAATTTTTAATTTCTTTTGCTTTTAACATGGAGATACCTAGATAGCGATAAATATGTGCAGTCACTAACGGGGGTATTATCTAGGCACCTAAGTCTATAAAGTGACGTTAAACTCGGTATAGCTGAAGAAAGAAATGCAAGCAGGGGAAAAAAAAAGGATCCTAAGATGTAGGATTAGTTTGGAATTTCCCACAAATGAATTTACTACTCTGAACAAAATTATTTAATTTTTCTACTTATGTCTCATTTGTAAAATGTGTATTATGAGGAATCAGTGCCATGTAAATATCCGAGACAGAAATTCAGGTCCAAGTACCATGTAAACAAAAATAGGGTGGTCCTTGCGCTAAACAGTATACCATCTCAACAAACAAGAAGAAATATTTTTTATATTTTTTTGTATTCCAAACCTCTACTCCTGGCCCTGTACACTGAAGCTATGTGGAGATTGCATCGTATGTTCAGAATGTCACTGGAGCTTGAAGAAACTTTGGAACTCTACAAGCTTTAAGCAAGAGCAGTTAAACTTTCTAACCCTTATGTATAAATAGCAAACCATCAAATTACAAATAAGTTAATCAAAGATCTTTGAGACTCTAGCACAGGGAAGCAAGATATTTCACACCACTTAAAGCAAAGTATTGACTCCAAATGTCAGACATGTTCAGTAACTTGTCAGTTCTGAGAATTTTATCAGTATAATCACAATACTTGTGTGTTCCCCAAATTGCTTTTCTTCCCCTTTCCCTCTTTTTCATCAGACCGTAACTCACCAAGTGCTGTGAACGTGTTATGGCTATGTTAAATGTAAATGTCAGAAGATGTTCTGAATAGTCAAGTTGCTTTCAAATTCCAAAAATCTACAAGTGGACAGCGTAAGTCATGAAACAGTGAGTGGCAACCAAGAAGTCACTTTGTTCTTTTGAGTCTGGTGCAATAAAGAGGGAAAAAATAAAATTAGCTTTGGAGGCATGTTTTTCCTCAACATCTTAAAGTGTCATTGCAAGAGTTTTCTGGCACACAGTATCTCCTAAAGCATGGGTTTTGTATACAGAAGCACTTTGAATGCATATTTTTTTATCCTTATAATTAAGTTCATAAAATACCAATGAACATAGAAAAGATTAAAATCCCAGGGGAATCCTGTAGCTAACTCAATTTGTGCAATATTGGGTGGAGCCACAGAAAATCCAAATGAAGTTTTGAAGAAAAACTGTTTTTCACAGCTGAATGCCTTTGTAGGTGTAAAACATTAATATTTATGCAAAAGACTGCTCTTAGTGGAGACTATACAACCAGTATGGACACCTGATGGGAAAGGTTCTTAATCAGTAGAAGTAAGATGTCATGAAGTCAGAAAAAACAATTCAAGTAATAGATGCTTCTGAAGCCAAATGTAAGTTGCTCCTCTTTTGCACTTCTTCATTGCTCTGGCTTCTTTTCAAACTGGAAAAATTCAAGTTTTGCATTTGCACATGGACTTGGATTTTAAAAATGGCAGAGTAGCATCTCGTAATTCTAGCTCATGTATTTACTAAGTATGGTTTGACAGTATAGTGTGTATCACAATCTCTGATAATAAATGCCTGCCATGGTACTGTGTTAAAATAACTCAATGGGGTTTAGATTTTGGGGGGTTTTTTGGTTGTTTTGGTTTTTTGTTTTTTGGGTTGTTTTTTTTTTTTCTTTTTACAACATGCTGATTAGAAGAAGCAATGTTATACTGGCTAGAGAGCCCAGTAATTGTTACCTTCTTGCTCAGTAAAGCCCTAATTAGGGTGAATGAGCATGGAAAATAGATACTAAAATACAGTAGATAAAGGTAATACTGTGCCACAAGAGAAAAGCTTTCTTCATTGTGACCAAATTCTGGCATATTTAAAATATTAAGAGGATTAAATGGGCTAATTAAATAGTTCTGCTCTTACACACCATTTACATTTGAAAAGGAGGACTATGGTAGCGTTTAAACAGGAGACATGTCCCAGCCTCCTCAAAATCTCTGCAGGGACAACAGAGAAGAGAATGGACCTAATGGATTTGCTCACAAAAATTTTACTTACCAGATCACTTTTAGGAGAGCAGCAGATATGCATAAAATTCATTAAATTTGAGAGATTATTGATGCATTTTGCTTTAAAGTGAACTATCCAAACTAAATGGCTTTTTTGGGTAGTTTAGTGAGTGCTTGGTGTGTGTATATACACTTCTCTAATAATTTTGAATATTAATTATTCTAGGAATATTTAGTGCTTTCTTAAAGATGACATGATTATTTTTTAAATAAAAGCAATATGTAAATTACATGCTGTTACTGCAATATCTCATGGTGAGGCCCATTCTGATTTTTTGTTTTTTCTCCAGTAAAACTACTCTCAGGTGTATGATACCTCAGGAGCATCTTTTCTCTCTTGGTATAGCTGATTACTCTCTATTTATCCTCTCTGCTCTCATTATATTTAGTTGTTGAATGTCATTTTAAATAAATACAATATTTAGGACAGTTTTAGTTGGAAAAAATACTTGAAGTTGCTATCATATGGCTACTTTTCCATTTGCATCTACAGATTTCTAATAGCATAATTGAGATATAATCTGGTGTTTTTTTTAAAGAAACTACATAAGGTGTTGGTACATACTCTGGGCATTTTCAAGAAATAGTGACTGTTCTTAAGTGGATGCATATATGTTCTAGTGTTCTTTATTTTTCGGATATGACTTCTAGTTCTTTTAGCTTAGATACTGTTTCCAAAAATGTGTTGCTTTCAGCTGCATACAGAACAGATGTTGTCTTTCGCCTAAACAAGGCATGTGACCTCTGTTTAAAAATTTTGGGAATTCACACTTGTGGACTTCCGACTCCTTCTGGGAAACTGAGCAAGTGTAGGTCCCGAGCACAGGAGCTTGGAGGAACTTCTAGGCATCAGTGATAGGTCCGTGACATAACCCGCTATAGATAATGGTTCTTACCTTCTTGTGAAAAATTGCGACGTAAAAAACCCCTGTAACTTAGTAAGACAAAAATCTGCAAAGTAGTTGTAGCTTGGCAGTGTTGGATCAGTTTCATTTTAACTTCAATTACACAATCATTTTGTATTTATGTAGAGAGCTGTGCTTCCAACTTCCGTTTTTAAAAGCAGATGTTTTTGAAGATATTTTAGTACTAATCGGGCATCCGGGTGGAAAGCTACATTTTTCTGTTCCTCATGACATGAGGTTTGATGAAAACCTTTCAGTCTGCTGTCATTGAACAAGTAATGAAGATAATAGAAACTCTACTTTCTCAGCATCAGAATAGCAGGCTAAGATTTGTTTCCTTAAAGAAACTATGAAAATGAGATTGGAATAGCAGAGGGATAGCTCTGTATGTTGACTGAACTTCTAGATCTTCCTAAATGTGATACTGTCAGCATGCTCTGCTTCTGACAGGATTCAGGTGCATTGGGACTGCTTTGCATTTGCCTAGTGTTAGCATGTTTTGCTAACACAGCATGTTCAGAATAAAGTTGCTCTTACTTATTTCTAGCCGTGGGTTTTTTCCTTGTGCTTGATAGCAAAAAGTAGGAGAATGACTAAAGAAAACGGAAGTAGAATTACACTCAAGTGAGAAGACAATACAAATATGACCAACAATAGTCTTAACGTCATTTTTGTAGAATATTTTAAGATATCATTTGCTTGAGGATATTATGAAAAAGGAGAAAAAAAAAGTTGCAGGAAGTGTCCATCAAGGTAAGATCTGATACTGGCTCCCTAAAAATAAGGGATGAAAAGAAGGCATCTATCACTAAGATAAAATATCTTTTACAGCACTGAAAGAAGTCTGACAGGCAGGTAATGCAGCAAATCATAAACATGAGTCTTGAATCTAGAAGCTGGTGACATAATTCATGGACGTATACAGCTACCAGTTTCCACCAACCAATGCCTGCCCTAATCTTTAGCATGAATTAAACAGAAAGCTTGAGAATCTAGCATTGTGATGAATTTGACAGATAAGCCTATTCCTAGCAGTCTTTGTGACTGTAATGCTTTTTAAAAAATCATTACTCTTCTGCTACTTAATTTTGATGTGAAAACTAGTCTGAAAATTCTTAAGATTATTGCCATGTATTCAACGTGAAGGACTGCTGCAGATTTTCAGACTGATGCAGTTATTCTCATGGCATTGCAAATCAATATCCTTGTGCAGTTTTCTTGTAAAGCAAGTTTGATGGGAAATACAGACTTTGTAAATCATCTTTAAATGGACCAAAGAACGTAAGTTTCACGTTTCTAAAACTACTTTTTTTTTGAGGGAGTGTAGAGAAGGGAAGAGATTTCAGGTTTGATGAGCAAGAATAAGACAAAGGAGCTCTAGAATCAGAAAGTAGTAATTTTTCCATACAACATGATGAGCTACTTCAGGATCCCCTGGAAAAGGAGAGCAAAAGTCAGGGACTGAAAAGGTCTTCATGTCAGCTGTGGCATTACTGTATTTGAATTTATGCTAGTCACTTTGCTGTTTGCTAGGCTACTTTGGTATTGTGTAATTTTTATAAAGATGTTGGAAGTGCTGTTTCTTTTCAGAAGGACTGGGTGAGCACTTTTTCAGAAATCATTTAAAAAAATAGGTCTAGAAGGGTCAGTATGATTAAGCAAGATATAAATGGCAAACCTTACAATTTGCAAGCAAAATGGTGAATATCAGAATATTCATAGTAATTGATTTGTGGCATTGAGTTCTTCACACAGCATACTCCTAACTATATTCTTTCTTTGCTGATTTCTGTTCTTCTTTCCTCAGCTACATGCTCTATACAGTGTTGCTTGCTCTCTTCAAACTGTTCCCTATGCACAAGTGAACAATTCCTAAATAATTCATGAAATTGAATAAAAGAATGTGTACAGGGCCAGCCAAAGCTATGACTAGCCAGCACCCTGTCATCAGTAGTGGCCAAGAGTGCCAAACTAAGAAAACAGGGCAAACTGTTCTCAACACTTCTAAAAATAGTCACCAAAAAAACCCTTTCTAAATTTGAAATGAATGTAGGCTTCCTGACTTTGTCATGCATCTCCAGCATGAAATTGGGCAAGTGGCTTAATTTTCTTCATACACAGCTTTTCTCTATCTCTAAAGGCAGTTGGATACCCTGACAAAATGGTTATGAAAATGTCGCTAACAGCTCTGAAAGTGTATTTGCAAATACCAAAAAGATCACTCAACAATAAACACAGACTTTACCTTCAGACATATAACATGGGACATTTTTCACTCTAAATGGTGTAAAGTTCAATATAAAGCAGCTTGAAATAATCCAGTTGAACATACTACAGAAGATTGGATTTTCATTTGTCACCCCTGTCACCATGTTCTCTTTTGGGACACTGATTTGTCTTTGTTTTTCAAAAATTCTTTTAAATCTGCAAATTTAAATCTACTGTTTCAAGTAGCATCACAACCAGAACTCGGTTTGGTGGTAATTTAATAAAGCAGAATTTGACTTGGGACAGACTACACAAAGCAGAAGTAGCACAGCTGTTAGTGTAAATGTCTGCAAAATAGAAAAATGAGTGTTCTTCCTAAAATTAAATACGAGGTATTGAAATCTTGTAATTGAAAGTTGAGCTTCTGTAATCACACTGTTTATCCCAGATGCAGCTGACATGTCTAATATAGCCTGGGGAACTTGGAAATGAAGAAATAAGCAGGAAGCCAGACCAGCATTGCAGTCAAGATTGAATTATGTTCTGAACTGGGAACTGGAGGAGATTGTAGATTGAAGTCCCAGAGTGTGTTGCAGAGGTCACAAATTAATTAGCAAGGGAGTATGCTGATGGAATTGAGTACATGGGTTTCATATCAGAGTGTTTGTAGTGTTAATGTGTTCTTAGTCATCGCAGAATTTGGCAGGAAGAAGATAGGGCAAAATCAGGAACACTCTTGGGTCTTTGAAGTCAAGCACAGGAGACTTGCAGAAGACTTGCCTTTATGAAACAAGATTTAAGATTCAAATTTTAAGTTCCTGTGGAATATCAGTGTGGTTAGTATGCGAGTCTCCAAATTTCTTAGTTAAAAATCTTGGAGAAAACATGCATCAACTTGGAGTTTAGTTCTAGGGAAAAAACCATCAAACATTAGGCTGTGGATTGATGTAATCACCTGAAATACCTTCATTTTACTCCTGTTTTCACTTTAGCTGCCCCTATTATTTGCCGGGAATCTTAATGTTTACACAAACCTTGGACAAGTAAGAGAAATGTTCTGTAAAGGTGACTTTTCAAATATTTGCTGCAGCCCATTTTTTATTTAAACATATAAAACATCTTTGTGTAGAAGTGTTTTAGAGGTAATCCAAGCCTAGTGTTTCTTTCCCATATAGAAAAAATTCCTTTTTCTTCCATTTTGACCTGCACTAAATATATTTCTTTTGCTGAAGTTTATTTTATATATAGGCATAAAAATGTATCTGATGTCATACCTGTCGCTATGGTCCTACTATATGATTATGAGAATAAAATCCATCTTTTAGAAGAACAACTTCTGAAGTTGTTTGCCTCAGAGATATTTTAATGTACAGACAATTAGGCAGCATTAAAATGTTACCTTACAGCATTTTAGGTGAGGAAGAACAGTGGAAAGTCAGTCACAGAGTATTACCTGTTAGATTTACTGTTGCTGTTTCCAAGCAAAACCAATTTAATAGGGAAAACTTTACTCCCCTTTTTTATTAGATATATTTTTGCTTCTCCAGCAAGATCAGATTTAACATTGGAGAGTCTCCTGATAAAAGCTGCCATCTAAGGTTCATCTGTTGAAGAACTTGCAGACTTTAATTAGAAATAGCCAAAGCAATGGATGATGGGTTTCTTTTCCTGAAGACTGGAGTTGCTGTACCCTGTACTTGAAGTGATACACACAGAAAAACCTAATGTGCTCTTTTGCATCTGTATTTCTATTTGCTGTTGGTTTGAGTCTTGCAGATGTTAGCTGTTCAGCTCTGTAGGAAGCATATAACTCACTTTTTTTGAAGACAAGGGGTTTGGTTTTATTTCTTACTTGTGCAGAATAGGTGGAACCATTGTAAAGCAAGATGGCCAGACTGTGGGATATTTTTTTTTTCCCCATGCATAACTGAGTTGCCCACTGTAGTCAATAGAGGCAAGTATTTCAAGAGAGTGATTTAGGCACTTCATATTGCAGTCGTTTTTCTCCTCATGTAGGTGCTCTGAATCTTTTTCCAGAGGTGTCTGCCTCTGTCCACTTACACTCGTGAACAAATTAAATTCTTGGCATGAATTAAATGCTTGCAGTTAGACATTGTTGGCACTGCTCCTTTGTCTTTTAGGAAACTGTACTACTGCTTATTCCCACAAATTTGTACAGCAGAATCTACCAAAGATGAAATTACATCAGTCTTCCTTCTGAGACTCTCTTTTTCTCCTATTTAATTCATACATCTTCCAAGTTTGATGATTTGCTGAACTGATTCATGCAAGATAGCAAGGTGATGGTGCTTCATGCTTTCCGTTGTTCCTCCCCCCTGAAGAAAGTAGAAGTAGCTTTTGAAGAAAATTCTGTAATGGTAGCTGGTCCTATGGAAGATGAGCATTTCTGTTGTCTGTATTATGAGTCGGAAAGAGGATAAGCAGGGGTTTTGTTGATTGAGATGGAAATGATGGATTAGAGTTACCAAGTTGCTTCTGTTAAATAGAAAATCAAATTTGCCATAGCAGTAATTAGTCTAAAGTGGATATACATAACAAGAGACTCTTCAAAGTGTCTTTACAGAAAGAAGGAAGCTTGTTCCCTACTGATGATGATTAAATAGAATAGAAATCAATGTGCAGGGAAGGAATTTTTTGGAACATGCAGTATAATAGAACACCTCCCTCTGGTGGTAGACGTTACATAGTTTAGTCTGCTCTATCACACGCTGAACTGGAAACTTTATGGTGGGGGGATGTCTCTCAGACTGCTCCTGAAGAACTAGTAGAACTTTTTTTAAAGATAATTGAGTTGCATATAGGGTTTCCTGCCACTCTAGCTCTTTAAGTATGATGGGGAAGGGTTGGGCTGCATGGCCCAGTTTATTCTGAGTTTGTCAGTTAATTAAATTTTCCTGCTACCCTCCCCTCTTGCTGCTGGCGTCGGTTGTATTTTGCCATTTGTGTTGGGCTGCAAGGACAGGCTCCATGGATGTTGGTGCTTTGAGCAGGTAATCAGAACAGCATGCACCAAACAGCTAATAGCTTCTAGCAATCATTCATCTCTTTCTGAAAATTTATTCATCCTTTAGTTTATTCATATTTAGCTGTTTGATGTGAAATTTATGTGCCAGTCCTCAGTTAGTTTCCAAAGCAATGCCTGTAATTACTTATACTTGAAACACAATTAGCCACCCTAACTGGAGGAGAAAGGTGGTTGTTAACTGTTTATCTTGTAGTTTATTAATACCAAGAAACAGATAATTTCTAAGATTTTCTCTATAAGCATTTCAGGGATGGGTTCAATCTATCAGTCTATAGAATGTGAGCCCCTGAAGAGGATATGTAATTGTTATTTCTAACTCTGTTTAGGCATACTAAAGAATGCTTCAAAGAATGCTTTCAAATGCTTCTTGAAAGCATATTTTAGTTCCTTGCTTTTCATGGCCGTTGCACTTCAGAAAGTGTAACAAACTAGCTGAATGTGTGAGAACAACATTTTTCAACCTTGTTTTCCTTTCTATTTAGTAAGCGTTTTAGGATGTTTTTTTCCTGTTGTTCTTCCAGAGCATAACAAAAACTGCTCTTCCCCCCCCACCCAGGTTGAACACTCAAAATAGTTTTTGCTTTTTTTGTATGTCATTAATAGAAGAACCTGCAAAACCTTGTAAATCTTCTCTAAGGCTCTACATGAAAAGCGAAACAGCTGGGGCCTTTCCATGAGTTGGAGTCCTAATTCCATGGCTGTGACACGGTTAAACTCATAGAAACGAAACTTGGAGCATGGAGGACTGGCCACAGAATATATTTTCATGTGCAGGATCCCAACGTTGCCAGCATTTAATTAATGTATTGTTCAAGGTTGGCACATAGCTGCTTTGGTTTAGAGATTTACACTTTGCTAGCAAAGACTCCCATTTAAGAGTTTCCAGATCTGTTATGCCCAATAACAACCATTTGCAACCCAGAGCTCTGGAAACCGCACTGGCAAAAGAGTAATTTTCTCATCTCCAGTAACTTGCAAGTGGTAGCACAAGAAGTCAGATCACATCAAATCACAAATCATGGATATGAGAAGCAAAAGGATCATTTTTTTCCTCGTGCTTTTTTGTTTATTGCACTTTCCCTTTATTTCCATATTAAGACAAAGACAAGTATGTGTTTTAGCCAGTTTCAGGAGTGATCCTCCAGCACTGACAGGCAGAAAGATCACTTCGTGATCACAAGGGATGCTTTAAGTTCACATGTATTTGCTATATAAAAATAAGTGAATTGAGGAGAAGTGTGTTTATCTGTCTTTTCCACTGGGGGGACAGGAATGCATCATTCTGAGGAGAGTAGTTTTTCCATTCCTTTTCCTTTTTACACTTCTTTTAATATAAAGAAACCAGAGAAGCATTTAAATATTGAAACGCTCAGCATCTGTAAGATAAAATATCTAAAAAATCCATAAGCTTTAGATACGAACTCACTAGATGACTTATTTTTGCAGCCATTTTATACTGATTTCAAATTTTGAGATGTGCTCCAGCTATTTTCTTTGGGATTAATTGGCTAATAGTGGAAATTTGTATTGTCATTGGCTTAAATTCAGCATTTCTACTGTCTTCTTCTAGAAGACAATTTTAATAAGTGGGAATAAAAAAAAATTGTTTTAGTCATTCAAAACTTCAGCATGTTTTGTTGCTCGCAGAGAGGCCTAAGCAATGTTTCTTTTAGGTAGGCAGTTCTTTGATATCTGCACATATTCATATTTTTTGTTCCTAAAAGACTGGAAAAGAAATGTATATATATCTGTGTGTATAGATACATTTTTCAAGTTTGCTGAAAATAAGCAAGAGGTGCGTAAGTTGGGGTTGGGTTTCTGAGCGACGGTATTCCATAGTCAGAATTTAATGTAACGCACTGGTTTGCAGCAACCACATCTAGTGAGAGTTTGCTGTGTTTGACCTTTTGGATTCATAAATCCATATCACCTTTCCCTTCCTTGGTCCTTGAACTTCTGCAGTTTTTGTTGGCAGGTTGAACGTGGTGCTCTCATGCATTTCTGTGTGATTACAGATTAGGATGAAGGCGATGGTAAGTGGGAGACTACAGCTACTCCCTTAAGCTCCTCAACTCCTTTGGGAAGTTAGTAAAATGTGGAGCTTGAAGCTAAGGCACAAAGGTGTCAGATGGGTTTCCAGTGAGCTTTCTCACTTGTGTGATTAAAATATGACCTGGGTTTCTTCATATTGTTGTAGATTATTGCAGCCGCAAATTGCTCATATAAACTCCAACCATTGCAAAGTTTTTACCTCCACAACTGAGGACAGTCAGACTGGGAGTTTCCTTTCCACACTTTTCTCTAGCTACTGCATATGAAAGGCGGATATTACAACAAGAAGCATCAGATCCCGGAGAAGTTGAGAAGAGTGGGAAGAAGCTCACCCCTTATGCTTACCTCACCATTCATTGCTTTGGTGGTATAAACCTAAATAGTGGTAAAATACTAAATCTTCTTCACAGGAACACATTTCAAAGGGTTGGGTTGGCTGTGAGGAAGTGAGGCCAGGAAATGCGAGTTGCCTGCTCTCTCCCTTCTCTTCCAGAATGGTCTTTAGCTCTGCCTCTTGGCTGTTCAAAGGAGATTGCGGGGACAAAGTCTGATAAATGAGTAATTCTGGGGGATATTTTGAGAGTTTTGGTAATGGTAGTTATTAAGGTGCCTTAACTGGAGGTGAAGGAGAAAGAACTGATGAGGGGTTTGTGGGTTAGTACTACAAAGGTTTAATTTACTGTAGAGGCCTTTTATCCCTTGTGAAAATCCTGATGATTTAGAGTATAGTCAAATATTTGGGAATGCTTAAACTATAAACGTGACTATTATTGACAGAAAATGAGGCAAACGTTCACTTTAATTGGAACCACATAAATTAGACTGGGGGAATTAATTAAGGAATAATAGACGTGGTTTGAAATTGAGAGTTCTCTCTAGGTATTGGAAAGGGCATGATAAGGTGACTTAAGAGATAGCTCCAGTACAAGAAAAGCTAATTGAAACATTTCTTTTATTAAAACAATATTAGTTCCTACGTGTATGGTGAATGAAGTGTCCAGAATAAATATGAATGGTAATTAAATTCTATTTCTATCAGTTAACAGTCCCATTTTCAAGATCTCTCATTTATTACAAAAGCACCTTGAAAAGTTCACTTCATTAGTTTACTTCATATGATTTGCTGCTGTTGCAAAGTGCTTGGCTTATGGGTTTACGGATCAGATTCTTTTAATCAAAATGAGTATTTCTCCCCCTTTAGGTGCATAGATTTTGATGTATCATCACTCTGTGAATTTAATTTGAAATGGGACATTTCTTATTAAATCGTTTTGTTTCATAAAGGGGTACTAGTACTAAAAGAATTCTAGAGATAAAGATACAGAAGTTTAGTGGAGTGGTTTTTATGAGCTGTGTGCTGTTCTTAGTCAATTCTAAACTTACACTTCTAAGTATTTTCTAGAATTTTGTATTGTCCATTTTTAAATGCTTGCATTACATGTTTTCCAAGTCGTCTTTGAAAATAAATTCTGTAGATCACAGCTGCTTAGATGTTTTCCCCGGGTACTTTTTTTAAAATCTCCAATATTTAATTCTGTTATATCTCGACTGTTGTATTACCCTCAGCTCACATTAAATGATTGTTCTCCTTAAGTGCCAAATGGATCCTTTGAATAGCTGCAGCCAGTTAGATTTACTGACTAATTCCATAACCTTGTATCAATTTACTTTTCCTGGCTGTTGGCTACTGGAGTTTCTTTTCTTGTTTCTCGCTAGTTGGTCAAATTATTGTCATTGCAATCTTTTGCAGTGGCAGCATGTTAAGAGTCTGTGGCAAGCTGTGCACTCGGTTGGTGTTTTACTAGTAGTCAGTTTTGGTAGATGTTCTTCCTAATGAGTTCCCACTCTACGTATCATTGAAAGATAAAATATTTCTTGCAGTCATGATCAAGGAGTGGGCGCTTTGTTTTCCACAGTTTATTTAAAGTTCGTGCTTTCCCCTTGGGTTGGATTGTTGATCCCTTGATACGGATTCAAAAATCCATACAGTCTCAATTAGTTGGGTAATAAATTATCTTAGTTTCCTAGTTCCACTGTCAGATGCAGGTACTATATAGCTAGCCCCTCATTGGTTTTAGGTTTTGCAATGTAATAGTACCTTTATGTAGTATTTTCTCACCGTACATGCTCTGTAATGAACATAAAGTATGAATGCTAACCGTGGACCTGAGGGATCCTGTAACAGGAAATTTCAAGGGGATTGTTAAAGTAGTAGTTTACTCTTCATAGCTTTAGTACTTTGGATCCTGTGATGACAGGCAAGAATATTTATTCTTCGTTATGTTGGTGAGTTTTACGGAATAATGAAATTTTAGTTGAAATAATGTAAGCATGCTACTTTAAGGAACAAAACAAAATGTGACACAAGAGTTTTTAAAATGTTATTTACAGGGGTTTTCAGTGACCTTGTTCCTGGTCAGTACTGAAATAGCTACCATAAGCAGATTGTTATTATCAGGCAGAGCAGAGTGTTTGCTCTGCGGGGAAGCCAATCTCAAAGGATACTTTTGTAGATGATAATGAAATTCCTTTTTCATCAATTCAGGATGTCGCAAGTACTTTAGAGACGGCAGGATCACGTGCTTTAAAAATGGCAACTTTTTTCGTAGCAGTCATGTCCAGTGTTACAAGCCTTGTTAATACAGCTAGTGTAGATTCTTCTGCTCACTTTAATACAAAATTGCATTTCTTTTCTTAAAAAGCTATCTGCATATATATTTATTAATGACCTGGATCTCAAGTTGAAGATGATCTATAATAACGTTACGCTTGTTGTCTTGCTAGCCTTTTTTTATTAGTTATTAATTAATTTTCTTACTAAATAATAGGCAAAATCTGGTACTCAAATCTGGAGCATCCTGTGTAACTTTAGGGGAGAATCATTTTATACAGTCAGGAGAAAGAAGGCCTATTATGGAATGTCAGCTTTAAGCAAGGGCTGTCTTTTTTTGAGAGAAAAACACCTCAAAACACAAGGTCATCAGACTTCCTGAAAAAAACCAACCCACCCACGCCCCAAAAAAACCCCAAAACAAAAAAAAACCCACCAAACCCAAAATAACCCCCTAAAAAAACCCTCCAAAAAAAAAAAATCCAAAACTTGATCATGTTAAATATTGTCTTATTGTATGACTTGATCCTAATTCCTGAATGATAAATCTATGTAATTGCAGCCATGTTCTCACTGTTTGCTACCCTTGCAGATCCATCTTTTTTGTTTTTATGTTTTTTTTCCCTTTTTCTAGTATTTTTTCTGCTTATTTGAAAAGAAAATTAAATTTATATGAAAAGCTCAGTATATGCAACATGCAAACCACAGTATTATTTGAAACTCTTATTAATAATGTCTTGCCATTTAAAAAAGTATAGCAATCATGAAGGATAACTGAGCATAAAGAATTCATTTCAGCTTTTCTTCATAAATATGAAGAAAAACTGAAAAAAATGAAAAAGTATTTATTAATAAAAACCCCAAGAGCTGAATGGCTTTCCTGTACCACATGTGCTCACAATTCTAAATAAAGTTCAGTTGTATAGAAAATCATCTTTCTAATATTTTTCCTGGTTTGTTAATTCTCCCTCTACTTTATGCTTAACTGTGAAAGTGATGAGCTCTGCTGGTATTGTTGCTATTACTATCATGGATGTATGAAGAAATATATAACATACACATATATAAAAAGATACTGTTTATATATCTATAAATACAATTTTGTACAGTACTTACCTCTGATTCTGTTTTATGGCTTTGGTTGTCTTCTCCTAATACAAATGCTTGTGCAGATTTTACAGTACATTCCCCTTAGGGCAGGATCTCTGTGTTTATTCAGCAAGTGGGGTAGTGCATCTGTGTTATTTAAAAAGAAAAAAAAAAATTCTCCCAAGTGGAATTTTACTGCCAGTCCATTTTTGGAACTTTAGATTGCATGCAGATATGTACTTAAAGGAAAGATTTTATCCATTTCACGCTAATTTATTATGTAAAATGTAGTTATATATGAATGACACTTGAAATGCCTTCAGTAAGCTATGAACCAGATAAGTCCAGTGAAGCGTTCTCAATAAATAAGTAAACTAGGACTTGCAATACTATTCCATGGTCCTATATGAACAGTTTTTCCAGGCACGTGAAGAAAAAAAGTAAAATGATGCAATAACTTAAAGTAAACATTTCACTGTACCAGTTTCAATGTCATAATATTTGTGTTACTTCCCAGAGAGTACTTTCAAAATGCATTTTCTGCCAAGTGTGGAACTGTTTTCTGCTTAGACTAGAGTAAGGTAAAAGTCTATTGTGTACATTGGGATACTAATGGACTAGTAGACATTTGATGTGACATACATTAATTTATGCTCTGTAAAAGAAAAAGATGCTCTGGAAATAAAAAATGTGCAGATTGCACATTTAATGCAGTGTAAGAAGCAAACAGTCTCCAAATAACTTTTTTGCTAGTTCACACTGCTAAGTTATGGGAGCTGTAGAATAGAGAAGTGGTGTAATATTGCCTATCAACCAAAGTCTAGACTCTAATTTTCTCCTCTTAACATGCTGTTTACTTTTATGCTTCATGCAACATCCATAACTTATTTAAATGAATCAATTTCTTATTAATGAAAACATCTGTTTTAGACCAGTGAATAGGAAGTATTTGTAACCTTAACCCTTAAAATAAGCCAAAAGGACAGCTTAAGCTTAAGACCCTTGGGGAGTTTCATAAATTTTATGATTTCTTATACCATAGTTTGAGTGCAAGTAAGAAAAAGCTCTGGCTTAGTATTAAGTAATTTCATGTAATATTTTGACATGCTTGTCTTTTTCAGAATAAAATGTTTTATAATATGCTGATATTGTTTGTATTTACCTCAAGTTTCAACTGGTTGTAATCACAGAAGTTAATTACCAGAAGCTGAAGGGTTGTTCCCTGCTTAGTTGCAGACCCCTTAGAGTTAAGCAAAAGTTGAGGACTCAGTATTTCCTTAGGTATTTTCTTGGATATTGATGGCTAAAGTGTCACAGTATCGGGAGTATTTTAGCTGATGGAAGAGGTTGGATGTTCTAAATATTTGTTAGTTTGATCTTGAGGTAATGGGTGAAATGAACATATTGGGAAGACGGGCTCTTTCTGGTTGCTCACCTGAATCTGGTAATGGTAACGGGACAAATGTATGAAAGAGTTTTGGTCCTGTGCAGAAGATGTGATTTTGTGTGACACCTCTGGTTTTATAGGTTAGATTCAGAAGCTGTAAAGGTAATGGCTTTCATTATCAGTGTTATTTTATGAATACAAATGGACAAAAGATCATCTTTGGAGAAGAAGTTGTCTTCTGAAGTCTGGAAACAAATCTGGCTTCTCGCCTTTTAGTCTAAACTGTTTGAATTCATTGTATATATAGAATATGAAATGTTTGTATCATGTCTATATATGCACATAGTCATTGTTTTGTTTACAAAGAAATCCTAAGTAACCAAACAAAAATATCACTCTTCACCATTAACGTCCAGTGCATGAGAGCCCTATGTAAGATTTTCTGCTCCTGCTCAGCTAGCTGAGGTGCTGGGTGCAACCCTTAAACTGAACAAAGGAAATTATTTGGAGCTAGAACACTGGCAGAGTTGCTGCTTACAACTAGCAGCTTCTCTACCATGCAGTAATAGTTTATTGGATGTATTTTGTGCATTTTATTGATAGATCTTTCCTTCTGTTATTCCCCCATGCAGGAAATGGCTAATTTTCACATCTTCTTTTGGTGCTTGTTCCACCTGGTAACTAACACCAGGACATCTTGCACTTTAAAAACAAAAACCTCCAAAACAAAACAAAAACAAAAACCCCAAAACAAACAAACAAAACCAAAGAAAAAACAACCACCACTTCCACTAAAAAACCTCTAAACCTGAAGGCAGTGGAGGAAAGGGGACAGTGTCGAGAAGAAAAAGAAGACATTTTTCTGAAAAATGGAGAAAATTTGTTTCCACTAAACCTGTGTACCAGTTTAAGTTTCTGTAAAAAGTTAAAGTTGCGCTTCACTAACTAGGAAAGGGAAACGTGGATTTGATGGATTTTTGATCAGTCATTGTGCATTTTGGCATGGATATTGCTAGCATAGTGAAAGTCCCAGTAAAAATGAAGGGAAAAATTAATTTAAATAAAAGTGGTTTGTATGCATCTGTAGTTAAATAGAAACTTCTGGAAATGATTAATGTCTTGCCAACTCTTGTTCTGTTTTTTCCTCATTGAGACTATTAGGAGAGGTCACTGTTCTGTCAACAGAATTACATTCTGATTTTAATCAGAATAAAGCCTCCCCTTCAAAACTTGCCAGGATCTTGCCTGTATTGTGTGCATAGTTTTGTTTTGTTTTATTTGTTAAGCAGTTAAGGCTTAACTGGATTTATTCAGACACAGCTCTCCTGTAATTGTTGCCAGCTTTTATTGTGCTTGGGGGAGATCAAGGTGATCTGCAAGTTATTTGTGTTAATGAGAGTCCTGGTTAACAGAAGCCAAATGCTGTTCACCAGTACACAGAAGAAATGTAATACAGCTCATCCGGTATGTCATTAGATATGTATTTGTACCAGGTAAATACTGGACCACAAATCATAAAGCAATATTTTAGAAATCTGTTGATAGCTCAAATTTATTATATAAACTATGTTACTGAATAGGTCCTGTATTGCTGTTGACACCGCATTATGAAGGCAATTGTTAATCATTTGCTGTAGTGTAAGTAAGTGGTACAACTTCAGTTACAGCTAGCATGTTTCGGGCACTTGAGTTCAGCAGTTTCAACACTCTCCTCAAGTACTCTTGTCTGCAGTGAAAAAGTGGTTAAAAAGGGGGGATGGGAGACATTCTCAGTTTCCACACAACTGAGCAGGCTAAGACTTTTTTTGAAAGTTAATTGATTTGCAGTCTGAGTAAAAGTTAGTTCTGAACACAAGGTCCTGGATTCATGTAGGCAAAGAGCATTTAACTGCCATGATGGATTTTGCTGCTGTGTGACAGCTCTGCACTGTTTCACTAGTAAGCTTGTTGGGAAATGCTGTCACTGAATGACCTTTTTTGATAGCCTTTTATGCTGTCTTTGAAGTTGGAGAATTTATCAGTAGGTTGCAAAGTGGATAGTTTTTCAGGAAAAAAAACCCAAAACACCACCTTGGTCAATGTGCTCTTAAACTTGCAACTTCGGGAGTCACAGTGTAGCACTAGTACTTACCATACTATCATTAAAGGACTATCAGGACTTTATATAGACCATTATGTAGAAATGTTTTACATTTCTCTGTAAATGCCTTTGTTGGATGACACTGAGCTAGTGCAGCCTGACTAAAGTATATGCAGCTACCAAACAAAAAAAAAAGAAAAACCACTGGCTGACAATTTTTAACTTGCTGAATTTTAATGTATTTCATAGTATCGATTGCTGTTGTGTAACTCTACACTTTCTTTTTTAATGCATTTTATAGATTCCTCAGGGTATATGGTATTGAGTATAACCATTATTTTTGCTCTGCTCCTTGAAGATGGAGTTGGTCCCATTTTTGATACATGCCCACAACACAGCTTTACTTCTGTGCACTGCCTTGGATGCAATCTCACGTAAAACTTAAAATCTTTGTAACTACCTGTCCTGGTTCCGGCAGG
>VYXH01005090.1:16216-26634 GCA_013397275.1 Burhinus bistriatus | reverse complement strand
AAAAAAAAAAGAAAAAAAAAAAAAAAAAGAAAAAGCCTAAAGACTTGGTTTATGGCTGTGAAAAACCATTATATAGTCTACATTCCAGATTTTTTTGTATTACATCTTTTCAAGTTGCTTCTTGACAGATAGATCACATCATTGTGGTTTTCATGTGCTTTCCTTCTGATATCCAAAAAGCTGTGATTACTTTTTTTTTTTCTCTTTCTTGTGACATTGTTTTACAGCCATGCAATGCTTCTCCCGAGGTGATGCATGAGTTCTAGTTCTGCTCAAAAAAGTTGCCATCGAGTTAAGTACCTCCTCAAAAAATACAGCTCCAACTTCTGCATGAGATGGTTAATTTGAAAACCACGGAACAAATATATATGTTTGGCTGATATGTTAAGTACTTACTTAATCAAGAAGAGCGGTATTATAATTATGTTTAATTTGAAAGTTTTTAGAACAGAACGTGTAACTTAACTCTGTCGTGTCTCCTCAAGGTTTTAGGTATCTAAAATTTGCAGCCAGTAACCAGTCTCAGAAATACACTTGTAATAATTAAGGAAATAAAATTTAAAAAAAAAAAAACAGTACCTTGTGTTTGGACGGCCGAATTATATGGGACGTGTTTCTTCCCCATGAGAATGTGTGCCAGTGACAGGACTAGGGTGTGAAAAGAGTATTTATCAAGTGTGGAAAAGATCTGTGTTGTTCAGATGTTGTTTGTAATCAAGGATGTGATATATTTTACAGACTGATCCCATGCCAAATATGTTTGTAGCATGATATCTCACTATATGCTGCCTTTAATATTTATGTCCTTTGAGGTTATGTAATTTCTATTAAAATGAACAAGTTTTGCAAGTCATTTATAGTAGCCCTTGGCAAATTTTCAGTTCCAAAGATGACATTCTTTTTATGGTCTTTCTCTTTGTCCCTTCTGCCTGACCTTTGGGGTAAATTATCTGTATCATGTAGCTTAACAACACATGTGAAAAATACTACGTAAGCTTATGCTGGAGAGGTCCAGTACAGCACAACTAGGTAAAACGCTAAAAATGAAGGCACACCATACCTGTGAGGTGCCAAGAAGATGAAGAGAGAAGAATCGCAAGTGGTGTTGTGCCCCTTCCTCCCTCTCTGGAACAGTTGTGACTTAATTTTGGGTTCAGGCCATCTCTATTGCATAAAGGATGGGGAAAGTTATATAAAACAGTAGCGTTTCCACTACTTGTGCTGTGCTGGGGGCAAATAACCCTCATCTAACTTGTAAAAGGAAGAAGACTAAAATTTTTTAAACATCCTTTTTTGTTACTTCTTCACAGCAGATTTTTTTTTTTTCTCTTATTCCTTAAAATTGGATTAATTCCGATTAGGAGTTTGGACCTGCTGACATTTCATTGGTGAAATTCTCTAAACAAATTTTATGTAGCTTTTCAAACAGGAATTCTACAGGCATTTGCAAATGGAACTCTCTGTCTATATATGTAAAAGTAATATTTTAAGTTAGAAAAATATATGTAGAAAAATAGTTAAAAAGAACATATATCATAAGGAAAACCAAATTCTGAAGAGATTACGTGTTTTGTGTTGAATTGTCTTGATCTTTCAGTGGTCTGCTAAAGTAGTCTTTTTCCCGAGATGCCCTCACCTTGTTGGGGCTCAGCAGACATGCAGATTTTGTTTAAAAACTGACCGTATGACTAGAGACTGTGATTTACTTTGATATGAAAGGATGCACGATGAAAATAACAACACAGAAGCAAGCATTAGAGTTGGTTATTGATTGATTTTTCAGCTTGGTGTGGGAAAGGACGTAGAGCAGGTGGGAATACTTGATTGTTACTGTCATGGTATGCTTGCTCCATTTTTTTGCATGACCAGAGTTGTGAGTGTCTCCTAAGTTTGATCTTGGCCAGTTGGTCACATGGAGGAAGATAGGGTGTTCTTCTTTTCCACTTTGTTGCTGCTTTGAAGGAGAAAGAAGATGTCTCCTTTGTTGTTTCTCCTCATGTCTGTTTTGGGTGGTTGGCTGTTAAGATGTAGGCTCCTTTACATGAGTGTTGTGGGTGCCCGCCTTGAAATTTACACAACTCTGTCATTTTCTTGTGGGTGCCAGTAGGGTTCTCTGTAAATAAAGAAAAAGTCACCAATGCTTTCCTCATTTGATTCTGCTGCTGTTTAGGAAAATTGAGATTTCTGAGGGTTTTTGAGGATTTGTGGATTTCTGTAGATAGCTGGTTTTTCGAGGTTTTTTGTTTGGTTGGTTGATTTTGGGTTTTTTTTTGTTGGTTGGTTTTTTTTTCAAATTTGGAAAGACAGCATTGCATGGATTTACAATAGTTAGGTTACCTTTTTCCGCCGTAATGTTTTTAAGCTATGTAAGAATAAGATACAAATTAAAATAAATTGGCTTCAATGATAAATTTGCAGCTTATCCCTGGGAAAGGGTGAGCTAGTGTTTCAAGTTTCAGGTGGTGAAAGATATATTGATCTCTCTCTCTTTTTTTTTTTTTTTTTGTCCTTTGAAAACAAAATTTGTAGTTTAATCAAGCCTGTTTTACAAAATTTAGGTTTGACATTTGTAGACTGATTTCATCCATTGGGAGTCTATGAACATAACACTTTTTTGCAATTTTAGAAGACTATACTTTTTAATAAGGAAGAGCATGGAAGGGAAGGTTCTAGAAATAGTAACTATTTCTTAGTATTCATTGTTGATCACAGTGCTTCAGGTACTCTTTTACACTGCACAGGTATGTTGGAGAGCATATGAAGGTGTTTCAGATAATGTATGTGCTGCAATTCACACCACTGAGAATAATTGCTTTTGTGGTGTAGATTTAACAGGTACTGATAGTCAGAACGATAGCTGTGGTGGACTATACAAACAGACTTCAGCATAAAGTCCTGAAATACATACCCAACTTTTAAGCGTATTGCTTATGGCAGGGCTATTTGTTTCCATACAGTTAAGCACATACAAGCAATTTATTGGACTGGCAGGAACCAAGGGAAAAAAGATGCTTCAGTTTCTGCATTGCTTCCTCAACACAGTGGATCTGCTCGCAAAAGGTTTGGGTTTTTTTTTCCTGTGCTTTGTCCTAATAATGAACATTATGAGGTGTCTGATTCCAGCTTTTGTAGGCTCTATAGTGCTGAGCAAAGTTTTGCTACTGGAGAGCAAGGACTTCTGGAGCCCGCTCAGACCCACTAGGTACAGCAGATGTGCTCTTGACTACAGTAAGCATGATTTGGGCTTGGCTAAGAGTTAATTAAATCTTCCTGGAGAAGACAGTAATTAACAGAAATGGGTATATATTAATATTCATTTTGCTTAAATTATAGGCATATGATAATGTCACCAGTATTCATGTAGCCAAACAAGATTTTTCATAACTTTGCCAAACTTCAAATGTTTGGGTGGAAAATTTATGATGGCTTATATATACCTTGTGCTGGTTTATTTAGTTTCTGTGTGTGTAAAATTTCAGTTGAAATGTTTTGGCCGATTTTGAAAATTCAACAAAGAAGAAATGTGTTTTCCAATGTTTTAAAAGTTCTTGCAACTTTTACCGTGGAAGACCAATAGTAGCCCTCTCCTTTGAAACACTTGAAATCTGGTTGAAAAAGGATGAGGGATTGTATTCCAGGGATGTGTCTTTTCTATTTGCATGACAAAGCTTCTGAATTTAGCCAGGATACAAGCCTTTTCAAAAAGATCAATTTGCATATGCTTAGAGCCTGCTAACTGTAATTGCTGAATATTTCATCTTAGCTGGGAGCCCAGCAGTTACTGGGATCAGAGGAGTGGCTTTGGGAGCAAAATTGGGCACTGATGGGAAGAAGAATAGTTGAAGCCTGCAGCCGTGAGATGCCAGGACATAGAGATAACGGGGATTGGCTCTTGAAGGACGATGGAAGAAGTGGGGTGGAAATGGCTGGTCTGAAGAGACAAGACAAGAATTGCTCCCCAAGGGGAGCAGCTTTGAGATCAGAGATTGGGTGGGAGCTGGTGCATCCAGACAAGGAAAATAGACCTGGTGCAAAGCAGGGAGCCGAGCCAGGGCAGCAGTGCCTTCAAGGAGAAAGGTCAGGAAGTGGAGGGTTTTTGTTAGCTTAGCAGGAACATGCTGTCCCTCCAGGTACTACAAAATGACTGTTCCTTTGCTGCCAGCAAGTACTTGTGAGACCAAAGCGTGAAATGTCTTATTGCCAAGGTAAAACCTACCAGCACCTATGAAATACTGACTTGACTGAAATGACGGAGAGGTGCATGGTAGTCCTAAAACTTGTAGCTTGGATAAGATGTCAGACCTTTGGAAGGGAAGGATAGGATTTGCCATTCCAAAGCAGCTGGAGTAGTGTGTCCGTATGTGTCTGAGCGCAACGTCTGGGTGTTGTACTTGCATTCTCAATAACGTTTTCTGAACTTTGAAAACATGGATGTATACTAAGCATTATTCTTACTTTGTCCTCCTTTGCATGTTCACTGATTTTTTTTTTTTCTTCTGGAAAAACTCTTGGGGTTTTTTTGTTCTGCAGAATAGAGTATTGTTTTCATAATGAGTAGCTATTTGATAATTTGCTATTTTGCTGTCATGCGGTGTGTGCCTTATGGCTGACTTGCTGTTTCACAATACAGTTGTTTCTAGAGGAAGGATATGTTGTTTATCTGGTGCCCAAATAATAAACCTTTACAAATATGCATCAAGCCACTCCTGCCTGCCTGCCACTTCTAGAAATTGCAGGAAGGTGCAGAAAGTTGAAAGGCAAAAATATTTTCTGATTATTGAGGGCCCAATTTGAACTGTGTAACCCTGAATGGTTTTTTTTTGAGCATCATATAAACGATTGGTGAATATGTACAGCTTCCACCGTCTCTTTTACCACTGATTCTATGGAGGAGATGTCATTTTATCATGTCGAGCATCTGGAAGATGAGGAACAGAAAATGATTCATCCCTTGCACAGTTTGTTTCAGCTGAGCAGCTTATGACCCAGAGCCATCCTGTGGCATGTCCAGAGGTGGAGGACCATTTCGGGTGGTCTCAGAAGGACCTATTTGCGTCAATGTTCCCTTCTGCCCTGGAGTCTGCCATTTCTCCTGGTACAGCGTGGCACTTACGCCTCGGACGGACTGTGATTCAGTCCAGGGCAGGATGGAAACGAGCAGTCCCATGAGCTACAGAATACGTGAAGCCTGATTTCCTGGACATCTATCTTCTTGAGGTCATGCTGCAGTGTTTCCGTGAAAGCAAACAGCTGAAGCAACTTGTAGAAATGTAATATTTTTTTGAGACTGCTGTCTGTTTTTTGGATATACTTGAAATTGGAAAATGAACTCTAAAGTTACCTGGGGTGGACAGTTGTGTACTTATACACAGCATGACCTCGCATGCCTGCTTTCCTTAGGGAGGGAGACTACAAATACATGATTGTATGCTTCAGGGTGGCATTGTAATTGGGTAGAGCGACTCCAGAGAGACTGCTGTCACTTTGGAGAGACCGCTCCATGAAGCCTTAGGGTGTAGAAAAGGGCACGATCCGGCACAGCCTAGTGTGCTACTCTGTGAGTGCGGGTAATTAGCAACTGCTCAAAACAGTCACTTTTAAGAGTTTTCTGCAAAAGCTTATTTGGGCACCGTCAAGAACACAGCTGTATGATGGTTTTTCTCCATGAATACTCAGTCCCAAGCTGTGCTGCTTGGGAGTAGGACCACTTGGTTCCTGCTTTGTTAGTGTACAAACAGGTCAGAAGGGAGTGCTGGTCCAGGTTGAGTGAAAGCTGAAGTTCCTTTTTCTGATGTCTGCTCAGTTGACCCACAGACCCTTAAGTCAAGATTGTTTAGGTAGCGGTTGGGTAATACATAGCTGTTGTTCCAACTATTAGGAGAATATCTTTCTCAGATAGCAACAAAGGTGTTAATTCAGAAATCTTGATGACCTCTGTGTATGTTTCTCTAGGCGTTAGAATATTTCTCTCTTCCAGTCCCAGGAAGGTAACAGGTGAGAACATAAAATGGTCTTTTCTAAGAAATGATAAGGTGGCAGTAGTCAAGACCATAGTGTCCCAGCTTTTTTCTTTCCTGTTTCGTTAAATATAAAAATATAAAATACAAACATAAAAATAAACTGAAACTCTTCGTGGTGGTTCATTTTTTTGCCTTCACACCTGTCATTCTTGCCTCCGGAATTTTTTGGTTTTTCTTCGTATTATTAGTAGTCTGTCTATATCAGGGCGTAGAAGTGAGCGGAATGAAAGTTACCTCTCTTTGAGATAATATATAGTACTTGGGTTTTATTTGTAAAACATTGCTGCTAATACTCCCTAGAATACTTGCCTGTTTTTTATTGTTGTTGTATTTTCTTGTTTGGGTTTTTTTTTTACAATCCATTTTGCAGTCCACATGCCCTCCAGGTTTTTTTTTACAGTACTGCTGCCTAGCCAATTATTCCCCATTTCATATTTGTGTATTTGATTTCTTATTCCTGAGCATAGTACTCTACATTTGTCTGTATTGAATTTTTTCTTATTAACTTTCCTTATTCTGTTCATGTCCCCAAAAGGGCTTATAATCTTTCCCAACTCACCGTATACACTTTTGTATTTCTCCATACAACTCATTAATGAAAGTCTTTTAATGGAATTGGCTTAGGATAGCAAAAGCTTTCTTGAAACACTCTCATTTTTAGAAACACACTGATACTGACTCTTCCCTTATTTTTTTCATGTGACTGTACACCAGTTTTTCATTTCATGAAGACTGTTTGCTTACACAGATGTCATGTGGTAGGCTAAGAATCAAAAGTCTTGTATCTTAACTTTTGGTAAGCCATCCACGTGTTCCTCCTTACCCACTGCACAGTCTCCCTTCCAAGTAAACCAAACTGAGCTGACAGGTTCTTTGTCTTGACAGATAACATTGACTCTTTCTTATCTTTGTATTCTGAAGGTGTTTAATTTGTTTCTGGAATTGTTTTCTGTATATTTTTTGACAGTCAAGCTAATGTCTGCATGAAATTTCCTTTTTTAAATTAATTTAAATATTTTATACATGCTATGGCATGCTAAGATTTTTCCTTTTCTTGGTGTTTTTTGTTTGTTTGTTTGTTTTCCCTTCCAATACCAGACTAATGTAATATGTGCAAACAGGCCAAAAGGTCGACGCCTGCTCATCCTCTGAGTGCTGGGACTCACACTTCTCATTTCTGCTTGCCTGTATCTTGCTTGCCTGTATCTTGCTTGCTTTTCTGTGCAGTGGCAGAGCTTCATGGTACACTGTGGTGTGAGTTTGAGTTTAACCTGAAGAGCTAGGTAAGTTCAGATCCTCTTTTTTTTTTTGTTTTGTTTTTCTCAGAAAGCAGCCTAACATCTAGGCTATTGTACACCAACCTGACAAACTCTCTCTCGCTGCCATACTCCCTTGAGTGCCTTCTTATGCCCTGAAGCCCTTCCTCTTCTCTTTGCGCCTCCATTCCCTGTCCCCAGAGCGACCTGAGCCTCCAGTGTACCAGCCTTTGGCTCCTCCAAACCCCAGCTGCACACAGCTTTGACATACACATCTTGTTAGGAAAACCAGCCTCATTTGTGATAGAAGAGCCAAAATGTAAATGAATATAATTTCTGTTGCCCATTTATTTTCTGTAGGCTTTTCAAAATGCTAGCAGCCTCTCTTCGGGCAAGTGTATTGGAGTGTTTGGGTTTTAGTTTTAAGCTGGACCCACCCGTGAAAGAACAGTGACGGGTTGGATTTCCTCCTTCTAAGTGTATTGAGAGCATACCTTTTTTCCCTACCTTGTTTCCTGTGGAAATATCAATTAGGAAATTACCAATTTGTAAAAATGTGGATGTCAGAAATCACACTTGTGATGGCAGCTACCGTTTGTCAGCTGTGGTTGTGGATCGTGAGGGTTGTCTAGCTCCTCAGTGCCTCCTAGCATTGAATTCACAGGCTACTTCATCCCATCCTTGTTAGGCTTTACAGCCTGCCTTTGGGCTTGTGTTTCGGAGTGAAGTTCAGTTGTTCAGGTAGAAGCACATAACTGGGAGCTGACCATGATGTAACCAATACTTTTTGATAAGTTTGTGTGGGTCTAGTTGAAGTACAACCCTTGGTGTTAACCACTAACTTGATGGGCTTGATCAAGCCTAAATTGCCAATGAAAGTGCTGGTTTGCTGCTTAGGCTTGGCAATTTTGTTTCTTTCCTATCTCCCATACCTAAATAAAACACTGTTTTTTGAAAGAGGGAATTTCAGTCATGAAGAAGAAATTAACGTAAGAAGGTACTGATTACACGATGTCCTGTGTTTTATATTAACTTCCATTTTACTTGCAATGCCTCTGACTTTTGGGAGAGATTTCACCTTAAAACAAAAACAAACCCCTGTAATTTTTCTAGAAAGAAGCCAGTCTTTTGAAAACACAGAAGCAGTAAGTTATCAGTAGTAATAAGTTACCAGTATATGTAAATTTCAGTGCCTGCAGTGGTTTTTTTAATAGTGATATTGACAATGTCTTGTTACTAGCAGATACATTTTTAAATTCATCTAATGAATTTGGAAAATTAATAAGAATGTTCCACTGTTGGGATTAAGTATTTTTGCAGGTACTTAGAAGAAGGTAAAATACTGTCTATGTTTTCTGTGGTAATCAACTTCATGCTCATAAAAAAAAAATGGGCCGTGTTAGTCTTGGAAACTGTTTTTATAGGTTAAAAAAAATTACGGCAAAATCAGTGGCAACTGGAGGTAGCTTGTGTTGTCATGTTGGCCTTTCCCTGGGAAGGGCTGTGCTTTCTGAAGAAAATACTTGAGTGCAGAAATGGAACTATAATTCCTTAATAAATACGTTGTTCTTGACAGTCTCAGGACAAAATGGATCATGTGGCTGACAGGCTGTATGATTGTGTCATAAATATTCCGTGATGTATGAGGCTGGAAGTGAGGATGCCACCCGATGCTCCTACTACAGAAGTTGTGGTGCTCTGTCAGATCCTTGTAACTGCAGCAGCAAGATTTGATAAACCAAAACCCCTTCACTTTCTTCACACTAAATGCTTTATTTACTGTTCTTCTCTCCCAGCTAACCCTCAAAGAACAGGAGCTAGTCTTGGATGGCTCCCATTACTCCTGTTTAGGTCAGCCTTTGAATTGATGTGGTGGTGATGAGTCGATAGGCTCTATTTATTTGGTTGGAAGTGTGCGTGAGTTAATGAAATTTCATGAGGTGTATTAGGAATAATGAAGCTCCCCTGCTGAATCTGAAACTGCCCTAGAAGTGAAGGTTAGGACTCCCATTGACGATCTCTTGAACTGTTGAGCTCCTTTAATTGTTTATTATCAAAACCCTTATAAGTCGGTGTATATTGTTTAATCTGCCTTGAAATGTGAATTGCAAGTCAAAGGTCTTTGAGTAATATAGTGAAAAGTTGTCTGAATTTATTGCCTCTTCTATAAGTGCTTCCTAAACTTTGGTAAACTGCTGCTTGGTAGCTTGTTCCAGCAGTCAGTTGTCTTCGGTGACGGGCAGCAGAACTGCTGGTACCTCCTGCCACACACAGGTAGGGGACACGCTCCCTTCTGCAAGTCAGAAAGACTTCTGTGATGATGCCAGTGTTAATAAAATATTTATAGAGTATTATACATGGAGAGGATGTTTTAAAAACTTTCAGACATATATCCTGGCCTGAGGGATTAAGTTTGTTTTTCCTGTGTGTGTTTATATGCATGTTGTAAAATAATAGAAATGAAAGTTGATTTTCTGGATTGGAATAGGAAAAGTACATGATCAGCAAATAAACACCTAGAGCTTGCATACAGAAAAACACAAAGCTAGTAAAGATAAAGGAGAGCTTCTGATCAGAAGATGAAGAGCAGTGTGAGAAATATGAAAATATGCCTCTAGTAATGGTAATACACTTGACAAGCGGATCAGAAGGGTACAACACATTGGTGTTTCTGACTTCTGCTGCAGCTCCTCAAATTCAGTGTCACTTTTAATTTTACTATCTCTACATCTAATTCTTTATAAAAGAAAGATGTTTACTCTTAGGAGACCAGTATCAGTAGACATGTGTAACTGCAAACCTTGTTATACATATTTTAAAATGTTTTTAGAAATAAAATGAGAGACTATAATACAGCAAAACACAAAGAAAGCTGTATCTTATGCTTTGAAGATGCAGGACTTAAATAATTTGACCAGCTGTAGTTGGGGAACCTATAAAGAGTGAGTGAAAAAATTATTTTGAATGATTTCGCAGAACATCTTAAATAGATGATTAAAAATAAAATCAGACTGGAATACTGGATGTGGATATATTCGTATTAATTCTGGTAACTGAGAAAGTTACTTAGAAGTCTTTCCCAATATTCCTCAAACAGCCCTGTAAGTCTGCAGTTAGTTATTAAAAACTAGGGGGGGGGGGA
>VYXH01005090.1:0-12847 GCA_013397275.1 Burhinus bistriatus | reverse complement strand
TTTAATGTCACACAGTTTGTAAATGTAAGTAAATTTCAGCTGTCTCTTGGGCACTCACGTAAGTGATGTTCAACTACAGCGTCGGCTGGAGGTCAGCAGACTTGTACCAGTATTCTCTTCTCTTTTCTGAATTTCTGTTTCTCCATGTAAGTGGAGACGTTAGCATACAGAAGCATCCCACTCTTCTGTCGGATGCTGTGTGGAAGGAGGTACTTGAGATGGTTCTAAAAAATCCAAACCCTTTTGAGTGTTTCTAGTGTAGTATGCCCCAACATGATCTACAAGTTCCAATTACAAGATTACAAAATGCTAGGACTGTGTGATACGCTTTAGCAAGATCATTTCTCTTTATGCAGTTCCTCCAGCATTTTAAGAATTTTCCATCCCAAATGAAGCAGTGTGATACCGTTGTAGATGATTTGCTGGTTTAGTTGTCCTGAAACAACATGGTTGCTATGTTTCTTCTATAGTTGACATGAGCCTGTTCTGCTGGCCTTCTTTTTACTCTTCTGAGCAAGGAAGGCTGTTGAATATAGGTGGATTCTGCTTTCTTTTCAATACCCCGCCTGCTCACAAAAATGAAACAGCTGAATGATGTGCATGTGTCTACCTGCAAACCAAAACAAAGCTGGCTCATCTAGTTCTGGATTTGCTCATTTGACTACGTCACCTTAAGTTTGAAAAATAAATAAGAAATAAAGAATGCAGCCCGGGTCTGGAAATCTTGTTGGGTAATTTAAAATGTCTATAGCCTTTCAGTTCATGCCGTAGGTGTTAGCAGCCTTCTAGAGGAGCATCCCACTTGAGTTAACCTCTGCAGAAGGCTCCAGGAGCAATCATTTACTCGGTTTGGTCATTTACCTTTCTCTGAAGACCTTCAGAGCCACAGGTCATCCTTCAGGGCAGGAGCGCTGTGTGTATTCCAAAACTGTTGTGGTAACCGTTTCAGGTTGACGCCAGGGTCAGGAACTGTGTGTTTCGGTGGTGCAGGGAATAAGGAATGGCTGTTCACCTCCCACCCGGACTTCACCCTCGGGTTTGCATCCCCATTCCCCTGCCCCACCCCTCCTTCCAGTGTGTACTGTATGTTGATGGGGTGAGTCACCTCTTTTATTATGTTTTGAATACTTTCCTCCCAAATGTAGTTTATTTTCTGCAGGGAAGGGAATTTATGCTGTCCTGGTTCCTTATTTTTATCAGAGCTCTGCTAACAACTTCCAGCTGAGGGAGTTCTTGATATTTTTAGCCTGAGATATTTAGCTATTTGAGCCTCTTTACATGTTTTCCCCCAATCTATATTAACTGGGTGGGTGGGGGAGATGGTTCTTGTCAGTTAATATATTCATGTGCATGCTTGCCAAATTGCCGACACTTATTCCGAGGAATCTCAACACTTCAGAATTGGGGGGAAATTTGAGTCCTGGTCTGAAGTATTTGAATCAGCCTCATTACTCCATTCTCTGACGAATGCTGCTGTAGCTATGTTCTCGCTGAATCTTCCTTTTTTAAAAGGTGGTGTTTAGTATTAAAAAATGTATGTAATTGATACTCTGCTTAAAAACACTCAGAAGTAAATAAAAAGAGCAGAGAGTCGTAAAATGGGAACTTGCACTATGAAATACAAATTCTCTGAAATTCTCTTTGTTCCTCTTTTTTCCAAGTATCTTTTCAGCAGTAGAATCCTGTCATTGCTAATGTTACTGTTGTATTGATTGCCTGGCATATGGTGTAATGAAGTTCTTTAATATTCCAAATACTGAACTTGCTGGCACATCTTGTATACACAGCATTTTCAAGTTTCTGAATAACCTTACCCTTCCATGAAATTTATGTGAATATTACTTTGAAAGAAAATATTAAAAATACTTCATATTGACCTTTTGCCTTTAAGAACCACTTTAACCATAATTTCACAGATCCTACTATCTATCTTCAGTTCTTTTCCCTTTTCCTAACAAAGTTTCAGACTAAAGATGAAAAGCTATCCTGTTACTTTGGCAGGGCTGTTTCTGTGTATTGAAAACAATAATCTGTCTGAATAGTAATTCTGTTTAGGTCACTGGATGAATATCTTCTTTAGGCAAATGATCCCTCAAAATTTCTTTGAGAATATGATTTTTAAACTTAATGGTTGTACATAGATTTGCCTCGGTTGAAATTTAGTGATTCCAGAAAACACTCCAGAGGTGTCTCTGTAGGACTGGGGAGGTGGGGGTGAGAGGGGCAGAGAGTTGAAATCATGCTCAGTTTAAAATGAGAATTAAATGGCATTTGCTGTTGGGTATAAGTTGTCCATACTACCTTCTTCTCACTATCCCCTCTGAGGTGTTTGTTTATATATGGCAATAGATTACATTGGTCTACTCGTATCCACTTAGTTACCATATGCAGTTCTGCAGAGTGGGGAGATGACTTTGTGCCATCTATACAGAGTTTTGTCTTGAGTCCTCTGGTTGCCAGTCTGGTCTGTGGCATAAGTCAGAGCTGTTTGAAGGCTGCCAACAACCACCAGGATATATCCTACTAATTGGGAGCAGCTGGATACAAGTATGTATTGGCAAGTCTACAGCAGCCCTACGCAACGCGTTACAGCAGCTCTTCACCACCTAACTATTCCCTTAGGGACCTTGAACCTTCCAGTAGTCATTTGCAAAGAGCAAACCTTAAATCTGACACCTAAAATAGTAGTATGGTGATGTTTTGGGGTTTTTGTTTGGTTGGTTTTTATTTGTTTAATCCTAACTCCCCTGTTCCTCCTTGAGATTGGGCAGTCATCACTCCCTATTTAGACACAAATCTCTTTTTGAGGATCCGATTTAATACATGTGCATGAGGTTTTCAAAGCACTTAGAAAAACGTGTCTATACTTCTTAAGCACTGTGGAGATTTTTGTCTTGACAAGTGTAACCTTTTTGGAAATTTGCTGTTCTCAAGCTGTAAGTTGTGCACCTTTTAAAGACAGAGGTTCCATGTTGTACCCCCAGATATCAACTGGTTTTTGTACCTTTTTGCATGGAGAGTCTCTATGCGCCTTTCAAAATGTAATTTTAGGTAAGATGCTGTTGTTTTGCACTGTCAGACTCTGTGCTCCAAGGTGACTGATGCTGCTGAGAAGCTGTGGAGCAACACTACCACCTCAAGTATGTTGTCTGGTCTATGTTGCGTCTTCTCAGTGGGACTGCCAGATTAACTAAATGCTAATCTTAAGATTCTTAACACTTAGTGAGAACAGTCAAAATTTCATTACTTTTAATTGTTTTGTAACAGGCTAATATAATTATACTGTGAGCATCTTGGTTGGGTATTTCTTTACTTTTTTTCTTTGCAAATCCAGCCCTAATAAGGTTTTTTTTATTTTGCTGACTGAATTTCCTGTGAAACTTCTTTTAAACTGACGTGTTGAGTTGCAGAGACCCTAAATAAACTGACCAGCTGACTCATTATTTTTGCCATTTGTACAACTAGTTTTTCCAATGCTCCCTCTTGAACATGAAAAGTAATACAGTAAATTTCTTGGAGGAACAGAAGATCTTACAGAGAAGCTGCACTGACTGACTTTAACTCAGTGTACAAAAAGTTTTATAGTCTTGCTTCAAGCTTATGTTTGATATCTCCTATTCTAATAATGACCAGGCCGACTCTTGCTTTGCTTATGAGGTCTGACAAGATCACTGTCCGTGTGATTTCATTTGTTGTATTCATGGCAGCCCTGGGGAGTGAAATAACTAGAGCAGGAATGAAGCTGTGCTTTCCTGCACAACACAACAGAGCTCTATAGCAACTTGACCACTAGGAAAAACAGCAGAGACTTTAAATAGATAAGTAGATTAAGTTTTGTCTCTGTGTGTATGTATTTATGTAAAATGCACAGTCACATGCAAGCAGCAGCCTAACCCCACGCCCATGTAGGATGAAGTGGGAGATAATCACCCGTGGCGGTACCAGGCAGGTCAAGCTGAGCTGAAGTTTGGGGAACTGGACTGCTTTGTAAAACCAGCTGTTACCAAGTGTCTCCTGTTAATCTTCAGTTCCAGTTTACTGGGCTTGAAATTTAGTCCTGATGTTGTAAAGTTTGCACCTACCCGTAGAAGAGTTTCTGTGCATTGTTCACCTTGACTGAAGTGTAAAAAGCACCTTAGGGGGCTAATCTTCCCTTCTTATCTGGAAATGTGAGAGAACGCATGTGAAAGAGAAAAGCAACAGCCTAAAGAGCTGGCAGTTGGCTCTGAAAAGTTGTTTTTAGAGTTAACATAACAAATACTTGGAATAGAAGCATTAGGGGAACCTCTTCTCTGTTTAGGATAGTGTACTGAATGCTTGAGATTGAAATCACAAACACTAATTTGAGAGTTGAGTTACAGAATTTTTTTTGTTTGTTTGGGTTTGTATTGGGTGGGGGTTTTTGTTTGTTGTTTTTTTGTTTGTTTTTTTGGTTTTTTTTTTTGTGTTAGCTTGATTTCAGGATGGTGATACCACTTCAGCATGTTATCATCCACGTTATGTTAAAATCCACCTAAGTTTTATAGGTCATCTAGGCTTTTGATGCATCATGTGTTAAACACAGCAAACTTGAACACTGCAGATAAATCAAGTCTCTGACAGAGATTAGTAACTTTCTGAAACAAAAATCTCATAAAAACTTTCTCAGCATTGTCCTGGTTTGAGGACAAACCATGACAAAAAATTTTATGGGGAAGACTTGACACATCTTGAGATGAGAAGTGGTAACATTCTCTCTTATTTTTTCTACTGTTTTAAAGAAAGTTCTTTTATAGACTTTTGAGTGAAAAAAACCCCAAACCCTTAAAAGTTTGCAGGCAACAGGAAAGATAATTCTGGTCTGAGGTGAATGGTGAGAAATTTCAGCTTCTAGATAACCTTTACTCTTGCGTGCCCTTATAATTATTTCAGTAATGTTGTCTAAGAATGAATATAAAAAGAAATAATTGTTACCTCTTGTATTTTGCGTCCAGAAAAAATGAAAATACTATTTCAATGGTTTAATGAAATTGTTACTGTAGAGGTGTGATCAAACTCATAAAAGAGTAGCAAATGTTGCCTGCCTCTTGAATTTGATGTGAGATTTTCACAAACAAGTGATGGCTAATTTTTCTTAAAGTCAATCTTTAAGATTACTAAAACAGAGAGAGGTACTGAGGAAACAGTTTTCTCTGTTTTAGTAAGCGGTCCTCCCAATGAAATGAAGAGGTGACAATTTTTTTTTTTTTGCATGCTTAGATTTTCAAGTGCTGCGTTGAAAGTTAAACAGATTAAGTGTGAGGTTTGGTTTCCTGAGGAATACTTGCAGCCGTTGTGGTGACCGAAACAGCGTTCTCAAGCAGTCATAAGAAAACATCCAGCTTGTCTAAAAACTGTAATGGGGCATAAACAAACAGGGGACCGGAGAGAAGTCCCAGGGCTGCCAAACACCAAGCCACCTCCAGCAGTGGAGGGGGAAGATTTATGGACAGAGCATGAGGAGCAGGTCCTTTGGCTTTTGTAGCACGCGGCACAGGAGTTCATCAATGGTAAGAAGAAGAGCAAAATCCAGCAAAAACACCTGAAGGTCTTGAGTGTGCTTTGTGTGAATGCAGAACACAGAAGTCCCCTTTCTGCACTGAAAGGGGCCCCACACCCAGGGCTTGTGAAGCAGCTTGTCCCTGATGTCCCCAGCAGATCTGGAAGGGAGATGCAGAGGGGGCGAGCCTGTGAGTTCCCCTTCTTCTCTTCTGCGGGAATGTGATCTCAATACCTTGAACTTGGGCAGGACATAAGGATAAGTGGGGCATGACTGCTTGGATTTGGGGGATGCAGTCTGGAAGTGAGCTGGCTGTATGCTATGTGTTTTACTGCGAGCAGCCCCCACCCAAGCCACAGACTGGGTGCTGTCCTGGGATTGATCTTTAGGAATAAGAATGGGAATCTCTTATCTTCAGGGTTTGCTTTCCATGGAGCTAAAGTGGTCCTCATACCTCTGGGTGATCAGCTGGGTTGTACCACGCACTGATTAGCTAGCATGGGACAAACGGTACCCCTCTTTCAAAACTACAGTAGAAGGAATGTGTGATGCCGGTGATAACAGCCAGAATTATCTTTCTGTGCGCGAGTGGGGTTTTTACCATCTGCATATGGAGATGGGAGTTGCGTGGTACAGGCTTTGTGAGGAGATCCTTTTTTTCCCCCTTTATTGGCCATAAGGATCTGGTTGGTAAAAACGGCTTTTGTGATTGCAAGGAGGTCTTGGTAAAAGGCCTAGTAGAAGGTAAATGCTCAGAAGCCGAAGGTGGAAGGCGCAGTCAGACTTCACTCACCATCAAATCCCAGTACTCCCATGGGGCTTAAATCCAGTCTAATGGCTGATTCCAGTAACAAACTACTTTGGAAAAAAACGCTTTATCAAGAATTTCTTTCTGTTCTGTGGCTATTGCTTCTGCAGGGAGATTTAGTGAAATTGCACAAGCTACTTTGGAAAAAAATGCTTTATTAAGAATTATCTTTCTGTTCTGCGGCTATTGCCTCTGCAGGGAGAGGTAGGGAAATTGCAGGATTCCCATTAGAAATATTTTATAAAGGTAGGCTGCATGGGCCCACAGACTTCTTTCACTTTGATACTAGCAAGACTTAAATGTTTTCCAGTGACTCCTTTTTTCCCCCTGCTTCCACATTTCTAGGGATGAAGAGAGACTGCATAGTCTGACAGAAAACACTGTAGAGATTAACATGTTTCCAAGGGCATCTTTCCATCTGTTGCAGTTTCTTGATTGATGCAATTACAGGCTTACCTACCTCTTGTCGCCCCTCACACTGTTTTCAAGGGCATATCATTTTAGGTCTTGTGCCTCTGTCATTTTCTTTGGGGTGAAAGACAGCTGAGCCCATGGGTTTTAGGTTGCAGTCCCTTTACCTTTTAGTGTGATTATCACAGCAAGGCTTGAGCTTTCTTGGAGAGAGAAGGAACAATGAGGAACCATTGAGTAGCCATCTTCTGAAAAGCAAGGACATTATTTAGGTCAGAAGCACTGCAAAGGGAACACATAATATAATGAGCAGCTTTTAACTACGCTGGTCTTGCTGGGGTTGTCTTGAGTTTCACATTGGACTTGACAGATCTTTATCTCAGGTTTGGTTGTTCAGCTGTTATTCCCACACATGCATTTTTTTCCCCACGTATGATTGTTGTTTTGTAGTGTAAGGACATCTTCAAAGCTAGTCAGTGCTTCGTACCTCCAGGGACCAATCTTCAAAGGACTGGATAGCTGCATAAATGAGTGCTGAAAAATTGTATTCATCACCCTGAAGGGTGCTAAAGGCCTTTTTAGTGACTCCAAATTCCACGTGGAATTGGCTTGTTGACCAAGCAATAGAAAAATTGTGTCACTTGTACAGCTATGATCATCTATGAATATGCCCATGTTCTCTGCATGCCTACATCTGTTCTATTAGGACTTAATTTGCCTTGGTAGAAGGAGACCAGAAGATGTCGTTAGTGGATGCTGAAGTTTCTTGCACCCCAGCGTTGCCACGACATCAGTGCCATGTTCTTTCCTGCTGCTGTAACTGTTAAAGGAGAACTGGAGAATTCACACACCACTCGAGGAGTTGTGCACGCACCCCCCGAGTCTGTCACTGCCAGGACCAGGGTCCCCTCGCAGCGGGCAACCCCCAGGAGGCGACAGGTGCCCCTTCCCACGTGCCCCTTCCCACTCCTCTCACACACACACCACACACACCCGCACCCACACGCACTTACGCTTGGGTGCGCTCCCTCCTTCTCCGGCCTCAACCCTAGGTTTCCTGCAGCAGAGTCTCAGGCCTCAGATTTTATAAACATAAATAATTTAATTGAAAAGTACAGCAGCAAGGTCAGCCTGGGCTGGGTGCCTTTGAAAAGAGAGGGACCTTGAACAAAGAAACTCCCAGGCAATTAGACCGTTGAGATCTCTACACCTGCCCCTCGCACGCTTTTCAGACATGTTTTAGTCCCATGGCANTGTCACTGCCAGGACCAGGGTCCCCTCGCAGCGGGCAACCCCCAGGAGGCGACAGGTGCCCCTTCCCACGTGCCCCTTCCCACTCCTCTCACACACACACCACACACACCCGCACCCACACGCACTTACGCTTGGGTGCGCTCCCTCCTTCTCCGGCCTCAACCCTAGGTTTCCTGCAGCAGAGTCTCAGGCCTCAGATTTTATAAACATAAATAATTTAATTGAAAAGTACAGCAGCAAGGTCAGCCTGGGCTGGGTGCCTTTGAAAAGAGAGGGACCTTGAACAAAGAAACTCCCAGGCAATTAGACCGTTGAGATCTCTACACCTGCCCCTCGCACGCTTTTCAGACATGTTTTAGTCCCATGGCAATTTTTGGTCTGGGGCCTTCTAACACCGTATGGGATTCTTTCTCGGTTCAGGCTGGCCGGCTGTTGGCTGTTCGTATCTTGTTGATTTGCCATCTTTGCTGAGGGATGTTGCCTCCTCTTCTGGTGTACGCTTCTTGTGTGCCGCGCTCTCTGGCAGAACGTGGGGAACTGAAAAGTCCCAGACTTAAGGAAAACACTACCAAAACATCAGTGTGTTATGAACATTTTCCTCATACTGAAAGGCTAAACACAGCACTGTACCAGCTGCTAGGAAAATTACTAAGAAAATTAACTCTATTGCGGCCTAAAGGCTTCAGCAAATCTCACCACTCATGCTAAGTAAAGCTGAGCAAACAGCATAAATCGCACCATATTATAACCCTAAGTAATTTATTCTAATGAAAACTTGCTTATTTAAGCTAAACAACCAATACCTCTCAACAGTAACCACCATATCTGCTCTTCAGACTCCCACGTGGTACCTCCGTCAATGTCCAGCTTATGCTGTCTTGGCCCAAGGTCCTGAAATGCCACATACTGTTGTGTGTCATCCTGTGGTTATTTCTCAGTGTCTGTACTTTCCTTATGTTTTCTTCTGCCTGAATGTACATGGATATTGTCTCCTATGTTTACTCTGTTTTCCTTTTTCCTCACATTATTAGAAAGCAATGATCAGTCTCTCCTCATTTTAGGAACTTTAGACTGCTTTTCTCTTTTATTTGAATTATATAGTTGTTCTTTGTCAACTTTCTTGTGAACTTCATGTGGGCAAGAACTTGGTTTTTTCTGTTTGTGCTTTTGTGTTAAGTGAGATGGCACACAGAAGGCATAATTTAGGTCTCAAAAGGACATTTTATTATTTAAGACAGGCATTTTTCACATGTACAAAGAGCAATTTTGACTGTTTTATATTTTCTAATTGACTTAAAATAGATAATAATTTTGAGCTGCATGAATTAATTTTACACTGTGAGCCTTTGTTTTGGTATTTTATTTTCCCCTAGTACAATGTTTCTTTCCTGAATGAATCCAGTCTGCTGGGAACAAGGAGTTAAGAGGCCATGCTGCATTCTTCCTGATGTAGGGGTTGGGTTTTTTTTTTTTTTTTTTCCCGTGTAATCTTACTCGCAGTTGGTTGGTTTTATCCAACAGAACATGCTTTCAAAGATGGGCAACACAAGCGGTATGGGTGGCACCACTGATGCTTCAGTTTGATGTTCCACCAATTCACTTAGGACACATTAGATCTCCTAGTGTTGTTCAGAAAGGATGTCTTCTGTAAGGAAAATTCTGAGTTTAATCAAAAAAATGCCACAAGTTTAAGAATTTTTACAAAGCTGTTGTTGATTACGCACTTACTGAGTTGGAGGAAAATCTGAAGGAAGGGAGATGCAAACAGTGGACTTGAAAACTTAGGAAAGTGTTGTTCCTTGTGTCATGCCATTAAGGAACTTTTCCTCCATCTTGCTGTGCTGTGAGTAGTTGTTTTAAATTTAATGCAGTTCTCATGTGAGAAGAATAACATTTATAGCAAAAGCAAGCCAGTGCAGTGCCAGGAGGAGTCACAGAATCCTTGTACATACTAAAACTAATAACTGATTTTAATGCTAGAAATATGTAGAATGTCAGCGACTCTGAAAGTGAAGATGGACACTCAGTTAACATACAGTACTATTTCCAAAGTCTACGTTTAAAACTTAGAATGGCAAAATGCACAGTTTTCCTAAAATTTTAATTCCTTGTTGAGCAAGCGGGAGATCCTAGGCAGCTGTGGCTGAGATGATCTCATTAAAAGAGTACTTCTAAGACTTTCCAACCTGTACATGGTCAGAGAAGTAGAAGACTTGTTGTGCAGGGCTTTCAGCATCCAGCGCTATCTGCGTGGGAGCACCCTGCCACTGAGCTGCTGGCTCTGGAGATTATTTGTGTCAACAGCAGGTTACCCAGAGAAGCAGAAAAAACTTCTCGAACAGCATGGAGGAAAACAAAAGCTGGTCATAGTCCAGTGTTGGGGCAATGAAGATGCATGTGAGTTTTATAAATAACATATGGGTGCCAACCTGGCTTCTTAGCTGCCTACCTGAAATAGTATGTGCAGATCACAGAGCTGGGGAGTGGGATTTTCAGAAGAATTTAGCATATGGACAGGCTGCTGCCAGGCATTTGGTATTAAAATTTGCGTTTGGTTTGTTGGCGATGGGGTACCAAGGCAGCCCCACCTGGGTAGCACTGCCTGTGCTCACAAAACAAGGTAGTTAGGTGCCCAAGGTGAAAAACTAAATTTATCCGATTGTTGCATGACAGCAGGATAAAATGGTTCTTTTATTGTACCTAAACATGATTCTAGTTTTGCCTACAGTGGCATTGTAACCAATTCATGTAAATTTTTGGGAAATCCACTGCATATTACTGAATTCTGAGGTAAATGGTAGGCTATCCTATTTGGTTGTATTTTTATATGACAAAACGTGTATCACTGTTAAGTTCTTTGTAAGTAGGCTTTTACTTCTTAATGCAGCAGTTAAAATACTGCAGACTCATTTGTTGTGGAACTAAAGGCCAGTCCAGTCATGCTTTACAGTAAGGGTACGTTTATAAATTGTTTATAGAGGGCTAATAAATAATTAATGTCTGTTATTAAATAGGTTACAGGCATGAAGAGTGTGTATTATATATGGCAGTAAGCACACCAGTAGAAGGTGTTAAAGACAGTGTTTTGTCTAACTGCTGCACTAAAATCCATAACAAATGACCTTTTGTTAAAAGGTATATTAAACATTTAATTTACTTAATACAGATTTATAAATACTTTAATACTAAATATAATCTCAGGGCTTGACTCCAACCCTCTAGTAAAACCCTGCTGAGAAGGGAATGAAGCAGGGTTGGCTTTTTGAGGTGACAGTGAAATCCAGAGCTGTGAATGCCTGGTGTGCTGACAAGCTATCTTCTTGTAACATACTAATAAAAAGAAGTTTAAAAAACTAATTAATATGTTTTCTAAATAGATATAGGACCAAGTCAAGTATCAGTAATTTGGAAGATAAAGTAAGGTATTATAATTTGAGTACAAGCTTTAGAGTCAAATCTCATTTTGAGTCAGGTTGCGAGTAAAAAATGGTATTCCTAACAAGAATTAATTTCTGTATTTAAACAGGCAGTTATGTTTTGTTTGTTTTTGTTTTTAATGCACCCAGCTGCTGATGCAAATGCAGATCTTGCTTTTAATGCAGATTTGTATATACGTGTGTTCTTTGTTGTGAGATCCGTTTCTAACTTTTCTTTCAAGGAAGGAAACTTTTGCAGAAACATTTCACATCATACTAAATTAATATGACAGAGATATCATGAAGTTTCTTCTTCTGGTCATGGGAGAGAATGCTCTTTGTGGTGCTCCCTCCCAGTCCTTTTTTCCTTAATGGTAACTGATTGTTTTTGTTCATTTCAGGTATAGTCCGTCCTTTTGTCCTTTTCCCCTTTAGTCTGTCTCTGCTAACTGTGACACAGGTCTGAAGGATATTCAGCACTTAGCCTTTTGGGAAACCCTTTTCCAGTGTGTGTTTGGGATGAGGTTTCCAGCAGCTGTTTGGTGGAAGAGGATATTTGAGCCTCTTCTCCAACGTAGTCCCACTGTTGTCTCATCTCTTCTTAAGGTGACTTCTCTTGTTGTTGGAACAGCTCTGTAAAGAAACTTCACGTACAATGGAAGGGATGTATGAAGGTAGGACTCAACTCTGAATGATTGTCACTGGTGTGGAGGAGCAGGATACTGAACAAGCTATATGTGATGAAGAGGGAAGGTGGTGCAAATGCGTTCTTTATTTACAGTTTATAAAATGATAACAATGTTGGTTAGAGGGGGCCCCTGGAGGTCAGGTAGTCCAGAAGTTTTCTCTCAAGTGCGTCCATTGTGAATAGTAGATCAGGTCAGCCATAGCTTTATGTAGCTGGCCTTGAAAACCCCTGGTGATGGAGGTTTCCCAGCCTCTACAGAGAAACCTTTTCCAGTACTCTCCACTTTGCCTAAGTGTATATTATACCGCTGGAAGAAAACAGAGGTGGCATACAGCTCACTCACTCCAGAGATAAACTGGGCAGAGATTTTCAGAGTGGATGTCTTTTGTGTCAGTCATCTGTGTTCAAAGTCAAGTATTTGTGGTTTATATAGGACCCAGGATAAAAAACAAAAATAATGTGGACTATTTTTGTATGTCAGGTGGGAGATCACTGTGTGCAGGGGTTGGTTTCTTCCATGTGTTGCTGAATCTTACTGAAATTTAAGGGTGGAAAAGGGCAGTTCTGTTGTTAGCCACATTCTTGTGTGACTTGTGATAACTTCACATCCAAACAATAAAGATTTTTACAAACAGTCTGTTGTGCAACTACAATTCAACTATCGTTCTACCATGAAAATACATGGTGATTTGTAAGTCCACTGATTAAACCATTTTCAGTGAGAACTGAATTTTGGGTTGTTTTTTTTTTTT
>VYXH01005088.1:128058-147096 GCA_013397275.1 Burhinus bistriatus | reverse complement strand
ACCTGACTGCCATGACTTTTCATGTAGAATGGCTTGACAACTACATCAGTGAACTCCCTCAGGACTCTGGGACGCATCTTGTCAGGTTCCATAGACTTCTGTATGTTAAGGTTCCTCAGGTGATCATGAACCTGATCTTCTCTTACAGTGGGAGGGACTTTGCACCCCCAGTCTATGTCTTGCGGTCCATCCACTTGAGAGGTGAGGGGAGAGAGGCTGCCAGTGAAGACTGAGGGGAAAAAAGTTGTTGAGTACCTCAGCCTTCTCCTCATCTGTCATTACCAGTTTGCCAGTCTTGCTTATCAGGAGAGGGTATGCTTTCTTTGACCTTCCTTTTCTGGTTGACATACCGGTAGAAGCTCTTCTTATTCTTTGTGTCTCTTGCCAAGCTCAGCTCCAGCTGCGCCTTGGTCTTCCTGATCCCATTCCTACACAACCGGGCAGCGACCCTATAGNGCTCCAGCTGCGCCTTGGTCTTCCTGATCCCATTCCTACACAACCGGGCAGCGACCCTATAGTCTTCCCAGGATCTGTCCCTGCTTCCACTGCCTGTGTATCTCTTTCTTGCCCTTTAGTTTGACCAGCAGGTCTCAACTCAGCCATGCTGATCTCTTGCCCTCCTCTCCTGATTTCTTACACCTGGGGATCAAGAGCTCTTGCACTCTAAGGAAAGCATCCTTAAAGATCTGCCAGCTCTGTTCTGCTCCCTTGTCCCCCGGGGCAGTTTCCCAGGGGGTCCTTTTGACTAACTCCTTGAAGAGCTGGAAGTTTGCTTTCCTAAAATTAAGGGTCCCAACTTTACTCTTTGCCTGAGCCATATCCCTCAGGACTGCAAACTCCACCAGTGCATGATCACTGCAGCCCAGGCTGCCTCCAATCTTGACATCACCAATGAGCTCACTAGCATTGGGTGACCATCAGGTCCAGTATCGTATCTCCTCTGGTAGGGTTGTCTATTATGTGGCTTAAGAAGGTATCTTCAATGCATTCCAGGAGTCTCCTGGATTGCCTACAGCTCGCTGTGCTGCTTTTCCAGCAGATGTCGGGGTGGCTGAAGTCCCCCAGCAGGATGAAAGCCTGCAAGCACAATGTCTCCTGCAGTTGGAATAAGAACGCTTTGTCAACAGGCTCCCCTTGATCAGGTGGCCTGTAGTAGACACCAACCACAAGGCTCCCTTTGTTGATGTGGTCTCTAATTCTTGCCCAGAGGCTTTCAATCTGCTCATGGCTATTGTTCAGAGACAGCTCTTCAAACTCTATCCATTTCTTGATGTAGAGGGCAACACCTCTGCCCCTCCTTCCTCACCCAACCCTTCTGAACTGCCTGTAGCCATCGATAGCTGCACTCTAGTCACAGGATTCATCCCACCAAGTTTCAGTAATGGCAACTAGGTCATAGCTTTCTAGCAGCACAGTGGCTTCCAACTCCTGTTTGTTGCTCATGCTGCATGCGTTGGTGTAGAGACACTTCAACTGGGCTGTCGGCCGTGTCACCTTCTCAGAGGAACATCCCTTAATTCCTTTGAGGTATTTCACTGGTGTTTGCCTCTTGGCTCCTATTACCTCAGGAGCCCCTGGCTTATCTCTGTAAGACTTCAATCGTGCTGCTGTGTAGCCAGCACACCTCAGAGCAACAGGCTGCAGGCCCTCACTAGCATCCCATCCCTCTAACCTTGGCATGTCATCCCACCACTTGTCACAGGCAAGCCTGATATCCCCCTCCCCTTTCGAGCCTAGTTTAAAGCTCTGTCAATGAGCCCTGCTAGCTTGTGAGCAAAGACCTTCTTCCACCTTTTAGAAAGGTAAATCCCATCTGATGCCAGCAAGCCTTGTGCTATGTGGGCCATCCCATTATCGAAAAACCCAAAATTGTGTTGGTGACACCAGCTAGAGGGCCACGTATTAATAGACTGGGCCCATCTGTTTCTTCCAGTGTCGCTGCCCACAACTGGGAGGAGAGAGGAAAAAAAACCCCTGTGCTCCAGATTCCCTTACCAGCCATCCCAAGGCCCTGAAGTCTCTTTTGATTGCCCTTGGACTACTACTCTAGGTTATCTGTACAGTTCCCTTTGCAGACAGACAGCAGTGAAAAGTGACTAAAACATTACCCTGCAATAGCCCAGAGAAAAATCTGATTTTCTACTGGTGTGCCAGAATCTAAGGGGTTTAGTTTTGGGGTTTTTTTAAAATTAATGAAATGCCTAGTTCTTAAGAGCTTTTTCAGTGTTTCAAACTTGTGAAACATTCTGCTCTGCTCACAAAGACACAAGCAGGAGAAAAGGAACAGGTGGCATGGCTTGCCTAGTTTAGCTGTGACTTTGGGTCCACAGTAATGCCAGATCTGGGCCGTGATATTTTAGTTTAGAGTAGCTTTAGGCATATCATCGCTTCCTGGTAAATTACTCGAAACCCACAATATGACTTTTGTTCCAGATTTATGTTAGCTGATGGAGTATAGATTAGTCCTAGTCTGGCATAAAGTCTGCTAATACAAATTTAAACTGGCAACATTTTCTGAATCCACAGAACAAGTTTACACTGGATCTGATTGGTACCATGTGGCTTTAGAGGTTTTGGTCCTCCACCAGCAGCCCTAGAGCTTGATTTATTATATTGCTGACGTGCAGACTCCAGGCCTTTGAGCGAGAAGAGGCTCTTCCCTTGACTTTTTAATTCAGACAGTTGTCAGGAACATTTTAAAAACCTGGAGCTGTCCTAATTGGGCAGAACTGTAGCTAAGTATAGGCTCAGGCTGGCTACGTAAACATCACATCTTAGTAATACCATCATCATTGCTACTGCAATGAATTACAAAAAAATCAAAAATAAAGTGACACCTGTGAATTGTGTCTGCCCCAACCTTGCTGCTCTGTTGGGTTACTACAGGCATTTCATTTACTGAATGAATGGATTGCAAAGCACTCAGTCTGAACAGCATATGCACACTGACATTAACTGGTCCACAAAGGGAAAGGGATGATTGCGCACGTGAGTTAATCTGTCCACTAAGCATGGCAAAACTTAGCATTAAGCAGACATTCCCTGTATTTCATCAGTTCTACAACATTGTTGGCTGGACACTTTGACAGAGCATAGTTTTAGTGAGAAGCCTTGCAAAAGTGTTCGTCCTGTAGTGACGAAAGTTAAATGATTATTTTTTTTTCCTCCCTTTCAGAACATATTCAGTCACAAATATATAAAGTAGCACATTTATTTATGCGTAAGAACTTTTCTTTGGTACAGACCCATATGTGGGACAGTTAGCATCCTGCAAAATGCAAGCAACCAAAGGATGCTTCAAATCACACTTTTAAAAACCCATTTTCAAAACAAATGAAAAGCCTTCTCCATGCAGTAGATAGTAAGCTGCAGAACTCCTTATCAAAGAAGCTGTGGATGAGAAGATTTATGTGGATTCAAGGAAAACCACTGAAGTTTATGCAAGAGAAACTCAGTGAGGGCTACTAATTACATCAGAAGTACATCCAGCTCAGGGAGTCCCTTACTGAAGACAGCTGAGTGCTTGGAGAGGACCAGAAGAAAGTATCACATGCTTACCCTGTTCATATTTTCCCTTTGTATCTGACTATGACTGATGTTCTTCATAATTCTCCCTTAGGATCAGGCATTAGCCCAACCCTAACACAACTTCAAAGCCCTCCCTGGGAAGGGGGATGAGAGAGAAAAGAAAGCAGGAAGAAATCAAATTATTACAGAGAACAAATGGAATACAAGGAGGAGACCCCTCCTAAATGGAGGGAACGAAAGGCTCAAACTGGAGAAACAATGGTGTCCACAACTCCCTGAAGGAGAGCCCCACCCCAAAGTTCTGCCTGGAGACATGACAGCACATGAAACAGAAAGAGTTCCCAGTCACCCTCAAGTTCCCTTCTCCTTGGGCTGGGGTTGGTCACAGTGTGGCAAGGGCAGGGAGACAAGGAGGTCCTTCACCCAGAGTATCAGGCAAGATGGATCCTCCAGCATGACTGCTTTGATGTTGCCGTTACAGTGTAACGGAGTAACAGGAGAGCCTTCCTCTAGGATGAAAATAACTTTTCACTAATGTTTTACAGAAACAGTTCCTGCCTCAATAGCTACACGGCAAGTGTTCAGAGACAAAATTCAGTTCTCAAAAAGATGTTTTTGCAACTGGAAAGAGCAGCATTTTCTGGACCAGTTTCACTATGAAACACATAAACCTGTTTCCAACACAACTTTCACCTCCCAGTACTGCTTCTGGCTAACCCTCCAATACAGCAAAAATATTGTGTGCGTCAAGGAAGCTGAAATCTAGTCTACAGTTGCCTCAATGTCAGACTGAGATCTGCAGTAGACATTTCATGAGCAGTTCTTACTAGTATTGTTCATTTGTGAAGACACACATCTTCTAAAGGATACATATTTCAGCACCAGCCTGTGGTTCTAGACCCAGAGTTAGCTGCCATGGTTGGCAATGGAGTATGGACCGCTACAAAACATGACCAACAGTAGGGCTGGTACAAAGGCTGTTGGGAAGAGTCAAATCAAAAGGGACTGCTGAAGCTTATAGAGCTTGGTCATCTTGGGACTAAATTACCCATCCAGGGCACCCTAGCACAGACTGGAGCAGCACGGGTCCAAATGGGAACATTTCTACCTCCTCTCTGCAAGATATTTCCAGTATTCCTCCTCTTCATTGCTATGTTAGGCATATAGTACATCTTACGGCTCCTGGCCACATGAAGACCTCCATGTGCTGCCTGTAGGACTTGGAAGACTGGCCAACTCCAACCTACTTTTTCCAAGTCAATAGGCTGGCAAAGGGGAGGAGTCTGGCCTGTTTTCTTCTTGAAACTCTCTTGCAAAAATCAGATCCTGCCTCATGGCCTTGCAGGAAGAGCATTATCTGATGACACTTCAACAGTTAAATCAAGTATACTGTATCTAAGTCAGGGTGCAACACCAGCCAGCTGTGAAACAGAGAACAGCTGGATTAGTCCTGAATGAGCTGCTGTAACACAAACTGTTCTGTCCCTGCTCTAACACAAGCAAGGAAATCTCTAATTCCTTCCCTTTCAGCTAGCTCAGGTCTAAAACACTGCATACGTATGCCTAAACTGCACTAGACTGCTGCGACTCTGGCTTTAAATAAGCCAGTTTCAACACCAAGAGCTATGGCTGCAAGCTAACACAACCCCAGGATAAAGACATATGGAGTAATGGTGACTGAAACTGCACTAAACGTCACCTCCTCTTTCCCTCCACATTGCTGAAGCAGATTCTACAGCCAGGGCCAGGCTGATGCTGCAGGCAGGGAAAGGTGCACGCTCATCCCACACAATGCCACAGCTTCCTTTGGAGAAGCAGGAGGCAACCAGGAAACCGATCAGTGACACTGCCCCAGAAGAAGAACATCTCCTTGACTTGCAGGGGACATCTATTGCTGGTTGCAGCAGCATAGGCTAACCATGTCAAGAGCCACTTATAGAATCTGCTTTCCACCTCCATATTAGAAAGTTTCGCAACCAGGGTTTAGCTCTGTTGAAAGGACTGCTCCCAACACTTTAACTTGTTTATCTGTGCAGCCAAACTACAGTGGAAATGCATCCTTAATTCCACCTGGATGGACAGAAACGGGGACAGAAGCTGAGTACTAGTACCACAAGCTATCCAAACTTTAAATGTTTTTATTTAAGAAAAGACTTTTTCCTTAAAATGCTCAGAATTATACTGTTTATTATTATAACATCAAAAGTAGATGAAGCAAATAAAAGCTGCAAATTTAAAACAGGATTAAGCAAGATTAGTGATAATTAAGAGTAGAGTCATAGCAACTGGTTTCCTTTATAGATGTTACCAATTGTTTTGAAAGCCAGTATACTTAAAGAAGCAAAGATCTTTAAAGATGTAAGAGAAATTTTACAATGCCTCCTTTGGCCCAGCTTTCCATCAAGCCCCTTGAAAATCCAGAAGGGGACAGATCCTATGGAAAGAAGAACCACAGTTTGCAAGCATTTCTCTACCAGAATGCTGCAATTTTTGGTCTTTTTCTGCAAGTTCTTGTACTGTCATGGAAGTAAGAAAAGGCTCTACAGTACGGTGTGGTATCTGAAGTAGATTCAAAACTAAACATTCACTATATAAGAACTCACTGGACTGGAGGCAAAGTCTTTTCCAAAAGCTCCAGTCAAAGAAGTGATTTTACAAGGTCTATTGACCCCTGTGACAAGCAGAATGCTAAGAAATTAAGATAATTAAATCCTCACGGAAAACATGCAGATTTTGACATATTCCACCTTCTATTGGGCTTCTGTGGCAGGTTTTGGGCAACAGGAGGATAGGGAAGCTGCAGGGGGGGCTTCTGCAAGAAGAGACCAGAATACGCCCCATGTCAGACAGTCAGTTTTAGCTGGCTCCAAGATGGACCAGCTGCTAGCCAAAGCTGAGCCCATCAGCAGCACTGGTGGTACCTCTGTGATCACATATTTAAGAAAGGGTAAAAAAACACAGGCAGCAGCTTTGAGAGGGGAAGGAGAAAACATGAGAGAAGTGACTGTGCAGATACCAAGTCAATGAAGAAGGAGCGGGAGGAGATGCTCCAGGTGCTGGAGCAGAGATTCCCCCAATATTGATGTAGGTTGTCCCCCTGCAGCCCATGGAGGACCATGGTGGAGTAGAGATCCACACTGAAGCCCGTGGAGGATCTCACAATGGAGCAGGCAGATGAGACCTGCAGGCAGCCTGTGTAGAGCCCACACAGAAGCAGACTCCTGGCAGGGGGTGAGGCCCATGCAGAGGAGCCGATATTCTGGCAGGAACTCTGGCCCATGGAGAACCCATGCTGGAGCAGTACATCTCTGAAGGACTGTACCCCATGGAACAGACCCATGCTGGTGCAGTTCTTAAGGGACTGCAGCCCATGGGAAGGACCCATGTTGGAGAAGGACTTTATGCTGTGGGAAGGGCCCCACACCGGAGCAGGGGAAAAACACAAGGAAGAAGGAGCTGCAGAGACAGCGTGTTACAAACTGACCACAACACCCATTCCCCATGCCCCTGCACCGCTTGGCGAGATAATGCAGAAGAGTCAGGAGTGAAGCTGAACCTGGGAAGAAGGGAGGTGCAGAGGGGAAGGTGTTTTTAGTTTTAGTTCTAACTAGCCTACTCTGTTACAATTAACTGGCAATAAATTAAAGTAATTTGCTCAAACTGAGTCTGTTTTGCCGGTGGTCGTAATAGGTAAGTGATGTCCCTGTCCTCATCTTGATCCACGAGAGCTTTTCATTGTATTTTCTCCCTCCATCCTGTTGATGGAGGGGGAGCAAGAGTGGCTTGGTGGGCACCTCGTGGCCAGCCAAGGTCGACACACCACACATCTGCTGTAGTTGCTCATCTTATAAATCTTCCAGCCTGTAAAAAGCCTTAGCCAGAAGAGTTGAGCACAGCTATTAGAGCAGCAGTCACTAAAACAGAACTTTATTCTTTTGTAAACATAGAGCTACATCAATTGGATATTGATAGGACAGTATCTAGAGTGTAAGAGTCATCTTGAAAGGGATACCACAGGATTAAAACAACTGAAATCAGTAAAGGAAATACTCCTATATGAAGGCAACAGTAAGTAAGCAGATACCTGAAATAAGAAGGGACTTGAATGAACTCCTGAGAAAGAGGGAGTCTGCTCTCAAAACTTTTTTTTTTTTTCCCCCCTTGCCAAATATCCTGGGTCATGCGTTCTTATAGTAATTCTCACTTATCCCCCCACACACATTCACAGAATGACAAACTGGTATAAGCAGACTAGCTTCCTTCATACATGAAAAGCATTTGCATGGAAAATTTCTATGATGCAATTATTGTCATTTTCATTTATTTTGATGTGTTTTATCAGTGAGAAACAAAAGCAGCTACTGTAGCTTAGCTACTCAGATCCTGGTATGACCCAGATTCAGATTTGATTGCTTGTCTTTGTCAGATCATTCAACAAAAATTTTAAAACTTACAGAGACAATGGGAAATCTCAGCCAAATAACATAAAATAGGGGACTGGAAACCATCCTAGCTCCAGCTTTCTCTGCTGTTCCAGTCACCCAGATCAGCCAGGACACTAAAAACATGTCTTGAACCAGCAGTGTTCTGTGTGAACTGTTCACTCAAGGGAACACATTGCCTCTGGAAGTTACAGTGTAGTGGGCCGCTATTACCTAGTTTTAAGGATGACACAACCATTTATGATCTCCATTAATGAAGAGCTCAAGAACTCTTGAAAAACTTGCTTAAAATACTGCATATCTCCCCAGCCTAGGCTTGAGGAGACAGGTGTGGATAACTATGCCAGAGAAGTCAGGCCCTCCATGGGGGCACCATGCACACCAGACCTCTCATCTACAATTCCTTAAGCAGAGGTAGACTTCAAATCCTTAAGATGAAAAATATCACAAAACCAGCAAAATTATAAGCATTTCCACATATTTAATAAACTTAGATTTACTCAGATCTTTCACAGCTGTTCCAGAAAGTCTTGCAAGGACTGACGTGGAAAAAAGAAGAGCAAAACATTTTACAAAGTCTATCACGTTCCCCAGGACCTCCATCACCACCACAATGTAAAACTACCTCTCTTGCCCACAGAGCAGTCACTGTCTACACATACTGGAGTAAAACCAACATAATAAATTAGGAAAAACCCCCTAGAAGAGTCAACAGCAGTGTCCCTCGGTAGTGGCCCTCATGGGAGATCAACACTCAGGTACCAATCCCAACCAAGATATTTCATATTATGTATCACAGCCACCCTGTCTGGCAGTACATCCTAACCTTGAGGTCAGAAACCTGACGTAAAAGGTCAAAAATTCCTTCAACAAGTTACAGTTTTGGCAAATCAAGTGAAAAAAATACAAATAATATGTATATATTGGCTGGCATGATCAACTGTAAAGAACATCTACCACTCGCAGTTTCATACATCTTTAAGTAATTAACATGATTCCTGATTTGATCAAATAGCTTCCAAGCTCCAAAACACCAAGCTTTGTACATACATGGGAAATAAAAGCATTTTTCATTTTCCCAAAATAAAAACAAAAGCAATGATCTGGGTGTTTTTTTCACTGCAGGGGATTTGCCAGGACTCCAAGAACAAGCCCTGGGAACTTGGAAGCTCACTCAAAGATGCCCCAGACTGCAGGTGCCTCAGGCTATGGAGCACTCGTAGCCTCACAGGAAACCAAGCAGGTTTCAGTGGCCCTAGAGCATAGTTCTGTCAGGTTTTAGCAAAATAAAAAATTCTTCCCCAGTAACATTTTGGTTTTGATGATTTGGTAAGATAAGAGTTTTGTCTGGAAAAAAACTCCAATTATATTGACGGATAACACTTGGAATTTACACTACATGACCATACTTGTCCTGAGGTAGGGTGAAAATAATGCCATGGTCTTCTGGCTTTCTTCACCCTTTCCATACTCCCTTTAATATCATATCATGGTGTACCCATTTCAACCCCCTTTCTTCCCTTCCCATGTTTCCTACAGTCTCATGCCAGAGACCTCTGTGTCTGAGAACCTGTGTCTTTCCATTTAACCCATCTTCTTACACACACAAACCTGTGGGTCCCTTGTTCTACTCTTTACAGCACTTTTCCCAAGGTCTTCTTATATAAAGACCCTCTCAGAGGCCACCAGAATAACACTCCACTGCATCTTCTCTGCGTGCTCCTTTCCTTCACCCCACAGTAGATGGTAAATAGATTCCCAATTCCTTCTTCCAGGGCTCCCCTCTCTCCCCTCGTACTTGGGGCTTTTGAACATTCCCCTTCCAACTGTCCCTCCCACTTACCTGCCATATTTAGTATCAACAGTAGACACTAATTATGAAAAAAAACCTGTTAACCCACTGAAGCAAAGCTGTGTGTCAGAGCAGTTGCTGTAGTTTGACATGAAAGCAGTTTCCAGGAACATCCTGGGAGAGAAACAATTACATGTCAAAGGAGCCTAATGAGAGAGCAAGAGCAAGGCACCACACGCATCCTCCCAGCCCCAGTCTGCAAGCCTTGGGCTATGCAACACTGCACGAAGCACCAGGGAAAGGGAGAGACAACCTAACAGCCTAACAGCCATAATCAAGGAAGTGGGAATATTCTTTTTACAGATTCAGCCAACATACTATTCTCTCCCTCTTCCTCCCTTAAGAGCAGACAAGAGTTCATGGGTCATTCTTCCTAGTGGTTTCCTGTTCAGCTACTAAGTCCAGAGGCTCAGAAGCCTAACAGAAAGGGGAAGAAGTGCTGCTGTCTTATATAGCTGTCCTCCATGAGATCTCCTTATCTGTTTTGGATATTTTTTTGTTTTCTTTTTTTCTTTTTGCTGCATTGACTCAGCAGAGCTCTGTGCTTCTTTCTTTTTAAGTGTTCCCACCACCAAACCACAGCCTTTTGAAGACAGAGCAATTGCCAGTTTCACTATACTCCGAACAGCACTTCCAACTGAGCCAAAAAACTAAGCGTAGGTGTTGCTGGCTTGTAGGCAAACTGTTTACAACTCACTCAGCTTTTTTGTATCAATGGAAAGAAGGAGCGGCAAATCTGCTTTCTGAGTTACAGTGAGTGAGCAATGAAATGGGTACATTGCCCTAGCTTTAACAAGCAAGACAAAAAACCACCAACCCACTAGCAATCATTTAATGCATGACAAGCTTGATGTGTCATCTCCCCCTGCCTACGGCAACAGTCTCCTAAAAGAAAGAGGCAAAATAGAAAGAGAAATACTCACGCATGTCACCAATCGTTCCTTTTGTGACATTTGTGGCTTTCCTTACTGTCACAGTGAATATGTGTGAATACTGGTGTTCCACCTGAAAGTCAGAGAGTTAGAGGTGGTTAAGCTCCAGACTCAAAAACGACCTATCAAAATAGGTCTCTTTTTGTCCAAAAACTGAGAGAGAGAAATCACCCAGTCAAAATGTAAGTGAAACCCATACTGGATAGAGCATCTTAAAGCTGAACTGCACCCTGTAGCTTTACTGAAAGGTCAGACTTTATACTAGGGTTGCTTGATTTTCCTGCAGCCACACCTACTAATCTCAATGAATAACACTCCTCCTCTCTACAGAACCTGCTTTAAGGCATTTAGTCAGTCAGCGACAACTTGGTACAGTAAGGGGGGGAAAAAAAAAGGAGGGGGGGGCTATTTTACAGTGTGCTTGTCTTTGTAGTTACCAGTAAAAAGAATGGGTGCAATTATTTCAAAGTATAGATTCTGGAACAGAGATATGCATACTGCACACACAAGGGATATAGTTAGTACCCCATGGAATACACTTTTTTTAATATGCATAAGTATTTGAAGTGCAAGTATCCTTAAGACAATGGAGGGAAGGTGAAAAGCAAGCTGTTAAAACATTCACAAGCAAATTTCATGCAGGTTCTGGGGCTTCCTGTTTCCTGCAAAGCCCAAGCACACAGCAGGAGCTACCTCTCTAAGAGCAGGTCTATCCTGAACAAAATAGGGAAGTAGAAAAAGGCGTGAAATCAAGAAACGAAAGTAAAAAAACCTTAAAGAAAAGAGGTCGATAACTCACATCTATTTCTACTTTATCTACACAGTTTAAGTTTCACCAACCTACTGAATACCACTGCATATCGCAAGGCAGATAACATGGGCTGTTACAGGGACACAGCACAGAGCTTTATGTGTTAGGGCCAGGATCATGTCTCACACAACTGCCTCTCAGTGCTTACATCGACACTGCTATCTTAAGTCAGTCTTAAGACACCCAAGCTATCTGACTGCCCACAGTGCCTAGACATTGACTCACCCACTGGTACAACCTGGAGGGAGCCAGCTCGCTCTCCTGGAATAGAAACTCAGGCACTGGGAGGGGACAACCTCAGACCTGAGCTCTGCCTCTACATCAGGTCCAAGCTGCCTGGCTTGTACAGCTCAAGCCACTATATCAAAAGCATACCTCCCATGGGACCTCAAGCAGTCACCGATTATATACATTGATACACCCCTACCTCAGGTTTCCATTTCTTGAACTTAAACAGTGGTATTTTCTACCTTTGCTTAAACATCCATTAAGTTTGTGAAATACATTAAAATAAAATACTGCATATCAGTCATTAGGACCAAAACAACTAACCAATATTAGAGGTCCTACAATATATTCCAATCAGAAGGAAAAGGAGAAAGTACCAGAATCAGGAAAGTAATTGAAGTTTATTTAAAATTATAAACAATACCCGTGATATGGGACACGCTTATTCAGGCTGTGCCTTCTTGCTATGTTTTCCATTTGGATACTTCCCTTTTTTTTCCCCCCCAAAGGAACAAACAGATAAGCAAACAACATGTGGCTTAGTTTTCAACAGTGGCACATGCGTCCATTTAAGCTACTGCTGCTTCAACTGTTAGACTTTATAAGGGCCTTCAGGTGGTTCTCATTACTATTTCAGAACTGGTTGTTTCAGACAAGCCTCACTATTTCACATCTACAACACACACTCAGAGACTAGAACCAAGCTGGATCTCTTTAATACAAATAAACAAAAAAATTACAGTTTTTTATAGGTTATAGATTATTTCCCCCCCCCCCCAAAAAAAAAAAAGGGGGAAAAAAGCCAAAACTAGTCTTCTAAAGACAGCAGAAGTGGCTTGTGAATACTTAAGCAACACTTGAGTCAGGACACATTAAAAAAACAATGCAAATTATACCAACACAAACTCCTCCACAAGTCTGTAGTCTAGAGGTCTGCAAAGGCATAGCCACATCCCCATAGTAAAACATCTAGGAGGAAATGCCCACCATGATACTGGGAGTATGACTTCACTGCAAACACTGGTTGACCCAGGCACTGAATCGTTGCATCTTTATTAAGGCTGTAGTCACCCACACGTCGTGACGACTGCTGGAGGCTCATTTCATGATAGTCTCCCAGCAGTAAACTTCAACTCTGTAATTTTTCCCCTGTAAGCTGTAGGAGTTGTCTGGTTCAAAGAACAAGTAAGGAGGCAGGGGAAAACTGTGGCAATGTAAACTATTACCTTACAAGTATACTGAAATCATCATTACACAGCAGGTGGTTCACCAACCGCAGTAAAAATGTAATCCATACTCTAACCGATTCTCCCCACCAGGACTGTTAACTCACCTCAAAAGTATCAAACCCAACAGGAGGGGTTTAGATGTGGGAATACAAAGTTGTTAAGAGCAACACCTATTTAAAAGCTTGCCGTGTGCTGACATGAAGATATACAATGATTTCGTGACATTAATCACTTTTTACATCACAGCTTCCAAGAGCGGATGGACGAATGGGAAGGAGGATGGGACTTCTCCCAGAACAAACTTCTGCCTCTGCCACATGGCAAAAAAAAATTCCAGTTTTCCATCACAGCAGGGTAAACAGGGATTTTAGTGGGCATCTGGGAACAGCTGGTACTACTATGAACACAGCTACATAAGGTTACCCTAGCTCTGCCATTTACCCTGCTTCAAAAATTTTTACAAGCTGTGAATCTCTAGAAAACAACTCTCACAGTCCCTTGTGTTTTGTTTGTGTCCTGAAAGTGCTCAAAGCTGTTCTATTAGTGTGCGCCACCTTCACGTGCACGTCAGATTGCTGAAGTGTCGGTTTCACAATGTGGCACTGGCCTCAGAGTTTGTTCGCACAGACTGATGTAGTTCCTTTGTCATATACAACCTTATAATTAAGAGAAACAGCCCAAAGTACAAACACACCACCCTTCTCCTTATTCTTAGCTGTTAAGAAAGAGCCTGTCCTCACTAGAGACCACAAATCGGAGATCACTGAACATTTAGCAACAAAGAGGAGTATGGAGTTATAATTAAGTTACAAGTATGGGACAAGGGCGTGCTAGATTTAGTTCCCAGCTGCTATGTGGAACTCGTGCAGTTCTGGTGCACCAGAGTCCTGGCTGTAGAATGGGGATACTACAAGATGCTCACTGACAAAAAGCACTTCTGTAAAGTAATTTTCTTTCTTCTCCTAGTCCTACTCGTGAAACTCATATGCCTAAATAAAATGCCTACCATCAAAACAAGGCCAAACCACCACTTACTAATGTATTCTCATTACAGCAGTACAGAGATGGTCACTACTTTCTACTACAAGTCAATAAGTGTTTTGCTAATACTATCATGAGAACTACTTTTCATTGACTTAAGCAGCAAACCCTGTCATTCCAACTGCTGTTCTGCCAAGAAAGTTAAGTCTAGTTTAAGATCTGGTATCCTCTGATGCAAGTATACAGAGGTCTGGCAAAACAGAAAACCATTGCCTTCCTTCCCCGCGCCTCACCCAAAGTAACACACTGAAGCTTATAATTACAGAGTTATTAATATTTGGCCATAATCACATGCTTGGAAGAAACTACAACTACTAAAATAAATGATCTCCTTCCGAGTAAAAAAAAAAAAAAAAAATTAAAAAATACACAGAGATACACAGGAAGCTCAAAAGTCGGGATCTTTCCATAGCCCAAAATAAATGTTCTTCATGCAACTTAACTGCAATTGGAATTTAAGGCAATTTTCCACTTAGTATGCAGTTTCTAAGGGTATTAAGAGGACTAAATGTCCCTGTTAACAGCTAGCACAACTTTCAGAAGCATTTTTTTGTTAATTTTTGGAAAGACCAAGTTATAAAGAAGTTAGATGCCCCCTGAAAATATCACAAGGAAGGTATTGACTCTGAATACCTTTATAAATCCAGCCCTTGCTAGTTTAGATGAGTAAGTTGCATTTTCTAAAGTGACTTATGTTCATCTTAAGTCTTGATAAAAATCTGTACATTGCCAACTCCTCAATTACTTCTGAAAAATAGACGATGGTATATAAATCACTTAAACGTTGCAACACAGAGTGGAGCAACATCTGCATACCTTTACAAATCTAAGCCAGGTTAAAAATTTCAGAAGTTCACAATTAACTCAAAAACCCAACTTCTATCATCCAAAGTGACCTAGCTTTACATATGTATTTCATTTCACTGCCTCTTTCTCCAGAAATTTAGAGAAGAAAGGAGGGAGGAGGGGAAAAAAAAAAAAAAAAGTTTTCAATATGGCCTCTCTGAACATGGGTTTTCTGAATCACAGAAACTCCTGTGGAAAGTATCCACTCTCTACTGGTTCAATCCACAAGATTTTCCAGGTATTCTGCACAGCCATGGTTCAATATCTCTTTTTCTCACACCACAGCTCTCCACCTCTTCTAACTTCTCCTCCTGCCTCCTTCATTCTTCTCCCACCTTTGACTGCTTTTTTTCCTCCCAGTAAAATTTCCCTAGTTATCTGATTTCCTCTATTTTACATATCACTGCGTTTGTATGTACATAAACACCATTACCTTCCCACTATGGGACTGGGAAATAGAACAATATGCTAAGGTCTCCTGTAAGACCATCGGGTTTTACCCACGAACTTTCCACACTTACTGAGAAAGCAAGGGATTTGCATGCATTGAATATAGTGTTTTTCATATTCCAGAATGCTGAGTCAGAGAACATACCTCAATTAGGAGATATACTTGCACGCGAAATACCAATCAGGAAGCTCTGGTACAGATAGATTGTGTAATACGTATTTAATACTTCTACTTCCTTAACATTAAGAACATTTAAGCTGACGATTGGGCTGGACAAATGAAAATGTCTGCCTGTTTTCTTAAGTAATAGATTTTCATAAAGTCCGTGCTCTTCTTTCACAGGGTATTACAATTAAGACAAACATTTGTGCATACACACACAAATTTTATCTTGAAGTGACCTTCTCCATTGTTATAATATTTATCCCCCGTATCAATGTAACTGAAGATGTATTACGCATTTTAATTCTTTATTCTCTGAATCTAAAAACATTTTTTGGTACAGTCAGTTCTGTCTGTACCTGCAGTAACTTTGTGAATGCCTTATTTTATTCCTCTACATCTTTCATAAAATGGAGCAGTGGGGAAGAGATCAGAAAACACGTAATAGTTAACTGAAGGACTTTTGGAAAATGCAGAATTGTTTTGAGTCTTTTAATGCCAAATATTATTAAAATTCAAGATTTTTTAATTGATATGAGCCTGCTGCACTTGACTGTTCTAAATTTCAGTAAAACTTTTCATGCAATTTCAGTTTTTGAATTAAGAAACCTCAAAGATTTCCATTCATTTTTCAAGCAATCATAGCATCAGCTCTTGCATTGTGTTCCTTCCTGCATTAGCAACATTCCTACAGCAGCAGTTCACCATTGCTAGATAACTGTAACTACATATAAGTCTAAGGCTGCATTTTGCTCATTATGGTATATATATTGGTATCAAAAAATATCTTTTATATGAATGATTCAATGAAATATAACCGAGTGCCTCAGAGACCTCTTCCATAAAGGTACACAGATCAGACCAAGCATTCCATCCAGGAGAGGGCACCGATGCAGAAAGGAGGAAGTTAGTGTATTGTTTTAACACTGTTAAATACAGACATCAACCTGGAACTTGTCCTTACAGCAGCATTCACAGAACTACAGAGTGAGTAAAACACAAGTTTGACATCTGCTGGCTGCAAACTCATGTAAAGGATGTGACTGCGTGGGGTAGAAACCACATAATTGATAAGAGATCATTTCAAGGAAGCATACGCTATATTTTTAGCAATGTAAAAGTTCAACATTATGACAAGTGTATAGTAACTATCTTTGAGTACATACCACTTTTCCCGCCATGAGATTCTGGGACTGTTATGAAAAGTGCTTGATATGAACACACCCACCTTGTTTCAAGATTTCAGTTTCAGTAGGAATTACAATTTCAGTGTTTACTTTGGAGAGTCACTCAAGCAAAGATATGTGAGTGAATATTACAGCCCCAAAAGCCAGCATTCAACAAGCTGCTGACCTACTCCACTGGCTTGTCATACAAAGAGCAGATCTGCTCCTATTTCCCTTCCTCTCTTTCCCTTGCCCCTACTTCTGTACTGATACAGGTTGTGCTCACATGGTTCTATCCCTCCCGTGGGCCAGCTCTGATAGCAGAGAAATATTGTTTTGCTTTGAACTGTTTTTCTGCCAATTTGGCAAGGTCAATTGGCTCAGTCCAATCAGAGACATTTGAGAACTGGTACACGGGACGCAGCAGGAACGTTGGAATAAAGCAGAAAGGAGGAAGCAGGAGCTTTCAGCAGCAGCACGTTACTGAGTGGCACTGACCTTTACCTAGAGCTTGCAGGCTATATTTTGAAGATTATCTTTGAATCAACATCACTGATACACACTAGCTTAAGATCTAAATATCCAGAATTGCCAACTTATCCCTCCATCCATACTGATGGAGAGGGAAAAGAGTTATTTAGTAACTAGAATTGTATGAGAAAAATTCTATTCTAAGGGAGAATGTTAGACACATGATGTTACTTTTGTAGACTACAGTTCAGTTTGACAATCAGTATGTGGAAAAACTTGTTTGAAATAGTCAACTACAGGCACTTTGGTGAAACACTTTGAACACGCAAATCTTTTAGAACAATACCCTACGACATCATACCCATGAGGCTGTTCGGGGCCCGTATTCCATTTTGACTTACACACAAGCAACTACACTCAAAGCCATGACATGATTTTGAAAAGCTAACTTGAATCATTCAAATTTCATTCAAATAGATTTCTGAAGAAATTTTCTCTAACCATGCTTACCATTTCTGTAAGGAATTAATGATAACTCTAATGCTCTAGGCATATTTACAGTACTTCTAAGAGGATATATTATACAAGACAGTATATATTACACAAGACAGTATACATAGAAGATTCAAAGCTACTTACCACAATGTGTTGATAAGGATCTATGACGGACATTTTTGCCTTAATTTTCATTCAAGACAACTGTCAAATGTCTATTTCAATTCCACACAGAACAGGCTTCCCAGTTTTTCAAAGCAGAGTTCAGTATGACAGATGTTTTAACTATTAAATAAAGAAAAAAATAATTTAAATTCTTATGTTCATCTTAAACTATATTTTTTAATGGAGCAAATTAGTTTCTCCATTTTAGCAAGCTTCCAACAATTCATTTTTTTACCAAGAACTTAATTTCATATAAGCTATGGTGGTATAGCTATTTACTTGCCTGAACTAGAGAAATTTCTTGTGCTTATTTCCTGTACCTCTGTGTAAGACCATGAACCAAATATCTTGAATTCCAGTCATCCAAGTGTTTCTAGCAGCTCTATAGATAAACAAAAGAATAGAGCAATTATATTGATCCAGTACATACATTCAAGTGTAGACGCTTCCATGCATTACAATCCTAGTTTAAAAAATAAAAACTAGAAATCTGTGTTTAGTTAATAGCCTTTTTACCATAGTGACAAATTATTGGTTGCCATGCTTTGCTTCTATATTAAGATGCTCACATGGTCAGGACAGAAAAGAGATTAAATTTGTCTTTGTATCTTCCTCCCTGTACAAGGTGAGGTACAAGGATATGTTCTGCATTCACACCAAGTGACATGAATTTTAGAACTGAAAAGCCAGCTGCAGAGCACAAGCACAACAGTCAGCAGCTTGCACCTGACAACTGCAACCCTTTGTAGTAAGGGTCTGTTTAGTCATTTTAGCACAGCTTTTCATACCAACCTCACTTTGAAAGCTTTTTCTGCAAACTGTAAATTCCCAAAGGTGCACCTAACTGCATCTAAGGAAATAACAGAAAACAAATTCCAGCATCTAATTCACAGCAACAGCACAGGAGAGTTCATTTGGCAGCTGCTCATTTAACTATAAACAAGCAGCAATAGTGCTCTCTGTAAACCTGGGAAGGGAATTCCAACTGAAGCTGTGTATAATCTCCCCGGCCACCTCAGCTGTCTACAGAGATCTGCAAGAGACTTGGATGGACAAAATACAAGCCAGCTGGCAGGATTTACACACGTTCTGTTCTGAACACTTTGTGAAGATTTCTACTGAAATCAGGGGCCACCAGAGGCCTTAAACTTCAGAACTGTTTCCAACCATCAAAATAAAATATATTAGGAGAGGTTATTCCCTTCTGCATCTCAAAAAA
>VYXH01005088.1:112851-128013 GCA_013397275.1 Burhinus bistriatus | reverse complement strand
AAAAAACAAAAAAACAAAAAACACACCACCAAACCAAAACCAAACATGCATACTAATGGACAGGATCAGTTCTCAGATTCAGCCAGACCATGGTCAGACCTGAAACATTAGCAGACTCTTCAGACTGAAAATTAAAAAAAAAAAAGCACCATGTGAGGCTTGGTCTCAAAGGAATGATTCCTCATTCCCAATTTTGAAAGGGCAGAATAAGCTTTAAAGAACGATGATTTATGTCACTCCCAAACCCTTGCTCTTGAGCAATTACATGCAGGCATTTCCATAAAAATTTTGTTTCATTATGATCACTAGAACATTACAATATCCCTTCTTTGATCCTGCCAGCCCTAACAATAGCTTGAGGCTAGAAATTACCCTGGTTTTATTTACTTGTTTTTATCTAAGGAAGTCTGAATAAGAAATACTTTAACATACATTCAGTTCATAGTTTTCATTCAAGGCAGCTCAATGCCAGGGCAACAGGAACAAGCCACCTTTATCACAGAAAGCAAGTAGCTTTTCAGACTTAAAGGAAGACGCACAAATCAACCATTGTTTCTCCTACTGTAATAATAATTGCAAAGACATTTTTGTTTGTTTTTTTTGTTTTTTTTAAATTAATTCTATCAGCCAAATTCAGCAGTGGCATAAACAGGCAGATGGGAGGGAAGTAGCATTGTGTTTATAGGCATATTGTACAGCTGGTTTGTTATATTCAAGTTTATTTTACCTTGGGTCCTACTTAAAGGAGGACATTGAAGAAACTTGGTAAACAAGCCCTACTGTATCAGTTTTTGAGGAACTGTTGCAAACTTCAAAGGCAATCAAGAAAAGGGAACAGTGAGGGCTATTCAATCACTGTAGTGAAGAGGAAATTGGTAAGTCATAAAACAGAAAATACACCATTTCCCCTAACTGCACAGTCAACTACCAACAAGTTACCACGCTCATTTTGAGTGGATACATGAAACCAAGCTGAGAATACTGCTCTATACGCAGAAATAAGAAAATGGGTTAGGCCTAGGACAAGAAGCCTGGTTCAAGTTAGTTGTCTAGCATCCTAGAGGCAGCCTTCCAGTTCTCCAGATCATCACTCAACTGGTCGACTGGCTTAGACATAAAATCATCCTCTCTCTTCCTACAACCCCCTGCCTCATTTATTTCAACATCTGCAGGAAATACATTCGTGATCCTGCAAACAACAGTCTCTTTGACTACAGAGCCATAACGAATCCCCGAGCACCATTTGTCCTCCATGTTGAATGAAGCAAGGATCACGCAGACAAATATCCAATCACGTAATTAACAACTGTTATCACAAACACACATGCACAAGCTGCAAGCTAAAGACACACAGGAACAGACTCTGAATAGGGAGAAAAGGGCCAGGGAGCAAATAGACCCTGATGTGATACGCAAAGCCTAACATCCAAGGTTTCCATATGGCTCCAATCAACAGCAGGACAGATCCCAGTCCTAATCATGCTGGTATTACTCCAAATTGGACCTCTTGGTTCACTGTCTTAATGACAGCCTTTAAGGATGTGATAAACAGAGGCAGGTACTCAAAGACAGGCATTCAGTGCATTTCAGATGTGAGTGTACCTGAAGCACCCTAGGGCTAGCAGATGGACAGGTATCCATGCCCTGCCAAAAGCCAGCAGGACATTTGAAGTGGTAACAGACATGTATGTTTAAGAGACTTGCATACTAATGTCTTACAGTGGATTTAATTCAAATCAGTTACTTGACCCTAACATAATTACACCACACCCTTTGCAAGCTTGCACTACATTACCAATGGAGTTTGGGTTAAGCACACTAATATATTTCTGTATCTAAAATCCTAGTGTGGCAGAGGAGCCAAAATACAGCACTAACTGAAGCTACCTATTATGCTCATCAAGAGCCACAAAGAAAGTCTTGAAGAATGTTTACTTCAAATATCTGCAGCAAATAGAGCTGTGATCCCCCAATTATCTCACTTAACACTGCCACTATACACTGTCCATCCCATAAAGCTTAATGGAAAAATCATCAACTCATTAAGGACTGTATCACAAGCACATACAAAGAACTGAACTCAAGTTGAAGCCGGTGGCAGGACAACCCTTGACAGATCGCAGGGGAAGTAGCACCTCTAAGCACATCTTCAAGGACACTTTAATATTATTAACATATATTGTTTTGTTTCCCTGGTATCTGGTGGTATCACATTATCTGTGAACTGTGCTGCTCCCAGGGCTGACAGCATTCCTCCCTAAAGGACTAGCAAAGCACCTCGCAGGCAGTGTCTCTGCAACAACACAAGCATAAATTCTGTCAATTCACAGTATCACCAAAATGAACTAAGCTGACCAGACCGATTGACGATCTATTTCTTGATGTTTTACTGACAAATGTCCCAGTTTACAAAATACCATAGCAAACATAGCCCCTTGAACAGGCCACAGTTTAGCTTGGTCACGTAATACAGAGACAGCTTTCTGCTAAGTTCCTAAATCTCACTTCCACCCAAAAGTAAACTCTACTTTTGTCAGCCCAAGAGCATTTAATTGTTAAGCACAGTTTCAGACATCAAAAGTAACAAGCTATTAGTGGATAGGTGGATCACTGTTTAAGTCTAGACTCTTGTGTGATCTTAGCTCATTTTCACTTGAGGTGACAGACTGAAATATATTGCCTCTAAAAATCGACAATAACAGAGCAATAATACAAAAAGTCACAGGCACACAGAGATTATTACTAGAAAGTTTTCATTCTCAGTGCCAATCCAGTAAATTCCTACAGATAATTCAGTTTCACAGGATATGCCGAGGACAAAGGACAAGAAGAATAATAATGAGATTTTTCCATTTCATGCCAAGTATGAGCTTCCGCCACTGTTAGTCTCACCAAGCGGAAAAGCTCTGAAAAATGAGTAAGGCACAACACCATATAAATATCAACACCAGAATACATCCTCAAGATTGTTAGAAACATCATAAAAGGGAGATTGTATATATAAAGCTAGCCAATTCTTCTTAAAAATTAAAGACACAGACAATTAAAAATAAGTGAATAAGTGTGACTCACCAGTAGAGTCATTAATGCTAAATCTAATATAAAAGTAAGGGATACAGAATAAGCGAAGTATTGACTCAAGCTTTTGGTATGAATGTCACCATCCATTTTTATCACATCAGATTGCAGAATTTTATTTGGTTACAGATTGATCTTGTGATTGTATAACAAAAAAAAAAAACCAACAACAAATAATCTGTTTCTACATGATTTTGCTTCGCATCCTGGAAAATCACTGTAATGTTATTTCTTAATTTAGGTCTTCCCACACAAGAAACAAGGCTTACCTCTTACTCTGTGTACAGCACGCATCACTTAATTTTCATCACAAATGAAAAAAGTATATGCTTTGCTGACATGCAACGGCTGTTCTTCCTATGCCTTGCTAAGAGAGAGCACGGGTGGAAGGAAGGATTCTGAGCAGAAAAGCAAAAGCATCGACCTTTGTGCCACATTTTTGGAGGATGGTCTGGGGTGAAGTTTGGTAAGGAAGTTGACACAGCATAAATAGCTAGACAGGAGATTTTAAGATTGGGAAACCACATTTGACTTCCTGCTAAAAACAATGTAACAGATGAAAAGATCATGAATCTCTCTGAAAGATGACCTGTCAGCCTGTAAGCAACTACTGAAACTACAAGTGACACAGAGTAACTAAGATTTCCTCTCAATGGAAGGCAAGAGCTATAAAATATACCAGCAGGGCTAAAACTCTGGAAACATTGCAGAAATCTTGAGTGAGGTAAATTTACACCTTACCTAGTGCTGGAGGCTACTTTAGAGGCCAAAAGTGAGGAAGACAGAAGTGATACTATAATCAGGCCAGTTCTCTATAAACAGCTGCCCAGTACCTCCTGAAGAACTAACTCCATGTTACAGCAACCTCCTGTAACAGGAGGCAAGACTTGGTGAGTCAGGGGAAGTCAAACATGCTCTCGTAATAAACTTAATTAAGCTGGACTTATTCCAAGAGAAAAAAAAAAAAAAAACAAAACAAAACCTTTCTTATATTCTGCAAGGAATGACCTTACCAACAGAAATATTCAAGAGGCTGGAAGCATTTCCTCCTGAATACCTGCAGCTAATTCACATCAGTCATCCAAGTTCCTAGTACAGTTCCTATACAGCCAAGTATTGTATTTTCACCATGAACACTAACTACAGGTCTGAAGGAAGAGGCAACTGATTCAGGGCATGATGGTCTATCTTACAGTTATACTGCTTACGCAAAAGAGAGTTAACAAGAAACACTCACTCCAACAGTTTGCGAGAGGTTATAAGAAAAAGCCATGTCATCATACACAATTTTACTAGATGGTAAATTTACAGAAATATTAGAAAGTGGAATGAGTAAATTCAAAGTAAGGAGTTAATTTATTCTGATAATGAAAGAGTTCCTTAATACCTTTACGTTACTTTTCTTCAATGTGTTATATTTTACTTCAATTGAAATTGCACTAGAAATAAAAAACAGCCTTGAAAGTAAAAAAAAAAAAAAAAAAAGTTCAGATGAGGGACTCCAAGAATATTCTTTAAAAATGGCAAAGATTACCGCCTTTTTCTACAGAAATCCAAAGCCACAAGACAGATAGTTTAGATGGCAAAGTCTCAAAATTTGTCAAAAATCTCAAGTGGTAGATCAGTAAATCCTGCTGTGTACAGCTCAGACTCCCTGTAGCTTATGTGGGAACCAGCTAATTTGTTTTTCCAGCAAGGTGGCCAAAAAAACAAAGAATGTGAAAAATCTGATGGAAGTCCCATGAAAAAGAAGAAATATATTGCCCAGAGAAGTTGTAGATGCCCCATTCCTAGAAGTGTTCAAGGTCAGGCTGGATGGGGCTTTGAGCAACCTGGTCTAGTGGGAGGTATCCCTGCCCATGACAGGGACATTCTATGATTCTATGATATATTCCCTGTAAAAACAATTATGGTACACTAGTCAAGTACACCTATTATTTAAATAATTTCAAAAAGATAGTCTATGCAGGCTATTTGTTACATGCACGCTGCAATTAAGAAAAAGCAAGATTGAAAATGCCCAGTATTTCTGTACATTAGGATTCTGGAATTTAGTTATTCCACAAATAAACTTTTTATATATGACAGTTATGCGTTTAAGTATGTTCTTACTTTTGGAAGCTCAACTTAAGGCAGCAGAGAACAAAAACCTCACACTTCAGCTTCAAGATACTGGGTGCCCCAAGTACCTAGTGTGTTTGAGATGTCGAGCCAGGCTCTCCAAAATAGAAAAACTCAATACTAGTGGCAGCTTTAAAAGTGTTGCCAAAAACACAAACACTTAAATAATAACTTCTAAAATTAAATTATATACATCTGGAGTGCAACATCTGACTGGACAGAGTTGTTTGTTGCATATATCCTTTAAAATTTAGGTGAAGGAAAGAAAAGAAAAAGACTCCCTTGTATTTCATTCTTACCAGGATCTTTGGCGAAACTTTCCACTTCCTCTACTGTGCTGCAGTGCACTGGTCGAGAGCTATTGCCTGTTAAAATCTCCTTTAAGAAGTCTCATTGGTACTGTGGAAAGAACAGTCGCTGAATGTTTTAGGGCACTATATTTAGACTCCAAAGACCTCAATCCAAATCCCTCACTCTCACTTAGTGACAACAGGGATGTCATCCAACTTCTAAATAATTCTGGGCCAATGCCTTTTAAAAATTTTATTAAAATAATGGGAGGTTGGTTCTTACGTATCTTTAGCTTATCTATGCTTTCATTCCTTCTTTTGTTTCCCTGCTGTAAAATAAGGACAGTTTAAAATAAAAAACTTTAAATAAAAATTTATTCTAATATTTTCCCTAAGTATTTATGTTTGATTTTTAGGGGAAGAAACAAGCTGCTGTAATGCATGCAGAGCTGCTCGATGCTCTCATGCTTCAACTGCAGGTGACAATCCTTCTGCATTAGTTATGCAGTGGTTACACAAAAAAGAGCAACCACAATAATAGCTAAAAAGGCAAGGAGCTGGTGAAATTAACAACTGGCTTCTGTTTAGGTAACATATGTCAACAATAAAACAAAAAATTAGCTGAAAGTTAAGCAAACATTTCCTTTAAATATTTTTTTTTAATTCTTTTTCAATTTAATTAGTATGCAGAGCAGGTTATTCAAATGGCTCTTTTTTTCCTCAAATCTCCTGGCATTTCAGTGCCAACTGCAACACCAGCCAGCACACACGGGCTACTGTCATGCTGGCACTGCAGGGATGGAGAAAGCACTACACACAAAAAGGTGTTTCGTCATCTTACACTCATAGTGTCTGTACAATATGACTCAACATTACAACTTTCATATTCTGGTTTTGGACTATTTACTCAAAATACAAGCTCTGGTCACCGTCTGCAATAAAGGGGACAATTGTGCTGCACTTCCTTTGGTCTATAGGGTCATAACATCAAAAGCATGACAAAGTAGTTAGAGTGACTCAAAGAAATTTGTCAGGACTTTCTAGTAAAAGTAGTCATGAACAAACTTCTGACACTGAGATTTTTCAGCCTCTTTTAAATGATACGAGTAAAATTTATATGGAAATATTTCATGGCTATTGCCAAGCTGGAGTTTAAGTAATGTAAATGTATGTTTTACACACAAACAGAAAGGCAAATATAGACAGCCCTACTGCATATATTATATTATTGAGGGAAGAGATTAAGTGGTAAACTCATACTATGAAAGATTTCTTTGCATTTTTCATATACAAATAATTTTATAATCAACTGATTTCATAAATAAATACTAGACCTAGCAGGATAGCCCAACTGCTCTATCCATTTTCTTGAGAAGTCTGCACTTGGACACTTTTGCAATAGAAAATGCATCAATACCAGTGGTCTTCATCCTGTATCTAACAGCCGGCTTCCACACGAAGCCAAACAGCCTGGGCAAAGCCTGCCTGACCCCAACACAGCCAAGCCTCTAGCCAAAGAGACCTTCATTCCAGGGTTTGAGCAGTTACAATAAGCTCCTGAGTTACCAGCTTGTGCTTGAAGCCAAACGTGTATCAGCAAAGCATTTACTCAGGTTTTGATTTTCTCTACAAATTTAAGTAAGAATTTGTTGCAGCTCCTCCACAGTCCTCCTCTCCCAGCTGGAGAGGGTAAGCAGCAAGCTGTCTTCCTGCTCAGCGATTGCACAAGGGGGTGGCGTGTTATTCTGCACCTTCTTGAGCTTCCTGCTTTTATACCATGCCTCGCAGGACTTTTCGGAAGCTCTCTGTTCTCCAGTCATCTCTGCCATCCATGCTCCAGCCAACAAGTGCTTGCACCTGCTCTTTTCCCAGGGATATAGTGGCAGCATCAAATTTTTCTGCTCCACCATTTCCACTGAGTTCAGAGTAACAACAGCAAAAACACCAAGCTGCTGCAAGAGCTCTAGTGCAATCTCTCTGCTGATTTAGGAAGAAAGCTTTGAATCGGGTTCATTTTTAGATAATTGTCTCAAGTGCTACTGTTAACAACATAGCCAAGCCCTGAGAGAAGGAGGGAAAGGATCTAAGCCACTATTAACAGATGCACAACATTACCAACTAAGGCTTTGGAGACGGGTTAAAACTGAAAATAACATTTTGCTTTAATATAATTATTGGAAATATTTCTATTTATCAAAAGCTAGAAGATATGTCAAACCTTACTGTAATCTGATTCTACCAGTACCAAAAAGTTAACTACACCAACAGTTACATAAAGCAAACAAAAACCACAAAGCTAACAAGAAAGCACTAACTGCTAGCTACCCAGACCTTAAATGCAGCCTTCAGGAATGTGATACAAACAATGTAATTCACTAAGGAGCCCCAAACAATGACTCAAGAAACAAACGGACAGCAGTCAAAGTCAGGAAAAAAACCCAAATTTGCATATTCCCTTGTTAAAACAGCTTTGCAAAGTTAGGGACGTAAGGGGGACTTTCATGCTCTTCTCTGAGGCATAGAGGATTGGTCAGCCAGAGAAAGTTCAGCAAAACTTAGGTGAACTATGACTACTCTCTTACCAAACTGTCTAAGCTTTTAATTTAACTATTTCTTAAGACATCGAGGGCTTACTACCTCCCTTGCCAACTCAAACTCTCTCTCAGCATATTAAAACACTGGTTAACATGCCCGCTCTATGCTGAAAGGGAAATGACTTGACACGTATTACAGAACAGATGAATACCCAGTGGAGATGTTCAAGCACTTTTAAACATGAGTTTTTATTCAGAAAATGTCAATTAGCCAAAGCAAAAAGCTGTCATTAGAGAACTACATCAGTTTTAATAAAATGCTTTTTGGGAGAGTTTATCACATCTACACTCAGAACTGAAGTTAATTCAAAACAGCCAGTCTGTATGTGGCCAGGTCACTCTCCGCATGGGGAGACTAATGCTCACCTACCCACATTATTCATTTCAGAACAGGCATATGAATTTTGGTCTCTCTCATTCCCAATGCTTGCTCTTTCTCTGGCCCTTCATCTATGCATAGTGAGTGATACCAAGAAGCAGGACTGCCCCACAACCAAACATATATTCTGCTCTAGCATGCAAAACGTTCAGGACCAAATTCTTCATCTGAACTATGCAGAAAACAGGTTGGACACTGCTCTCCTCGTGCACACAGCAGCATGTTAGCCAGCACTGTCTGCTCTGCTCCAATTAGCACCATCATTTTTTCTGAGCTTCTTTCAGAAATATTTATACAGTGTTACAGCTGATCATAGACAGACCTATGTAAAACAGCAATTTTAAAGAGAATTTTTGAAGAGAAGGAACAGGATGGAGAAGCCAGGCTCAGTTCATATGATCCTCCCTATTTTCCATTCACAGAAAAAAAAAAAAGTTTTACAAGCAAAAAAAAGTTTTCCTTCTGCTTTAGCCATATCAAACATCTTTTTCATGCTTGCATTATTTCAGTTCCTAATTACAAGAGATAATCGTCAGAAGCACATAGAAGATAAGCCAAAAAAAAAAACCTCAAAACCCCATGCCTTAGGTTTTTGGGTTGGTTTTTTTTTTTTTCAGACAACAATACCTAATAAAATTCACCATATTTATAGTGGCCATTTTTTCATAACACTGTGGATTTCAGAGGGGAGAATGTCTAAGGTGAGACTATGAGACACGGTTCCAGGTTTTTATATATAATTTTAATTCAGATTTGACTTAATGACTAGGAAGAAGCTATTTATTTTCTCTTTATCAAGAACACCCTTATAAAAATTAAACCTCTATTCACTAGGCCACAGAAGAGTTGAAGAACTCATTAAATTAATAAATTTGGGATTCTTGGAAAGAGGAATTTAAGTATAAAAAGCAAAATAACACTTAGAAGTATGCCATAGTTAAATGTAATCAGTCACTTACCAGGAAGGTCTGTCTGAGCACGTGCTATTCAAAGTGAAAAATGCCACAGAAATGCAAGATGTTGGCAGATTTTGCAATTAGAAAAAAAGCTGGTTTTCATTACTGTCAGCACAGACATCACACCAACTTCCTACAGGAACCTTAAACTGCTTGGGTTTTGGTTTGGTTTTTTTTTTGTTGTTTTGTTGTTTGTTTTGTTTTTGTTTTTTTTAAAAAAAAAAAAAGAAAAGAAAAAGTCTGCAAGTATCATTGCTGAACACACCCAAACCCATAAAAATAAACTGAACATAAGAAAAGCTAAGGCTTGCTTCCTAGCATCTTTCTGTTAGATGTTGTACAAGCTACTGTTCTCATTTGTCTTGAGGTTTTTCACTAGCATTGTCCTGGATTCATAGTCGCAAGTTTCTTGTTACGTGAATAAGAAGTATTTCTCCACATAAGACAACAGTCCAAAAACACCATGGTTGTGAAAACTTAGCAGATTCATGCCTTTATCAAAAGATAAAGGGGTGTTGCACTTAGTGTTATGGTTAGAAACTCATTTATCAATTCTCTTTGCATTAGGAGTAAAAAGGATTCAAACAAAACAGCAACATAAGAATTGTTAGTTTCATATTTTATAGAAATTGTGTAGGTTAAGATAAAATGATTATTCCAGATGTTCATTTAAGCAGGCATCTATATTTATGAAACTTTTAATAACAGAAATGCCTCAAGAGTTCATTATCTTTTACAATTCTCCATCATAAGTTATTTTTAAAAGATCATACATGAGAGTAACAACCAGAAAATTTCTAATTAGTTACATTCCAAGGGTCTACACAGTCACTTTCTCCCCAAAATTATTTGTAGTTCTGTGGGTTTTTTCTAACAGGACTGCAGCGTTAGGCAGCAGTTGCTAATTTTGCATAGAATTACACTTACACATGTTGAATACAAAGGTACGATTTTTCTGACAGAGCATGCAAAGTAATGGTTCAGGCCACAGGGAGAGCTTCTGCATGTTTGGTACAACAATTGCCCCACGAATGTTGTTTGTTTTCCTGCTGATGTTAATGGGTTTTGGAACAGGTCAAAATGAATATTCTACTTGGGGGCATTTATATTTAGCATCCAATTGACAATACAGTAAGTTAAATGCATGAGAAATACAGTTCTAGGAGTTAAGCCCCATTTACAATCTATATCCTGGAGACACAGACATGGTAATAGGGAGAAAAAAAAAAAACAAAATAAACAAACCAAAAAGAAACCTCCACACTTAATCTACAAGGCTTTCCAAAAGCCAGATCTTTCTATATAATAGTCTGGCCAATGCACTGGGCCAGACAGAATGAGATAGCCCATACAAATGCATTCACTGCACTTCTTACTCCATCATCTCCATCTACCCCAGCATACCACTTACCAGTCTTATTCATCATTCATGTCTTCCAAAATGCAGTCCCTTGGGGGTTGTGATTGCCCCTTATTACAATAAATACACATTTGTGCAGATCTTAATATAACCTGTGTGTGTATGTGTGCAAATAAATATATAACTTTATAGTCACTGTAAATATAAAAGGATAATTTATTTTAGAAGTGCACATTCCTACAGATCTTGGTTAAAGGTGTAAGTACTGTTATAACTGACTAATAATGCTAGTAGGAAATGAAATAAAAGTTTTACTGATTTATGCTGAGATCATCTTAATACTTATCTAATGGTCTCCTTAAAGATGAGTCAGTTCAATGGCTTTACTATCAGATAACCACAAAAGTGACTGAGTCAAATCATATATAGTTCTGAACTTGCGTATGTGGAAGCTTTTTACCCTATATTTTCTGTCTCCTTCCTAACTATGCATATTTACGGACAGAAGCTGGAAAGATGGAGAGACAAAGATTCTTGTTTGCAAATAGCCTACTTTATATTTCAAAAAAATAATTTTCACCGCTTTAGGATGCTGGAAGTATAACAATGAGCAACATTTAATTTAGTAATTAAGCCTATAAATGTCTGCCAAAGTAATTTGATATCAGCAGACAAAAAGAACCGCTATATTCTTTGCACTCAGCCTTAGGATGCACCATTACCAGTGGTACCACACATGTGAAAGGAAACTGTATCTCAAAACTTAAAAAGAGTGTTTGCAAACAGAGCTGTGCAGTCCGCACAGGAGAATACTGTGCTGAGACAGAGGGCCCAGAGGTAGGAATCACCTCACTTAACTTCGAACACCTACCATATAAAAATCTTCCTCTCTGCTTAGCTAGCAGAGAGAAAGAGGCACTCCTAGCACATAAATTATGTGCTCTGTTGGATATCTGCTTTAGGATCACATTAATTTTATCCTGGAAGCGCCTGTTTTTCCTCCAGGGATTACTTGAAGAGCCTGGGCAACGCACACATCAACTTCTACAATGTCCATATTTGCAGCCCAGATCCTAAAAGCTTCCATCACTACACATGCTGACAGTCTTGGAAGCCCCATCACATAGCAAAAGCATGAGCTGAGATGGAAAGTGTCATCTCAGCAACCATTTTTCTGGGAAAGGAAAGTGTACTAGAAAAAGACTGCAGTGTCCATGCCCCTGCCCACTGATACAGAACCAACATAGGCTTCAGAGTCACCACTGGCAACTGCTAGATTTCATTATGAACATTAGAGAAAATGAATAAAGTCTGTACAATGATAGCCCCATCATCTATCAACATATGGCTGATATTTTTCCCCTCACCAACACTGTAGTGGTTTTTCTTTTTTGTTGTTTGGGGTTTGGTTTTGTTTGTGTGGGGTTGGTTTTTTCGTTGTTGTTTTTTTGTTTGTTTGCTTTTTGGGTTTTGTTTTGTTTTTGTTTGTTTGTTTGTTTTTAACACAGAAATCATCTCATTCTATACTATACTTTTAAGCTGAAGAACTAATTGATCTTACTAAGGAAAATCCACCAAATCTCTCTTGCAGTATTGCCCCAACATTTTCCATTTTAGAAAATTCCCCACAATATGTTTTCGAAAAAAAAAAAAAAAATATCTTTGGAGCTTCCTAGTGCTTTGTTTGCTCCTGCTTCGTGGACCACTTTCACATGTCCTGGAGACTACCTCCTGTCCCTGTACCATAGGCTGAGTAATGCTGCTCCAGACGTTGACACACAGGCTGCTGGAAATTGGTACAGTCAGGAAATTCGTATCATTTCTCTGAGGTAAACAGTAAATGAAAGCCCTCAGGAAAGTCTGAATACCAGGGTGTTGGGTTTTTTCTTGAAAAAAAAAAAAAAAACCAAAACCAAAAACAACAAAAAACAAGAGAGCATTCTTTTGAAAGTATTCTGTTACTACATCACGTTATTATAACCTAGGGCAGTGATGAGATCATTTCCATTACTAAGACGAGTTCTCGGATTTGTTTTTCAGACTAGTGAGAAAGACACAGTTGTACCACTGAGGTACGGCAAACACACACGAGAGAGTTCATCACCTCTCAGGAAGATGATAGCCAATTCTGCTGCCACTGCCTGTGAAGTCAAAGATAAATCCTTCCACAGATTACACGGAGCTTCTGTTCAGAAAGAAGCAAACGAAACAAAACCAGATCAGTTGTTAATTTAAAAATGCATCTCATGACTGGTCCCCCAGGCTTTAGCTGGGAGCTGAAACATCAGCTGAACCAGAGCTGAAGGAAAGTACTTGATTTTACTCGTTAAACCATCTCTGGACTACAGTTCACAGATATTTTTGACGTGTACTTGTCTTTAGAGCAATCACTGAAACGCGGGCTTCCTCATCAATATCAAGTAAACAATTAGTCAAAAATTCAGTCTTGCTCCCTCAAGGTCACTCCCCTTCCCAGGATACTGCCCTGAAGCATAAGGAGACTTTGATCCACATCAGTATTCTGTATCAGGTAAAGAATAAATTTGAACTTAATCTCCCATCTCTCAACTCCACGCACTAACCACGGGCCATACCACACTCTGAGCTTCTACCTGCTGTGCTAGAGAGTTTCCACGGGAAACTAAGTAGTTCCTCCTATTTCGTAGTTAGTTTTCATATGCTTGAACTTCTGGGCACCATTGCTCCTCACTTGGGATTAGACCTTTATCTAGTTTCAGAATCTGCATGCTTTCATCTGCAAGGAGCCTCCAAATTGAAAGTTTCACACTCCAGGTGGCCAAAAGGATTTTCCCCAAAGGTATGACACAAGGTGCTAAAAGACAAGCTCTGACCAGCTCTGCAGGGGTCACACAGCCAACATGTGCTGGAGACTCCAGTTCACAGCCCAGCACAGTACTTCAATGCCACTTTCTGTGGCCGCTTGAGGGAAGATGACTGACTTTGTACCAATGCAAGCACTGAGCTACTGGAGGGGGGAAGCACAGCCATCAGCACAGGAACTGGTCACACCACTGAGGCAGCAGCTTCTCCAAATGATGCAGCAGGACTGCACAGAGGTCAACCAGGATGACAGATTAACCTCTACCAGTACAAGTATGCAAGTTTGTTCCCTGTATGCTAACAGACGCCTGCAACAAGTCACAAACAGGAACTCTTACACACATTTTTTCATACCAGACCCAAAAGAAAAGCTGCCGTCACAGACATTTTGTGAATTTTTTCCTTAACAGTTATAATGTTTTACTTCCCTATAAATTTCAAAATGGAATGCTTAATCACACATACTATGCAGGGATAAGTAAATGAGATGGCAGAGTTTGCAGTAATTGTTGCCAAAATCAGTTCCAGTCACACTGGACGAAGGCAAGCACGAACCTACCACCCCAAGACTGAGGGACTGATAATGAGTAATGCAGTTTATGTAACTTTTGCCATCCCTCTTCCATTTGCTGCACGATCACCGCAGGTATGCCCTGGTAGCTCTCACTGCACACGTTGTCCTGCTCTGGCAGACATGGCGAGCATTGCAAACGCTTTTTTACCCCTCGCTGCCTTTCTTTTACCTCATGAAAACTTCGGTGAACGTGCTTGAGGGCGGACGCCGTACAGCGATTGTGTTTCTGACAGAAAGGCGAGCGAACAGCGCGCCTTCCCCGGCAGCCTCGGCCGCGCTGTCCGGAGCGGGGCGGGGGCACGGCCGGGCGGGCAGCGCGGCAGCAGGTGCCTGACGCGGCGCCCGGCGCTCCCCCGGCCCCGGCCACCCCTCACGGAAGGGGCCTCGACCAGCCGCCTGTCCTGCCGCAGGGGAGCGCGGCCGGCACCTCTCCTCACCACCGCGCCCTGGCCCGCCCTTGCGGGTGCTTCAACCGCCTCGGCCCGCGCCCTCCGCGCCCTGCCTGCCCGCGGGGCCGGGCGCGGCGGCCCCGCATCCCTCGCCCTATCAGCCCTCCCCTCCCACCCCGCGGAGGAGCCGCTGTTGAGCGCGTAAGAAGGAGGCACCGCGCTTACGGTTGCCTGGGGTCCCGCGGGCTCGGCCATCCCTCTCGGCTGGGGCACGGCGCCGTTCCCCATTGCAGGCATACGGCACTTTTCACCGCGCGGCGGGGGAGGCGCCAGCCGTCAGCTGACCGCCGCCTCTTAAGGAGGCGTGAGGCGCTGGCTGGCGGCGGCGGGGGAAATCGCTGTCGTTTGGGGCGGTTTTCCGCCTTCGGCCGCTCAGGGGACGCGCACGGCGGTAGCGGTGCTGAGGCTCCGCGGAGGGCAGGCAGCCTCGAGGAGTGGCGGACAGCCTTAAGGGCGACCTGCCCGCCCAAGGGCCGCGGCCCGCGCTCCCGGGAGGAGAGGGGCAGCGGCAGGGGGGGGG
>VYXH01005088.1:79666-101089 GCA_013397275.1 Burhinus bistriatus | reverse complement strand
TTTTTTTTTAAACTACAGGAGTAACATAAATCATTACCAGCCTTCAGCAAGCGTTGTCAATACCCAAATCCCAGCAAGCAGAACTCTTCTTGATAAACAGCAAACTGGACTTGACAGCAAGTTCAGCACAGTTTACATTAGTATTCCCTCTAATTTGATGCCAAGAACACAGAGCTTATTCCAACATTATGCTTATCAGAGTAAAACTCTTGTTTCCTTGCTGGCTACCTCTTTCCTTCCTTCTCATGAGGCAGGACAGCATCTAATTCAACAAATGTAAAAATCTTCCCTGCTGCCTCTCCCCTAGCGAGACATCTTTCTGTATGTCCCCAAAGGAAGCTTCCTGTGTAGAAAATTGTGCAAAAGCCATATAAAAATTTGCAATAAATAATCCAGCTAGCTCTGGTTCTGAATATGACTTGTCGCTGCATTTTTATTCTATTGTGCACATATTTGGCAGTGGAACTTTAATACCATATAAAAGGGCACATAGGCTTTCAGGACTTCTGTTTCAGTCCAGTTTTAAATCAGCAGAAGTATGAGGTGATGGAAGCTTCTCTAATCAGGACATCACTTAAGCCCTGTTGAAGTCCCATTGACGTCAAAGAAATTTAAGCATATGCTTTATTTTAATTGTATGCTTAAAGGCTGGTCTAAAATGCGTCATAGATGGCCACCTTCTACATTCGTTCAAAATCCTATGGGATCTTGCATTTCCCTCAGGGGGATTAATTCTTGTGTTCACACATTCATTTTTCAAGACAAAATCTCCATTCTGCATGTGTAAACCATCCTAAGCCTAACCAGGAGAAATTCCTAAGTCTCAGACATGACATTAAAATACTGCTTTTCTTACAATGAACTGTTGAAAACAAATCTTTACTGTGGTTAATGATTAATTTGCTATGTCTTTGGTTTTAAGCTTTGCCTAAGGCTGTGAGCTGCTCTTTCAGGCCATTATTTGTTTCAAACAACTAATTTCCTAGGTGTATTTCCTTAGAATTTATTATAACACTACCAATGGGTAAAGGTCACCAAACAAACCCTTCTGCCATAAGCCTTTTCCACTCATATTCCACCTTTCTAGTTATGTTCTCAAGCCTTCTGATTTCTTTTCTGTTGGCCCATTAGGAATATAGCACATCACTAAAGAATAGACATGGAATAGTATCATTTCTGAAATGACTACCCAATTAGTTGGTGTCACTGTAGGCAGCGGGCATTTCTTGCTCTGACTACTCTGGATGTGCATGCATGCCCTCTGGTCCCAGGCCAACCTTGAATTCAGGCTCTCTTAACATCAGAGCTCCTTGCTACCAATCACTTGAAAAAAGGCAATGAATGTGTGTGCTGCTAACTAAAAATCCACCATCATTCATATGGAATGTATATTCTAAGCAGGACTGCATGAATTCTCAGTCACTGAGATAAAATGTTCAAATTAGCTGGACCTGGAAAGGCTCTACTAGATGAAACCACCGCTGCTGAATGGTTGTCCTCCAGAAGTCAGTTCCAGCACAGTAATGGGAGGACCAGCCAAGCGTGGTTGGGAAGAGAACAGATTTCTTTTCTTCCCCCTCTCCTAACTCTTGTTTGTGCCTGCTTTGCTTCTTGCTACCAGGCTACCTCCTCCTCATTCCTCATGTGCTGTTCAGCACCTTCGTATGTTTCCTCCACTTCCCAGACAGAGAATGTGATGGCCTGCTAGACATCATTGTTAAAGGATCCCCTCCCTTTTATCCAGATGAATGTTTTCTCCATTACTTTGCCTGCTATTTTTAAAGACACCTGAAACTCTTCTTTCATCCTCCTGTATATGCCCTTCCAATGTCCATAGATAGTTAGCTGTCCAGTGAGTTGCCATTTAGCCAAGTTATGCGGTATATTTACCTACTTCAATACCCTCTCATAACCCAAACCTTCCAGCCAATTACCTTTTTTATTCCTGGGTCTGGTCTGAACTTCTTTCAGCTGTCTTCTGCTCAGAAGTGAATGCCATGATCTAGGTCTAAGTGCACTAAGAATTACTATGTCCCACTCTGGTATGTGGTGGGACCAACCTCAAAATCATACGGGGTTGTTTTGGAGATTTGTGACAAACTTGCTGTGAATTGTTATACCAAGATTTCAATGGTGTAATTCTTTCTCTATTTCTCTCTTTGACTCTCTATTCTTTTCAGATTATTTTCTTTTAGTTGCAAATTCTTGCAGTTTCCATCCTGACTTTCAATTTGTGTATTTTTATTCTGATTTCTTCAGCTATTCATTATTGCATGTTAACTTATATGCCTTTCTGTCCTGACAAATTCCTGCCATTTAGTGTAATTTCAGGCTTCTCCATATACAGACCTCTGTAACACTTCATCCATTTGAAGCTTAAAACCAGCAGCAGAAGAAAAGCAAAATGTAGTATTACTATATCTTTCAAGTTTATGCCCTTTTTTTGATTTACCATAAATTCAGAAGAATACAATATCATCTTATGAAGCCACCACTAGTAATCAGTTTATCAGTTTAAAAATCATCATAATCCTCATCAAAGCAGTTTAATCATTAAAATTTTTTTTCCAAATGTCCAAAATGTAATTAGTATTCATTTATAGTTAATCAACTAATTTACTAATAACAACTGACTGGGTATTTACTTCTGTAAGTAAACCATTATTGTTGATTATCTTTACTTCTGTAAGTAAACCATTATTGTTGATTATCTTTGAGTTACTGTTCATCAACCCATTATCAGTCTACTGGAAATTTCAAGTAGTTTTGTATTTGAGATGGCAGGATTTCATTTTTATTTCTTTTGACAATGTTTTACTTAAACTTTGTTTTATAATATGCTGTCATCTCTTTGGCCACTAGATTTGTGAAACTCCCTTAAGAAGGAACGTTAGAATTTTGGAAGGGCGGATTACTATTCCTGGGTATAAAGTAGCATTTTTAACCCAAGCTACCAAAGAACAGCTGAAGTTTTGAAACTTTGATTCACTTTTTAAGTCCTAAAAATGTATCTCAGATCCAGACCCTTTTGCCCCACACACTTTTCTTTTGAAATTTTTATTCTTCAGTATAGAAACATCAAGATGTTTAACTGTTTCTAAGAACCAAGCAAGAATTTGAAGCTCCCAATTGTTACAGTAAAAACTCAGCACAGTTTATAAATCCAGGTTAATAGTCCTTGCTTTCCTTGTCAGAAAACACTGATTGTCAAAGTGACCCCATTCTTCCTGACATGCTTACTGAAGCTTGGGAGAACCTTGAGTGGAAATAACTAACTCCTACTCCCCACACAGCACCCTTATTTCATGCTAGAAAGGCAGATTTTTAAGTTTTTTACGTACACAGTACATTTTATTCATCTGCCAGACAAGTGTAATAACTCGGAGAGAAAATACTAAGTAGTCCAGCAGACACAGAGGGTCATTAGCAAGGAAAGATTAGGTAGAGAAACCTAACTGCTCCTTTCCTAATAAATAAATGGAAATTATATTTCCAATTTAAATTTAGCACTGTGGTAAAAGATCTACAGAATTAAAAGAATGTGAAGGAGGCCATCCCTGTGTTTGCACTGTGTCTTAATAGGGAACTGTTTGTTCTAGCAAAGCACGCTGTTTCTTTTCCATGCCAGCTTTGACAATGCCAGAACAGCTCTGTATGTTTTTATTGGTGTTATGCAATGCCTCAGATTATGCTGCCCAGCGCACATGCATATAGTCTTGACCTTCCTTCACAAATTAGAGAAATATCTGTGCCATTTTCTCATTCACAGACTGAAATGATTGAATGGAAATGCAGGAGGAAAAGATGTGAAGGAAGGCCAGGAAATAGATCTGCCATCATTAATTTTACCTTCTTTGAGTGCAACAAGTCCCTGGTGCAAATGAGATCCACAGAGCATGGTGACACTCTGAAACCATCAGCACCACACAAAGCCTCTGCACCCATGTGAATCACTTGGTTTATTAGCTTGAAATAATCTACATCTACACTGAGATGACCACAAGTTCCAAAACTGGTTAATTTAAAGATTTTATCTGCATTATATCTAGAATTTTATCTACAGCCAGACCTTTCAGAAATTACGTACTATAGATATCCAGATTGGAATTAGATCTAGAGTTTCAGACACACCAAATTATTTTTTCACACTGGACTCTCAGAAAATCCTGTAAGTACATGTTTATGTGGCTGGATGTGCCGCATATGTACACACACACACTCTCTGTATCTATTTAAGTACATCTGTCCAGTATAGTATAAGCCAGTAACACACACAAGAAGCAAGGCAAACACAATCTGCATCATAGTGTATAATATCAATTACTCACAACAAGAAAGATAAAAGAAACCAAAAGAGAAATACTTACCAGCTGAGGTTTTCTCTATACAACTGGACCTGCTCAGGTTTAACAACTTGTTGTTAATGAAGCTGGAAGATTAAGAATGACACTTTCCACTGGGACACTCATCATTCTCTGGCAGTCAGACACTCTTCTGTGTAACAAAGATGTGCCTGTGTCAGCTGACTCATCATTCTCTGGGTCCTTGTCAATTCTGGATTTTCACCTTGCTAATGTTCACCAAAGACTGCAATTCTTGGTATTTCCCCAGGACACAGTCCCATCCAGCTATTAACCATGTGGAAAGATGGCTTGACTAGGTTATGAACTTTTTTTTTCTCTTCTCTCAGATGATTTATCTGCTGACTTGTCTTGATGCCTCATAGCTTGCTAGCTGTGACCCTGCTCAACCACTCCTTTGTCTTTGTTTGCCTGAAGGACTGGGGAAATCTGATCTTTTGGATAGCAACAGGCACGTACCTAACACATAAATGCTACTGCACTGGCTTTTTCACGAAAAGAGATACACCAAAAAAAATTGCTGGAAGTGAGACATACATAAATAGTTAGGTATCAATATCAGGATCGTAAAACTTCAGATGGAAATATGCTGGCTATGAGCCAGAACTGAGAAAACAGAGGTCGTACTAAGTCAACAACTTACTAAGCAGCAGAGAGCATATGGGTAAGCAGAGTCATCCTGGAAAGAGGGATGTCGTGTGGATTCGTGTCTGAAAAACCATCAAGCTGGGGCTGAGCATAGATGTACCTAAACAAATATTAGTGTAATACTTTCATATGTAGGACACTTACATTAGTTTTTAAAACATTCTCACATTTTTCCTGTGTCTTCAAATATTCAGAGTATGGGAGCTCCACGGTGTCTTCCTCAGAGGGAGCTGCTTTAGTGTTCACCGCTGAATAAGTACAGTTAAGACAGTTTCTTCTTAGATGCATTACTTTGAATTTCACACACCAGATTTTGCCAAGGCTGTCAGTAATCAGAAATCCATTTGCAACTTTACATTCAGCTTTAGAGTCAACTGACCTGACAACTGCAAACTTTGGCTTTTCACCCCGTTAGGTCCATCCTGTTGTTCATGAGTACTGAAGCATGCGGAGCTCTTGGTACATTTGGCTGGCAGTTGTTGGATGCACGCTGATCACCCTTTTGCACTGAAGGACGGTGAGAGTGGGAGTTTCTTTGCAAGTTTCTCAGCACCAGCCAGTGTACAATGAAGATATACACATCTTCACAAAGCTAATGTGGTAAAATAAAAGTCTTTGTAGCTAAACCAACTACTTGATAGAAATGCAAAAAATCCATTTCTTTTCAGGTATGCTACAAAATTGGTACTAGTAAGCTAAGGTACAAGAAGACAACACAAATTACATGTAACAGAACCAGAAAACAGCTTCTATCAGAGTGGTGGTGTTAACCTGTGGTCCCCCACTGATGCTCTTCCCCACCAGGATCTCACCTTGATTGTACAGACCTGGCTATAGCAAGAGTTCACTGCACAGACTCTGCGCAGAGCTCTCTCTTCTTAGCAAGAACCATCCAGCACCCAAGCCACCCTGCAGACCACCAAGCCTCCATCTTGTAAGTTATGAGAAGTAAGAATGGATGAACTTCCATGCTAAGGCTGCTTTTTGTCAGTTATGCGCACTTTACTCTCAGGTGATTTTTCATTTTCAAGTCTGAGTAGAATTAACTGTGCTTCCAGGAAGGCGGCACAATACATCCAGATGTGGGAAATAGCTATTGCACATAAATGCTGCTGTCGTCGGGACCAGTTCAGCATCTCTTGGATTTTGCAATAAGCTGAAATAGATGGCAAGAGGCCTTGGAGTGTGAGCCACAGGCTCAGTGCAATCATTTCAACTGGTGATCCAAGGCAGCAGGTAAACCCCTGCTCCTGAAGTGAGGTGCTCTGACCCAACCTTGTGTGCCACCTAGTGCTGCTATTAGAAAACGAATACCCCATATTAGGCAGAAAGCCGAGTCATTAAATCACACCTACACCTGTCAAAGGTAGAGATAAAACAGCCATGTATCAGGCTCAGTATTCATTTACATTTTAAATTTAGACTATTTGAGCACTTCCCAAAAAATCTTCTCCAAATACAAGTATGTTTGCAGATCCCTTCTCAGCATGCGTTGAGGGACCTGAAAATTCATCTTAATTGAAAATGTATAAAGAGGGCTAATCAAATGAGCAAAAATCACACCTCATGTCCAGAGTTTACAATCATAAACCTTCAATCCCTCTTGTTAGGGAGATTATTTGCAATTTATAACACCAGATACTCCCATTGACACTGCAATCCAGGTATGTTAAATTCTCTAGGAACTCAGAAGAGTGCCCCTGCCCAGAACGCAAGGCAAAGGTGACAAACAAGTCCTGTTCTTCTGTTGTTACACTTCGGAATTTGGCACGGGAGCCTGAATGATTCTCACCAGGTTACACATGAAGCTAATGGCAAAACTCTAATTTTAATCTCAAAGTTACCCTTCTCCCAGTTCTGGAAGAACTGGTTCACTTACCCTGGCTGTTACATTTCTTTCTTCAGGGATGTCTTTGATAAAGCTTAACACAATAACACAGTGCCTTACGTAAAAAGTCACGCAAGGAAATTTGTGACAAACTAGAAACACAGAAAATAATTACTCACTTCCTAATATTATGCTTTCTTTTAAATAAAACCCTATTTTTTCCCAGTGTTCTATTAGAATAAGTGACACACTTGGTCACAAATGACAGAAGCTTTGAGACTGTGAGTAGGTCAAGATTTGAGCACATTCATATCATCCATATGTTCCTATGTTATTAATATAGAAGAGAGCAATGGTTTTGCTCTTAAGAATACACATCTCCTTAAGTAACTACCTCTAATCCTAAACACAGAACATAAATATCTATTATTGGTGTATGCAAATACATAGATGGATCTTCACCCTCCTCTAAACTGAATGGGTCACAAGTTGCAACAGCAGCAGAAGCATGACACAAAAATCTGTACCTTAATACATACACCTACATTATCTTTCTTCTGGGTTTTGTGTTAGTAGCTTAAAAAAACCAACCACCTCCCATTCAATTTTCTCCAGGTTCAGCTATTTCTAAAGTTTTTCCAGTAGGATCCCACTTGTATTTTTGTTCCTGTTGTAGAGATACATGGCTCTTTAGAGCTAAGTATGTCAGATCAAGTCAGCATTAATTAATCAGATTCAACAAGGGAGTGTTAAATTCATGGACTGGACCTTACACACTGTACACACCACCACACACACGGCAAATTCATGACTGACCACTTTTCCTCATCATAATTCTGTGCATTAAAGCCTGGGGACAAAGTTGTGCCACTTGCAGTGTAGATATTCACAGGATGTGTTTAAATCAACGTCATTCATAAGACCAACCTTATTTTACCTCCACCTTTCCCATTTTTAAGTTGTAAGGAGACAGCACAGAGAACCACTAGTTCATAGAAGCTTTTTGAAAGGCATTTAAAGGCTTGGGTAAGTAAAATGAATAATAAATCTGTCACTGAAAAATTGGTACCTAAAACTTTTTTTTCTGTCAAAGTTAAAGCCTAATAAAGCCCAAGTCACCCAAATAATAGGTATGAAAAACTGCCGCTGCCTTTGAAAAACAAAGTGTGGAGGAAATAACATTACAGTAAGAATGGATCAAAGCTTAGTGTAAGAGCTTATAGGAGGGGAAGGTGACTTTGTTTTAAAGCAAAGCTGATTTCATTTACTTGTATTCACACTCTCATACCCACAGGATCGCAAGCACTAGGATGCGTGTGTCCGAGTAGTCTGATCAGCATTCACGCACCAAGAACGTGTTTCAAGGCTGTGTAATCAGGTTTCCTTCAATGACACAAAGAGGAAAAGAAACAATGGCTATCAAAAGTCTTAATTGTAGCTCCTCTGCTCACTGGATGTTGACAAGGGTGTGCTGGTTTTTGGCTGTGTCTTCTGTACCTTTGGGAGCTGATGGTAATTAGTCTCTACCCTGTCAAATATCTATGAGCCTTTATGATTTGCTCAGAGGTTTTCCTCTCAAGCTGGTTGCCCTGAAAAGCTATACACAGATATGTTGGGGTCTTCATGACTTGTTAGTCTAGGTGTTCACATTTTTAAACTCAAGCACATATTTATAGAAAAGTATGCAGAAATATACCCAGTAGAGTGTGTGTACAAATCATGCCTGTGTAGTGGATCCCCAACGACCCACACCTGATCCTTTATCAAATGTCATCATCGACTAAAAGAGCAAGTACGACAAAGGAAAACCTTCATATTTTTACTTATATCTAAAATGAGTATAAAAAACGTAAGAGGCTATCTCAGTTTAAATTACACTGCACTAGTACATACAGGGATACTTGAGTGGACTGGGATGACCTGTATGTAGTTATTCCCTACTCAAATTATCATAGAATCATTGAATGGTTTAATTTTAATAAATCAGCTCTCTCTAACTATATTCCCTGGCAAGCAGATCAGTAATCTCTTTGGGAGCTATCAGCTGTGTGGATAAACTTTGTGTCCTCTCCCAAAAATGTTAATTTGTTTGATGTTATTTCTTTTTGTTACTTTTTTTTTTACAATTACTTTTTATTTCCTATGTTTAGATATACTTTATTATGCTTGACACATATTTATCTAGTAGAGTTCAGAAAACAGAAAAAACTGGAAACCTGGCAAGGAGAATGTTGAGGTCAGAACCAGAGAGAGGAGATAGAAGGCAGCACATATGTACATTGCTATTTATGACTTGTACACTCTCACGAACTTCAGCAAAAAGGGACCTGAATCATATACATGTACAGCTGGGTAGCTGTGCATTTGCAGTTGGCAAATATTTTGAAAACCAACATTTTTCCTTTTTGAAGAGGAAATGGGAAGAAACAGGAGGACAACCTACAAACAGAAGATCATTTTCAGTTTTGCTAAGTTTTCACCCTTATTCTCTGGGCTGTCAAACAGAAAAAAGAACAACAGCAAGACTAAAATGATCAACTAGCCATGCCCATTACTTATTAAGTCCAGTCTCTGAACTGAAGACACTATCCCAGCTACACAGGAATAACCTGGTCTTGCAGAGTTTTCAGCTCACCCCAAGCTTTTCAACAGGTGGGGTTTTTTACAACCTCTGTGAGCTGAACAGTTCTTGTAACTAGAGAATGCAAATAATCCTCTCTCACGCAACTCCCACACCATGTCACCTCATACAGACAAAAGGAGGTGGTGTGAATTCAAAGAACAAGAAAGGTGGCTACCACTACCGCAAAGTTTGTATGGTTTATTTTAGGATGAATTCCTCGTACAATTTGCACGTCAATTCAAATTTGTAATCTAATTTGCCTAATGGTACTTTATTCAGTAACTAAACAAAACATTTATTTCTGTTAGTGTTGTTTACCTTAATGTTAATTATTATCTTTTATTTTTGAGTTAGTAAAATAAAGTTTGTTCCCCCCCTTTTTTTTCCACCAGAGGTTTTTATATGTATCTTCCCCCTCAGCTGCAATACCCAGCAGGCATACTAACTCTCCAAATAGGCATTTTCAGTTTTGTCACTGGAAAAAGATGAGGGTACAAGCTAGAAGGTTGGGAGAAAAGGAGATTTTGGTTATCTACTCCTTTTTGTACAGAAGTCAACAAAATGATGACTCATTCTCAAATTAGCAGGAACAGAGAGTTACTTTTGAAGTGATATTTAATTCAGCAAATAAATCAGTTCTTGGCCAGTGAAATCCATCAAATGAATCAGGCACAAATTAGCATCAAATATGCTGGCAGCTTCTTGTTGCATAACTTTTGTGAGCACAGGAGGAGAGGAATCCTTCAAATACTCTGTCCACTGCAAGACATAATGAAATGCTTTATGTGAGTCCTTAAACAAATCCATGAAAGTCAGTTTGGAAGCTCTTCAGCCACAGGTCATCTTGTATCTGAAAAACCATGCAGCACTAGCATAACATGATAGTTCTTCCGCTCTAGATCTGCTCTTGGACATAAAGTTTTCTTCCAAATCTGTCTGTCCAGCTTCTGTTGTTCATGTTTTCCAAACTGCCTGTTGTCTTCCATCATCGATTCAAACAACTGAAAAAACATAAGCCATCCTCATAAAAAACTTCTCTAGGGTGTCACGCTTCTAATTTACGAGAGATGCATGGAATGAGCAGAGGGGTGAGCCTGTATACCAGACTGGACTAAAATATTTTCAGCTCTTGTCAAAACAAAACACTTTGTGTATACTCAGGAAAAAGCATTGTGCTGTATTTTAGACAAAAATTATGCAAATGTACAATACATTGTTTGTTGCAAGCTTCAAATATACCCTTTCAGACCTGGATATGAATATGGATATGGCAGGGATCACTACATTTACATACATGTTCTGTAGCTTTCCTGGCAGTGTTCCTGTTCATGAACAGGGCTGAGCACTCCATGCCAAAATCAGGACTGATACTGCTATTGACCCCAGACACTGGTAACTTAAAAAGATGGTTAAAAATGGCTATATGCAATGTGAAATTCAAACAAGAGAAAAAGATTCACCATAAGACAAGGACATAGCTATGCCAAGTGGAAAAGCCTGTTTTTAACCCACAGGTTAACAATTTATTAATAGAAGCATCTGAGCATCTGAGCAAAAAGGAACAGTTTAGCAGGAGGAAAAATTAAAATTACCTTCCTAATTACGTTGGAATCATAACACTCTGGGAAGGGGAGGTTTTGAGATTTTCACCTGGATGAAATCCAAACAGGCTTAGGGTATAAAATGAAACACATTATCCCAATCAACACTATTTTTGATGACTGCAAGCCTAAAGTCATAGTTTTTGCATAGGAACTGGTTCTCCAATTACATGGTTAGGTGTTATCTAGCTGACAGGCTGACAGCAGCGTAAGAAACCTTTTGGATTTGAAGATAGAGTTCTGCATACAGGCTTGTTTCACTCCTGTTCACCACAAACATTTTAACTGTCCAAATTGTGATGTTGTGCATAAGTTCTTTATTTCACATTAATCTTACACTGCCTTGTGCTGAGAAGGATTTCCAAGTAATTGGCAAACACTAAAATATTCCATCCCCAAGATAAGAGTATCCAAAACATTGCAATGTAAATCTCCATGGAGCTGCACAGACTTGTTTGGAAGCGGGTAACAAATCAACTAATACCATAATACTGTATGCGCAGTAAAGAGCAGCAAATAGAAAAAGAATGTTATCCAGATTACCCAGTAATTCCTGCTCTGCAAAGTGCTTTGCATTTGTTGGGGTTTTTTCTTTCCCATTCAGTATTGCTTATAGTGTGACAATAATACGACTTCTCATAGTACTGCCTTTTATGTCATTTACATTCATTAGTGTTAAAGAGCAGGGGATAAGGAGCCCTGGGCAAGGGGGCTAATCGTTCTTCCCAGCCAAGTGAAACGACAAAATGTTCTACACATAAATATTCCTCCTCTTTCCTACCCTCTGGAAAGTCTATAAACATTTCAAAATCCCCAAGAGGTAAGTTACAACACCTAAGAACTACTTTGCATGAAATGCTCCATATTTAATTGATACAGGCAGGGGCACCAGCTATTTCAAATGAGTTCACCGAGAGGAAGTTCACAAGGTCTCACTTGCCACATCCACACTTCCATTAACAGCTACTCTGAGATGCCCACAGGCCTGACCCAGAATCATCTGAGTTCACCAAGTCCAGGAGAGAGGGTGGAGGAGCTTTTCCGGAGTTGTGTTTGTCGTTAGAGCGAGCCATGGAGGAGCTATTTGCATAGGAGCTATGGCCCTTCCCTACAAAAATCAAGTCAAGAGGAAGGACATGCACTGCAGAATATCATGCGTTTTTTTCCCCAGTAAGAGTTGAAACTCTTAAGGAGCTGCAGGCAAACAAGAAAAACTCACCAGGAGCCAGCAAAGAATGGTAATTGCCATCGGCCCTGCCACCATCTGCTGACCTAGAAACCACAGATGGCCTATCACAAGATTGTGATAGCCTTTGCAAGGGTCTGGAACCAGTCACTTCAAAGGAACTGGTGGTGGCTCAAAGAAGAAACGGCTCCTTGGGGGAACCAGCACAAAATTAGCTCCCCAGACAGAACTCTATAATGGTGAAATACACGCGGCTATTTCTGTCCAAACCTGGCCTCAAGCCAAAGCTGAGGGCTGACTGGCCCGAGGTCTCTGGCAACTCTCTCCAAAACAATCCCAGGAAAACTACCATGTGAAATGAAAACCCAAAATAACATGCATTGCCAGAACATGTTGCAAAGCCCTCATTTACTTAATGAACTTCCTATAAGGAGCACACAGCAAGGCATAGAGTGGCACCAGCACAGAATTTCCACAGCTCCTGGAAACAACTGAACAAGACAAGTTGAAATGTTTTCGATTGGTTTTGTATGATTTATCTTCACTGAGGGTTAGGATGAGAAGTAAATCAAAAAATATTTTAGAGACCACCTCTGGATAAACAGAAAAATAGTGGAAGAGAGATGTCAATATTAAACCACATTTACAATTGCTCCACAAAGAAACACCATCAAAATTTTTGATATAGGATGAATTGTGTGGACTACAAATAATAAAAACTGTTCACAAGATCATATGCATTACTCTTACAAACAGTAATGAGATGTTCAGCTAGACATGAGTTAGTTCTTTAACCTGTATGCTGACGATTCAGTAACTGGAACAAATAAACACATAGCCTTTTCTGAGAAAACATCCTTCATGAGGTATTACCTCGTTTTGTTTTTTGTAAAGGGGCGTTCCTACAGGCAAAAGGTCCTCTGCAGCAGTGTAGTTCACTGGGTTCTGGTTCGCTAACATACACAAACAGAAATGATAAGCAGATGACGTTCTTTCACATAGGCTGAAACCTGTAACACAGCTGAAGCACCAAAAGGAAACAGCCAATGTTTTACCTGGCAGATACTAAACTAGATGGGCTGTGGGTCTGATCTCTTACAGCCACTATAGTGTTTGTATCTCCTTAATTACTTTCTATTTTTATATTTTTGATCATTATACATTTTCCTTAATTGAAAATTCTAGGGAAAAGAAGTTAAAAACAGCGAGACTTTGTTTCCTGATGAGTATCACAATTGCACTACTTCCCTCAGAGGCTTGCTATTAAGCCCAGCAAGCCGGCCAGTTTTTTGTGCCATTACATAATTGGCTGTCTCAAAAAGTGTAAAAGCATTTGAACTCTTTTCTTAGAGTCATATGTCTTGGCAAGACATAACATGATGTGATGTCTCCTCCACAGTCATCTAATTTCACTTTGAAAAAGGCAGGAGTTTCTCCAGATTTTCTCTCCTGAGCTGTACATTTTCTTGGCAGAATCTTCCTGGATTAAAACTCTTGTTCTAACCTGAGTAGTTTAAATTGCAATTTTTCTTAAAGTGCCTTCAATTCCCACTGGTAACTATGAATAATTACAGCAAGTTACCCACTTGCCTGAGTTTCTTAAGGCCTTTTAAGGAAAAGGATCATGGGGAACAGTTTTTATCTGGTGTCTGAGTCCTCCTCTCTCACCAGTAACCAGCTCATTTAATATCATTTCAGCCCTTTTATTTCTTAATTTCTTCCTATTTTTTTTGATTGTAAGAGTATGTTGGAAGTGAGGCAAAGTGACAAGCCATTACAAGAATATTGGAAAACACTCCTGATTTCATTCTGGAAATGGAAAAGACTAGAAAGGAGACTTGGGAGTTTGGGTACCCTGCACTGGTTCCTGCTCCAGGAACCTCCTCACCCCAGTGCAAGCTATTACTATAATTTGTGTGGGCACAGTCCACTGTCCATCCCAAAAAGCTGCCATGAGATTTGTGTCATGGAACATTTTTGTTTGTCTGACATAAGATGACTCCTCCAGCTTCCCAGCTGTGAAAAGCTACGGTCAGTTTTAATGAACTCAGCATCTTAATACCAACATTTTAATCCCCAACTAGTGCTCAATGAAAAATATACCTTGATGGCATCTTCTTCTATGGGCACTGAGGGAAGGTTCACAACAAGAAGTTGCAGAGTGGAGCTGCTCCCTTCTCAAAGCACTGAATAGACTTAACAAGCTGTGTTTGATCAGACTACAACACCCAATGTAGTTACTTTAAAATTAATTTGCTGATCACAGCAAGTACAGCAGCGTCACAGCAACCAACACAGCAACCTTTGCAATACTTGTAAAGCAGTGTTTGAAAACTGTAGGACAAGTTGAGGACAGTTCATGCTTCCACAGACTTGCACCGAAATAAATCTCCACTGAATTATTGTGTGCGTTATTATACGCACTATGGGTGCATCCATCTGGTGATATTCTGCTGTTGATCATCAAAGTGCCATCATGTATTGAAAACATAAAAGCCCTAACAAAAAGTCTTACTGCACTGTATGCATAAGGTCTAACAATTATTATTCACATATGAGCTTCACATATACAAAATTCATTGCAATATATTAGACCTTGATGAAAACTCATCCATAGCTAAGAGAGTGGAAAATCACAGTAAGATATTCCACTTGTGTACTTAAGATTGTAAAAATATCCCAATACTTCCATTAAGCATTGCTTTAAGGACAGAATTTTACAATGAACTGAGTTAATAAATCCATCTCTGCACAGTCACTGGCAATCATGTACCTTTATAGACTGTAAGTGCCCACAGAACTGTATGACTCTGCATAGCCTTGCACATCAAAGCCTTCCAGGAAAAAATTCAGCATCCCAGTACACAAATGTGTACATTAGAAGAAGTACATGAGCTGCATTTAGGCAGTGCGAATTTTTTTTTTTTGAGTGCTTGATGACAATATTCTGTGAATACAGATGATTTATAGTTATATATAGTTATATCTATAGTTATATATGTGGACTATATATATAGTGTACATAGTTATATATGTGGATAAATGTTTCAAGTGGAGTTAGATTCAATATTCTATTCAATAAACCCTATCATGGTTTGTTTTATGCAGTTTATGCTAAAGTGTTGCTGCTTTTTTCCTTTTTTCTCCTTTGGCAAGTGATTATATCTGAGATATAATATACATCTCCGTAACAAAAGACTGGGTTTCAGCTACATGACAAAGGAGCATTTGTATCACATCCTGGGTTCAGCTCTTATATTTAATCATTTGATGAATACACGTACGAATACCATATCTACAGGATCTGTGGACTTCTTTCAGTGACTAAAGGCAGCTCACCTTATGAAACTGAATTTTCAGAAAACCTTACAAAACCCTGTGGAGCAAAGGTTACTAGATGGAACAGCAGTTTTTATACTGTTGTAAATTGATCTGGTAAATGCTCTTGTAGAAAAAAAAAATCTCTTCTTTGCAGAAATAATGCTTACTTTCTGTAAACTGAATGAGAAAAGGGGCTAACGAATAAAACTAAATAAACTTTATTACCCAAAGAGATGCAAAAAAGCACTATGCTAAAACAATTTTCTACTCAGTAAAACCTGCTAGTTTCATTTATCCAGTTTAATGTCAGTGTGCTGGAAAGCAATGGAAAATTACAAAGTATGGTATTTGCTGCATAACAACAGACCAGCTTTCAGCTGCGCAACAAAAGAGCGTGAGACTGGATGAAAGAATTTACTAAAAGTTAAGCAGGAAGTAGTTAAAAGAAAATTCCAGCATCTGCAATGAGGAACATAATATTTGCAAATCTTCTCTCTATGGATGGATTTTCTATGCAGGTTTTCCACAGAAAGATAGCCTTTTGATTGTTTTGATATACAATGCTTACTATAAATGGCATAACAGAGGCAATTAGCCTAACATGAGTTACAGACGTTTTGTAAGATGACGAAAACCAGATAAAATGTCAGCTGATGCTTCTTTATGTAAGGCAGTTACAAAATGTGATGACGTATTTTTCAGAGCTAATTGTGATCAAATGTCTACATAGGAAATACAAAGCATATTGAGGGTGCGTGGAGAAAAAAAAAAAGGGTCTCTGCTAAAAAAAAGCCAGAGAACTGAATCACAATAGCAGAAAAGTTCACAGTTTAAGTTCAGTAGCCAACTGCCAATAAACAAAACTTGTTCTTCTTCATTCAAGTAACAATGAAAAATATTTTCCATTCGAGTAGGTACAGTTCAAATAGGAAGAAAATCCCGTAGATGAGTGTATCCAAACAAAGTCTCTGAAAAATTATTTGAAATTAAAAAAAATCCATAGATCTGATCCAGAGCATGTCTGCCAAAAACTAATGGCTTATGTTTATGGCCTTTTCCTTTAAATTCACCATAAAAAAGAAATTAAAAGTCTTGCCACCTAAAAAAAATAAGACAGGTAGTAGCTAGGATGAAATTTTCAGAGTCAGCCTCTGCCTCAAGCTCAAACTATCATATGGGATAAAAATGTTGTGTTTCATACTCCATTCATCTACACTCCTTGGAAAAAGTTCGTCCTAGAGTGCTTCGAGCTGAATTTAAGTCATTTAGGGCTTGTTTTTCAGGAACTAGTCAGCCAGGACTGAATTTGTGACTACCAAGTTTGCAGATGAGGAAAAGAATAATATTGTCTAATACATTTAATCTGCAAAACACAACACACGGTTCTGGAAGCCATTCTGCTGAGGCTTTGTTGATTAATTTTCATTTAAAATAATGTGAATTCAATGTCTAGTCACCTCCCAAAGCAAAGAGCTCAACGTTGCTTTGGATAAGGCGGAGATTCATATTTTAGCTGTTATTAATGAGCAATTCTTGTGTTTTCTCTCTAGTTTTGTGACAAATTGATGTTTACCCTGTACCAAGAAGTGTGCAGATGCCCTATAGCCACATTATAATAGAGATAACTGGCAAAGAATTTGCAAAGCAAACAGGCCTACCTGGGAGAAACCTGGCCATAATGCAGAACAATGAAGATGAAGTGTACAGGTGTCTCATTTCACATCTTGTCTCACTAGTTAAATTTGACGTAAAGTCACTCTTTTCACCTTAGTTTCACTCCAGCCTTTGACTCTTAACTGAACCTGTCAAGAATGTCAGAGGATTAAAACAAGAATTCAGAGACATTAATAAAAGCAGAAGCATGGAAAAGTTTACTTGAATGGGGTTTACTCCAAGCAGATGTTATTGATAGAAACAACAATCTTCCATCTTGGAAAGCATCCCTCAAAACTCCTGTTGGCCTCCAAATAAAACAAAAACAGTGGACTTACGTGTCTTCTTCAGTAGCTGGAGTGCAAAGGTAAGCTTCTTTAAAAAGAGAAAAAAAAAAGGGGGGGGGGGCCAAACTTGCTCAGGTCTTACGTAAATCAGCCGTAGGTTTTGGTGCCATCTGCCTATTTTTTGTACACTTTTTTTTGGATAATTCCAGGAGGAAAAAAAAAACAAACCTCAAACTGATTTGGATAATAAGGTATGCTCCCACTTTCCTAAGCAATGATCAATGCCCTTAGTCACCACATTTAACTGACCTCCCACCTTAACCTCACGCTGCTTGTCTCCCTGAAACAGGTCTGTGTAGGCAGCCAGAGCCTGTGCACGAGCAGGTCTTGCCAATCACTGTCCATGGTATTTTTGTTGGGTGCAAAGCAGTCCAGTTCCCAGATCTCACATATTCTATATTCATACATATTTTTGACTAGAACAAATTTCTTTTGTGTTCCAGACAACAATAACAAATTGCAGTAGTCTAGAAACTCCACAAATGAGGCACCTTTTACTGTGATTTTCCTGGAAAAATAAACAAACCTCCCTTGTTTTAAATCCAGGTAATGGAGTATTTTTGTTTTCCCGCACAACCTAGGGGTGCCAATGAAACTGGGACCCAAATGACTAGAGTGTTCCATGAGGACACAGAATAGAGACAGAGAACTGGCAGCCCAGTTGCCTGGCCCGATAAACCAGGGGGTGATTACCTGAAAGTTTAAAGCAATAACCAAACACTTCTGTTAACACATTTCTGATTAGCAGAAGGCAGCAAAAGGAGCTTAAAGACATAGACTTCCTCGTAAGGTCCTTAGATTTTCAAGAACATGTTCAGAACATCCATAATTGTTACTGTATCTTTGTATCCGTTAGCCCGGGAGTGTGTTTTTGCTTTGGATGCAACGTATTAAAACTTTCTGTGATAGAAAACTTCAGATTGAACACATTTTGCAATAAAAGAGCAGAAAAGTACAGACTGAAGAAATAAAACTGGCTTGCTTGCCAGGAAATTATTGCACTATTAAACATGATGATGAGATTCCCACAATCACAAAGGAAGGGAAAACATTGGAAACGTGTTGAAAAGGCTCAAGGATAAATTCTCTCCTAGTTTAAGTGCAAGCAACCCCACTGATTTCAATAACATTTACTCCTTTGAACTAGGTGATACAAGGAGTCTTTGCTTTACCAATGTTCTTTTCACATAACACATACAATCTATTGGCTGGACAATTTTTCCATTTTAATAGAAAAGTGTAAATGCAAACAATGACAGGGAAAAAATGTGCTTTCTTTCATTCTGTTTTATAGAGTACCTATAAATATTTCATTCACGTTTCTGCGCCTGTGTTGCAAACACCAGTTTCCCTTGGAGCAGCTGTGATAGAGACATACACTGCATGTTACACCTCTGAGCTTGTGGTGAACATAAACCTGACAAGGCTCTAATGTGGATCTTTTTAACTACGAACAGAAATGTGCCTTTATTTAATACTGTGCATCATCTACTCACTGTTTTAGAAAAATACTGGGTGCTCACTGAAGTGGAGATGAGCAGCTCACTTTATCAGCACCTCACTAGGGACCACAAGCAGTCTTTGTAGTCTCATGGTCTCTTTGCAGAATATTTACACCAGCACAGCTCTGTCATAGCCTTTCTGTTAGTCATCCTTACCTTGGAAGTGGACAGACACCTCACTATGCAAGTGAAACTCACCAGAAGTCAAAATCATCCTGGCATCCAGACAGCTACTTGTGCTCTACTTTGTCTCAACTCCAAAGCATACTGTGCAGTCAACTCACCAGTGAGCAGAGCTATTGAGAAGAACGTGCAGTTCTTAAGAAACGTCCCAGAATGGCAGAGCCAAATTTCACTTCAGGGGTGCAAATATTCCCTATGAGAATTGAGAAATTTACTAATTTTTTCCCATTTAACCATAGCTACAGATAAAATGAATGAAAATAATCAGGGGGGAAAAATGCATTTGCTGGAAAGATTTTGTTGCTTTGAAAACTGTGCTTAAAGGCTGTACATGCCTTGCAAAGAAGACACACGATGGGCTTTGCAAAGCCTCAATCTCCCTTCCACAGAAATGCCATCTCAGAAAAATCATTATTATTAGAACAATAGCATTTGCCTTGGATTTTCAGGAGTCAGGGCAAAAATGGAGTAGCCCTAAGTGAGGGGAGACAACATTTTACTTGCTGCTGCTCTGACTCCCCTTCTTTTAGTGGCATTACTGAAGCATGTCGATTGTTACGGATTGCTGTCCTGAAACCTTGCCTTAGGGAAACAGTAACCAGACCTCAGCAAAGAGGTGTGAATTCGATATATATTCTATATGTAACCTTTCATATGCAGTTAAACCTGCATCTGGAACAGGTGAACAGACACAGGAACAAACAGCTTTCAGGGAATCACGTCCTCCAGAAACTTCAGCCACTGTAAAAATGTTGAGGTTGAGGAAGCTACTGTGTTCCACAGGCTGCTTTCATCCGGACCAAAGGGTACTTAAAATAACTATCGCAGAAATAAAAATAATACTGATTTTTTTAAAAGACGGTTTATAATCTAAAAAAAAAAAAGAAAAAAGTTCTTAGTTGGTGCATAAAATCTCCACCTGGTGGCGAATCCTGCCACAGCAAACTATTTTATTTTCAAGAAAAATTCCCGTTCCAACCTATAACCAGTAGACAATCCCAAAACAACAAGTTGGGGAAGGGCATCCTTCAGAAAAACAGCACTATCGTATCTCCCTGATTTTCCATCATCCTGGAAAGCTGAAGAATCCTTTCACTTATACCGCAGCTACTAGGCAAACAAGTGACCTTCCCCAGCCAAAAACAGACTTACAGAGCGCTCATGTTGCACCATATGTAGGGTAGGGTGGAAGGTGAAATGTGCTGTTTCTTCAGCTGCAAAAAGTGCCACATCCCAAGGAGAAGCATCCTCTATGAAGGCTAAAGTTCTGCCCTGTTGCTCAGTTTGCACATGGGTTATTTACAATAATTGAAACTTTATGCAATATCAGCTACCTATATCCCCAGGGTCCTCCAAATCATAGCATAGTTAGCTGTGTAGTATCATTTTAGGGGTAATTCTCTAGTTGCACACAGTTCCGTTTTTCCCTTAACGTTGCTGGTTCTACACCCTAGAAATGTTTTCCGGATTTACATTTTCCTATGCACCTTACTAAAATGTATTGTCTCACTTGCCTAGTGTTTTCAGTAAAGTCTTACTATCTAATGGAATAAAATCAGTGTAAAATGGACATATAAAATCTACAAAGCCAGAGCCTTGATCTACGGCATTGTGCATACCATGCATCCCTTTCTATACCCTGTTCCGCTGGACATTACCAGTGTTTCATAATAAGTCAATTTGGCTCATGACAGCTCATAATACAGGAACAAAACATCCCCCTTTCACACTTGATAAGACTGAGCAACAGTTACAAGACTTTTCACGTAGCCACAACCTGCAGTGACCTACGGTTCATGCAGTATCAGGCTCCCGGCAGCCATCCTCTGCTCCAAGCGTATGACCAAGGCCAGTAGTTTTTTTACACATATAGTATTTACGTGTGTAAATATATAATATATGCCTTTTCCTACGCCAGAAAAATCATGCGATTACACCATTGCCTAAAACATCTAGGATGACCTACTGCTGATGTATACAAATTATTCACCAACCACAATGCAATTCTTCTGGGCCAAAAATAAGACTTTGTTTAAACTGGACCAAATCCACTTTCTGTAAAGTCACCGATTTGCAATTTAAGGACCATCAGCACGGAACCTCAACAGATACTTTTATTGAAACAGCAATGGATTTTTTTCCCTTTGGTGTTTAACGCTGACATCAAGGG